>CP092095.1:22542228-22682228 GCA_029203775.1 Neoneuromus ignobilis
TTTAACTAACTGAATTCTACACTTAGTTTTTTAAGTATAATTATTAAAATCCACACAGTAAAATAACTTTAATTTCATTTAAATAATCATCTCTCTAACTCTTTTACAAATTTTTACACTTCTGATTTTTATCACCCAGTACTAGTTTAGCAATTAGTTTCATTAACCAAAATTTTCCAAAATTATTTCAATATATCATTATCTGTTTGGAAAGGTATATTCTGTCATAATCTTTGAAATATCAATTTATTTATTCCTGGTATCTTTGTATACTACCAGCTTATTTCCAATAAAAAAAATACAAGAACAAAACGTTATTTCCTAAGAGCAAAAAAAGTTGGTGAAGAGATGAACAAGTCCATTGAGAACGACTATGAAAACATTGAAGAATAATAATATTTTCATACTACAAACTCATTCACATATAAGCAATAACAAAATATTACATTTTTGTATCCTTACTAGATTATTTCAGAATAATGAAAATTATACATATACGGCTTATTTAAAAAATAAATAAATGTACAGCAGAAAATAGGGTGAAAAGAAAACAAACATAAAAAGTATCCTTTCAAATATGATTAGAGGGATTCCATCGAAATACAACTGTAAAATTAACTGACAGGATATGTCTTTTTTACATTTAGAATAACATACTGTCGACGACCGAAAAAAAAATAATAATTTTACGGTCACATATGGCCACGGAGGGTTGTAATGTCGTATATGTGATGGCATGCCATTGTCATCCGTTCCAATATCGGAAAATGTAATTTTTGTCTGTGCATATAACCTTCTCAAGTGGGTGGGAGTATACGGCTCGAAAAACTCGGTGATAATATAGATTGAATTTTCAGTATTAAACATATACACATAAAATATTATATATATATATATATATATATATATATATATATATATATATATATATATATATATAACTGAGTATAGAAAAAGGGACACACATTCATGAACATATAAAATCGGATTACTTATTTACCAAAAAAAAAAATTAATACAAAAACGTATAGAACTGGAAACATTATTGATTTTTCTAACAAATTTTGAAGTTATAAAGGTATTAAATATATTTTTCAATATTGATAGTATATAATTCAATTCCATTTACTAAAATTTTTAAAATATGATATTTATCAAGAAATTCTAAAATGGATTTTTCTACTAAACAAAATTTTATTTAATTAAAAATTAATCAATATTGCATTATTAGAAAAAGAAATAGAGAAAAAATATTACTAAACATAATGAATTTATGTTAAAATTCGTTCATTTAATAATATTTAAAAATTAAATAATTTTAACTGGTCAATGAATCAGAGCCTTGCATCTCTGCCTGTAATTATAGAGATTACATTCAATCCCCAATTGAAGAATCAATCAAGTTTAATATTTGGGGAACTATCCGATAATTGTTAAAGAATAACTGTTTCATGACTTTAGAGAGCTCATAGATTTCACACCTTTCTTATGACATATGTATCTTTTAAATAATTCTATAGATCTAAAAAAATTAATTAAAGAGTTACTAAATATTTAATAAAAAATAATTCCCATTATTATTATTACTCTTCAGCACTAGAGCACTCATAAGCCCTTAGTTTCTCTAACAGTATCATCCCAATCTTCGAATTCCGTAGAGAGTTTTTTTTACACAATTAATTTATTAACCCCAAACCAAAATACTACTTTAAGGAATATTTTTTACTACTACGATTACATTATTCAATACCTAGATATTTGAATTACTATTCAATGTTTCAAAACAAATATCTGTTTATTTTTCAAATAACACATGAATTAAATATATATTAAATATTCCATTAATATAGTTTTAAATATATTGAAATTTCCATATTTTTACTAAAAAAATGAATTAAAATATTAAATAAAAAAATTAAACAAATTGACTTAATTATTTTCAAATTATTTTTATACATACATATTATATAGGGTAGCCTAAATGAGACTAAAGGGTTTAGGTATATATATTTTTTTTATTACCATTTATTATCATTCAATCTCATTTGGACCACTCTACATATGTATATAGATAGATAGTTAGATAGATAGATATGTACGTATACATACATTGCTGTATGTGAATATAATACAAAATAACTTAAAGCTTATTAAACTTTTTAACCGGTCGTTTTTACAAACGTTGTCAACGACAATTCAGCTCATTGAATATAATCGCTAGTCTAGTAGAGACACATTTTTGCATATTTCGCATAGTCGACGAGACACGGCACCGAGAACACTGTGAAACTATAGAAATGGGGGTTCAGCGCAAATATTCTGTCGGTTCATCAAGTGGACACTTTTCAAGAGTGATGACATGAATGTATGCGTCACATACTCACGAAACACATACGAACATATATGTATATGTGTATGCATATATAACTGGATGGATGAGTATACGTATGTGTGTATGTGAACTTTATCCAAGTCCATGTCGAGTCCAGCACAAATGTACAGACGTGGATTGAAATTATTACAAAAGGGAGTTATGGAATAATTGATTTAAATCGTCTGTACTTGAATGGTTTTAAATTCACCTTTTCTCAATCATAAATTTGTGATAAAATATAGTCGAAAAATCGACAAAAACATTAAACATATATTAGATACAAAATAGTGTTTAAAGTCTTATAACTAAAGTTAGGTTTCACAAAAATTTAACTTTGTCATAAATATTGTGTACGAGTAAGTTATAAACCAAATTGATATTTTTATTGTCATTGTAATTGAATGTACATGTCAAATATAATGTCAAGACGTGTCAGTAGATATTACTGATATATAATATATCATTTTATAAATGTTCACACATTTCACACAAAAGAATTGTATCAAAGCATTGTTTCAACTCTGAGAGTAAACTAAACAAAGTTCTGTAAAAAGTTTCATTTAATTGACAATAGTTCTAATGTAATAAATGTTTTATAGAGCGTAGTATAGAACTTATATTTTTAACAAACTCAAAAAGACATTATTATTTTTTCAGTAAGTTTAGATGAACTGGAAAAAATAATAGAAAAATTAAATAAAGCAAGTCAAAAAAGTTTTTTTTATTATAAACTTCAACAAATGAATTTTCAGATCAAAGAAAAATCGAACTAAATGGAATAAAAATAAAAATTGGAAACTATGTATATCTGAGACAACTCATTGGCACTAAAAAAACATTTATACAAGAAATAAACAGGAGAATAAAAATGGAATGTTGTTGATTTAGAAGAAATTATTTTATTATAAAATAAGATAATAGTTTTTATAAAAAATTAACAATGCTTTTTACCTATTTTCACTTCAGACAGTGAAACATAAATCTTAAATACTAAAATAATTCAATTTCAAGAATTACTAAAATAAGTACTGTTTTCTAACCTAAGATGAATACAGTCTTAAATGGTTAAAAAAAATTTCATGAATATTTTAAATGAAAATATTTTTAAACATTCTACAGAATAAAAGTAATTAATTGTAAATTATTATCATGTTTTATTTATTTATTCAATAATTCTTTCATATTATTGTTGGAAAAATTAATTTCATGATAAAAATTAAGATAATAATAACAAACACAATACAAAAAAAATATTAAGAAAATTACTGAAAATCCAAAAAAATTCCATGTACAGTCACTTTAATGTTTCAATGGTAATTTTTCTGAATTAAAATTCTTTCGTATATTTTTTTTAATACAAGTAAAACGCATTAAAATAAAAATAGCAATAAAACATAAACAACTCACTAACAAGTGCGCACATTATATATATATATATATATATATATATATATATATATATATATATATATAAAGTGAACCATATTCCTATACAACAATAAAAAATGTTAATAATCTTATTATTCGTAAACATGTTCGTAATATAAAATAAACTGAATGCACACTTTACCATGGTTTTAAACATTCTGCAAAATTACTTTTTCTAATTACTCTCTTGACATTTCATTGCACGAAATTCGCGTTTTAATGTGGCTCGTAACATTTTATGAGTGACACCTTTATTAGTAACTTTTCGGCCTAATTCGTCCCGCAGGAAACCGATAACATTGATAAGTTTTGATTGAAGTGTACATGAAATATTCATCAAGTCTGATAATATTCTCTATAGGCACTTAAATCAAATTTATATTATTTTTTATAAACAGACAGCGTTACAGACGAAACAATTATCGGTATTAAATCGTTACATGGATATTCGTATTAAAATTTTGTCAAGTTTTAAATCAATTTGAATCACTTTAATTGGATTTAATTGTGTAATCCACTCATTCCGAATTCATTTCAAACAACAATATACAACTTTGTTTATAAGTACGTTAATCTCATATAATGAATTTTATTTATTTATTAAATTTCACAATATATATATATAATAACAATTCTTGTGATTATGTTGTGAAATTCAGTTGAATCTAAAAATAAAGCTTTTGTGAAAATATACAATTTCATCAACCTATTTTTTATAATTTTCTCAATTTTAATATTTATGAAATTTCCATACTTTCATAATAATCTATATCTCTTTTATCTATTGATTTATTTGTGTTAAAATTAATTTACCACAATTCAAAAGCAAATTAGAACAATTTATTACAATCAAAAATATATAAACACTGAATACATTTTTTTAAAAAAAGTACTGTTATTGTTTATATAAAACCAACATTTCATTTTATCAAACATTTTTCCATTTGCTATATTTCATATTCAAAAATCAAAACTATTATTATATACAAAATTAAAAAATTCCACTAAAATAAACTATGTCAATTTATCACAAAATATCTACATTCATAGGGTTATATTTTTTTACCAAAATATCAAAATAAAAGCGATACTAAATCGTTTATGAATGAAACCCTTCGTTCAAACATTGTTACAACAAAACACTGACTTCATTGGAACGTTTGGTAAAAAGCCACAACGCGTTCAAATTCCCTGATTTGCATATTACACAACACTAGTACAAAATTTTAATTGGAATTTCAAAAATGACATTCATTTACCTGTTGTCGCATTCTAATTTACAATTTCATTTAAAATATTGATGAAAAACAGAACGTTGGCTTCATTTTGCCTGCAGGTGTATTTACTTTCATGGAAATACAATGTTTTTGTAAAACGAATACAGTCTACTGTTGACCACAATTATATTTAGATATGTAGAATATTTACTTCGAGGTTCTATACCCTTTCACGTACTTTGAAACAAGTTTGTATATATATATATATATATATATATATATATATATATACACGCACACACTTATATAAAAAAATAATAATAAGCAAAGAAATGTATGTTTAAAGACAACAATTTCATTTAGGTCACTTATACAATATATATAAATATGAATTTAATTCATATTTAATAACTTAATAACAAATAAAAATTAAAATATACACAACTTTATCCCAATTTAAACTCTTAATATAATTTAAAATAATATAATATTGTACGAGTATATATGTTTTTTAAAAAAATTCGCAATTTTTTTAAAGAGATAAAATAAAAATTCACATTTAAATACAATTAATAAAAATAAAATTCTATTATTAAGTTAAATATAAAAAAATATGTTATTTAGATAAATAACAAAATATATTTTATATTAAATAAAAATTAAAAAAACTAAATAATTTATATGATTCAAAAATAAAACTGAAAATAAATTTCATATATCGTTGTATGAGATAAATTTTATATTAAATTATTTTAAATAATTCTATTAAAAATATAAAAAATCCATTAAACACAATGAATAAAAATATCAGTAAAACTATGAAATTATAAAAAGAATCGTACTTTATTTACTTTTCATTTAAAACCGAATATAAAAATACACCGTTATTCGTTTACTTTTCATTTAAAATAAAATATATACAAGTATCCACGTCATTTTTAGTCTAATGAATAATTATCGTTAAATTCATTTAAATACCGTCAACGATCTAAAATTATCTAACTAGAACAAAACGGTTCAGAATTAAAATGAAATTTACGTTTATTTATAGATTTTCCCTCATTTATATTAATCAAAGGTCAGGTTATTTTTAAAACATTATTAAATAATCGAATCGATATTTCTTTAAAAAAAAACATGCCACATTATCATATCTATATCATCAATTTACAAGTAGATTTATATAGGGTGGTCTAGATGTGACTGAATGGTTTAGATATACATTTACTTGTTTACTATCATTTATTATTCTTTACAATCATTTAATATTTTTTAAACTACCTTATATTAGCATTTTTAGATAACACTTTTATCAAATTTATTGATAATTTATACAGTAATATCATAAAAATTAAAAAGTGCAATACAAAAGGATATTAATAAGTGCACTTTTATAAAATCGTACTTAATATTACTATTTATTTTGGTATTGTAGAAAATTCACCCGATCACAAATCAATCACTCAGAATTAGTCAAGCCATCAAATGTAAATATAGACGAATTACAGACAATGATTGAAACAAATACGAATTTGATATAACAAGAGTTTGTTGAAAAGTAAAGAGTAAGTGATGAAATAAAACGAAATTATTTGTATAAAATAGGAAAGAAGTGAAAATTAAGTATTTTAACTCCCAACAACAAATATAAATCCAATTTATAATTAAATATAAATCGATTGAAAAAATTTCAATCTGTATACCTCAATTGATTTTTGACATAATTCAAGGTAATTACAAATAGAGTAATAAAAATAATTGTTTTTGTAATCTTCAGTATAAAAAACTATGACAAATTTACTTATAGTAAAAATTTCTCACGTCAGTTAATAAAAATATATATTAATTAGTATCAGCTGCCAGTCGAAGACAAATAACAATTTTTAACGAAATTTATGAAAGATGTTTTTCTTTCGAAAGAAAATATGTTGATAGGTTTTATGTTCGCCGCAGTGGAATTACGTAATATGTCAAAAGCGTCGGTAGCTTCTCGTGTCGACACATCTTTAAATCCCAAATAATCAATCAATCATAATGTGTCAATCTGCTATTGAATAAGGTTATGTTTATAAAGATCTTTTTATTTCGTGTGCTAAGAACTAAGAAAACAAGACGTTCGAAAGTGATGTATGTTTTTATTTATTCATACACTTTTTATTATAGCCGCTCTCTGGCTTGTAAAACGTTCAATTTTAGTTTAAACGAACAACGACGGTTTATAAAAAGAGGAATTTATTTATATTTACCTTTATAATATTAGAAATTATTTTGAAATTCAATGTAAATATTTTTGTACATTTTTTTTTATGAAAAAACATTTTCAACTAAATCCACTTATCATCGTTTACATTTTATTTTCATAGCACATAAAAGTGACAGCTTCATAATTTTCACGTAACGAAGTAACTTTGAAGCTATTTTTATATCTTTTATGATTAATAGAGTATTTTTCATGTGTAAATGCATTTTTAGTAAAAAAAATTTTAGTGATTATAAACATTGGAAAAATTGAATACCATATTTTAAGATCCAAATTCTTTCCGATTATTTATTGTAAATATATATATAAATGATATCTGTTCATAAGTTTTACTTTCAATTCATACCCTTTATATATTAAGAGGGGTGAGAGAAAGAGAGAGAGAAAATTCAAACTTTATAAATATATAATGATATAAAGTTTTAAATCTGATATGAAATATTGATTGTTAATTTTAGGAAATATGTTTCATGTTTGTCGAAATTAGACCGCATTACTACATTTAACACGTTTTCATATAACTCTTGTACAACTGATTTTGATTGTAGAAAAATTCGAATTTCCCAAATATCCATAATACGCTATCAAAAAAAAAAAATGTGTTCTATCTTTCTCATATATCACTCGATTCGTTGTGCGAAAATTTCCACTATGACAAACGTTGACATGATTAACGATCGACGCCGTCTCTAGCACTTTTAACGAAACGTTATCGGTTGTACAAGCTGACCATGCAAGCCGTGCTAACCTAACCGTGTTCACCTACTGGCAGGACTCCGATCGCTCGAAATAATAACTCAATTAAGTGGCGTTAACGCGGACACAACACACATATAAACGATCGTACACTGATCAGAATCACAACCACCACCACCACCACATGAAGACATACAGAGAGAGAGAGATACACACGGTCCTACAGATGAATATTCGCATGTATAATGCAATGTTTGGGTGCGGAGTGGTTTTTTTTTCGTACAGTTCAATAACCTCTTAAAAAATACAAACGAAAATTATTCAGTACATTCGACTGAATACACATTTCATTTCAATAAATTGAATTCTGGTGATGAGTGATCCAATTTAATAAATAAAAAGTAGAAAGAATCGAAATTTAAACACACCGATAAACATTTTATTTTTGAATAATACATTACGTTTATAATTTTTGAAATTTAACAATTTTTATTTCAATTATACAAGATTTTGTTCGAATTGAAAATAATCACTTCTCATTAATAAATAAAAAAGGAGACTCTGTCAAATTATAACATTTTATAAAAGTTCCATTTTTCTCTTCTTAATTTGAAATTTCCTACTGTGATTTCATTATTTCCAGCAACATATATATATATATATATATATATATATATATATATATATATATATATATATATAAATCAATTTTCTTCAGCTTAAATGTTTAAACACGCCACAGTGCAATCTCCAACGACGAAATTAATCATAATTGTCGATTACTTTAAGCTAACTCGATAAACGTCACGTGAAGTCGTCCAAGTTCTTTTCAATGCGGCTAGTGTACGTCTCACAACCGCATGGCGTGCATGTCATGGAAAAATTGTTACTCGATATACATATGTACACATTGTATTGTTTGCGTGCATGCACCAACAACCATTGTACACAATAGTCGTATATTTTGCCCGGACCGCGATTTGGGGAAACGACGACGACGACGAAGTCGACGGCGTTCGTGTGTACACAAATCGCGCGCGCTTAATCAAATATTTACCATCGCTGTGTAATATTTTTATCGTATATACAAAAAGTCGACGTACAGTTATGTATGTGTATATATGCACAATGTCACCGAATACATAAACACTATGACCTTATTGTTTTTTATGTTTCATATTAAAAAGTTTTAAATGCATCCACATATAACATACATACATAAATATATATATACAGTCTGTTAAAAAAGACTGGAAATTGTTTTTTTAAAAGCACGCATTAAAGGAATCTTAATTTTTTGTGGATAAATTGGCAACATTGCAATTGAATTTTATGGCAACTTTCAATGTAATTTATTATTGAATTTCTTTATGTCAACTTTTTATATCAGTCGATCACAGGTACCAAAACCAATTTTTACAATGAGCAAAATTGTTAAGCAATTTGTCTTAAATTTTGTATTTCGAATGAAATTTCTTATGCTGAAGCGATAAAAATGTTAAAAAAACTATGGTGATATTTTTATGTCAAAAATATAATATGTCATTGACTATTAAACACAGAAAAATCATGTAACAGTTTTGCTTGTCTTTATTTTCAGGCAAATAATATGAACCATTTTTAGAACGTCTAGTAAATGAATGAAAATGTAAACTAAAGAACATATTATAAAGTTAGACAACTCCATCAACATCTAAACTATATTTAAGTATGAAAAAAAAATATTGCCTCTATGATGATATATGACAAAATCAATTTATCATGAACTTCTAAAGCCAAAAGAAACGATTAATTTTGAAAAACATTGTCCACAATCAGCCAATTTTAACAATATCTTTAAAAAAGAGATTGGATTTTTTTAAAATAAGAAGCAAGTATTTTACAGCATGACAATGCAAAACCATGTTTATTAAACAATCTAGAAAAAATAAGGAAACTTGGTTGAGAGGTCTTAAGTCATCCAACATATTTTTCAGATACAGTTTTAGTTCTACAAACATTTTTAAATGGACAAAAATAATGAAGATGTAAATGTGAAAAAGACATTAGATGAATTTAGCTTTCAGAGACGAGTCATTTTATCGGAGAGTAATTCAAAAGCATCCTCTGAGATAGAAAGAAGTTGTTAATATAAATAGAAATTCCATTGGTTATTAAAAATTAAATTAATTATTTTTTTATTCACAAAATAGACAGAACTTTTCGATAGACTTAATACATTTATGATTCATAATACATATAACATGTAATTACTTTTAACAGTAACATATATTTTTTATAAGATTTATGAACTCTTTTATAAATTACAAAAAAAATTTTTTTTCAATAATTAAATAAATTAAATTTGTTACACGATTTAAATTTTCATCTCTGTATAATAAACTAACACTTTTGATGATTAAATAATTTTGGATTGGTAATATTATTTTCTATTAGTTACCGAATTAAGAACAGTTATATAAAAAATCATGTTACTCTAAATTATCTCGTTAAAGACAGGAAATATTTTCAAATGGCAAACGTAAAAACCTCGAACGTAGTGACATGAAATTATCATCAAGAACACATATTTAACTTGAAACTTTGCCAATAATATGTACACATATGCATATATATATATATATATATATATATATATATATATATATATATATATATATATATATGCATATAAAATATAAAATAATTATGGGATAACCCAAAAAAAATGATGATAAACAAGTTCATGTATGCTTAAACCCTTCAATCTTATTTGAGTCATCCTATAGTTGCATAATTTATTTTCACTAATTATAAAAAAATATTTAAAGTACTGATTTCATTATCTACATTGAACTAATCCATGAAACATTTTGAAACATATGGTATGATCTTAAAAAATATTATTTTGTAAAAATAAAAAATAGTAAATTCAAATTTAAAAAATGTAAATTTAAATTTCAAATACATAAAATGATTGTAGTTTAAAAGAAAATATCAGATGATTTCATATAAAAGTCACACTTTTTAATATTAGCAAAATTCTTCATTCAATAAATGGAAATGGACCGGTCATGTAACAAGAAGGAAAGTCCACCGATGGATAAAAAGAATAAATTATTAGCTATCCAAAAATATAAATCAATTCAAAAGATAGAGAGGATAAAGATGTAAGGAAATTATTTAGTATGAGATTTAAAATAAAGGCTTTGGGGAACTGGAAGTGTAAAATTTTGGGAGAGGCCTTCATCCAACAGTGAATATAAAAAGACTAATGATGATTATGATTTTTTTCGATAACTATTTAATACCAAAATAAATAAAATATGAATCTAGCAAACATTTAAAGTCAATATAAAAGTTTGTTGTGAATAAAAGAAACAAATGTTAAGTCTATATGTATACACTGAAATACATTTCATGTTTGAGGAAAATGCATTCTTTTACAATCACGATTTGAAAATAAACATTCCTACATAACTATTTGAAAGAAAATTGATTTTAGGTTTATAAAACTTGTCAACAAATATATATTTTATCATACAATTCATACTATATATGCATTTTCCAAGAAGAATAAGTAAAAACAATTATAGCATGGTATTTTTCTTTAGACAGTGAATGACATAATCGATAAGAACGGGAATTGAAAAATATGAATTCATCATTTGAACAGTTTTCTATTAGGAAAATAAATATTATGCAGACATTATATATATATATATATATATATATATATATATATTGTATATTTGTGTGTAAGGGTGTGTGTGTAGATTGAATACAGTACTACTCCAACAACACGCTGCGTCATGCAGTCAACAAGTCAGTGAGTCAACAAGTCTTGTCAAGGACACTCAACGTCTTTGACCCAAGCACGTCTGACACGACCAGAAGTCAACTCGATTTGTATGCAACAGTTTTGGAGCTATTCTTCTTATTAAAAGGAACAAAAAAAGCGTATAGTGAACACGTTTTGTTTTAATGTGCAATGGAATTAATGCATGAAAAAAATACATTCTTAACAAATACTTGTTCCTTTCAAAGAACATTTTTTTCAGATAACATTTTAAGACTACGCACGTACTCTACACACCCATACACAATATATATATATATATATATATATATATATATATATATATATATATATATATAGCCAGTTAAAAAGTCTGGATACATCCAGTGTCAAAATAATTTGATAAAAGAATTAAAAAGAAAAAATCATTATTTTTTTTGATTACTCAATATTCAAAAATGTTTTATTTTTGTTAAGTGTTGAAATAAAATTGCTATTTTTAGTTTAATAATTTTATAAGAGACAGTAATTAAATGCAGTACAAAAACTTGAACCAAAAAATTTGTATAGAATAACTAAAAACTTGTAAAATAAAAAAATCAATAATTAATATTTTATCAGCTAACGTTCTTTAAATGAATTTGCATAGATCTTACCAATTTGGGGTTAATTTTATTACAATCTTTTCTTTTAACATGTAATATTATGTGTTTTAATTCAACATTCAATAACTTCTCATAGATATTCTATAGGATTAAAGTTGAATGACTGAAAAAGTGTTCCAAATTGTTTAAGAACATTGTACAATAATCATACTTTTACAATACACGCACAATATTTCATGTCTTTTCTAGCCAAAATATAAAATCAATTCCAACCTCAATTTATTGACATTGTCAGGTAAATTGCTTTTCAAAATATTTTAATATTCAAATGTTTCATTATAAATTCAATGAATTGTAAATTCCAACCACTGCAGTCACCATACTCTCCCAAACTATAAATACTTCCATCACTATGCTTAATAATTAGAAATAAATTTTATTTATTTCAACATTCATATTTTATTCATATCGTTCTCAAAAAAAAATGTAAAAGTTGCTTTCGTTCACAAAAAAAATTATCATAAAAATATTCTTTTAATTCTAACAGGAATTAAAAAAAATCGTTTATTAATTAAATACCATACACATACACATCTTCTCTGCACTGAAGTATCACGTGAATTTTGTATGATTAAATTTCAAATACTGAGTAATATAAAATAATCTAACTGTGCGAGAACATTTTTATTAAATCTAACAGAAATTAAAAAAAAGAAAAAATCGTTTATTAATTAAATATATATATCTGCTCTGCATAGAGGTATCACGTGCTTTCTGTATGATTGAATTTCAAATAATGGAAACAGAAAAGAATATGACTGGACGAGAATATTTTTTTAATTCCAACAAAAATTTAAAAAAAGGAAAAATCGTTTATTAATCAAATATATATTGTTTATTTATATATATATATATATGTGTGTGTGTGTGTGTATGTGTGTGTTTGTGTCTGTGGGTGTGTATGTACATATATATATATATATATATATATCTAGGTGTCCAAATAAAATTTATTCACACTTCAAATGATTATAAAGTCAGTATTTACATATGGTTCATTTTCAAAATTTAAAAGAATCTACTATATACATGAATATATATATATATATATATATATATAATGTGTACACATTTTTAGGACACCTGTATATATATATATATATCAGCAGCAGCCTCTTTCTATCTACTGCAGGATGAAATAGATAAACGAATTTTCTTAAATGTTTAATATGACCCAAATGAGGCTAAAGAGTTTACACATACATTTACTATCCTTCAATCTCATTTGGTTCACCCTATATGTGTGTGTGTGTGTGTGTGTATATATATATATATATATATATATATATATATATATAAACTTGATTTCCAATTTACAGTCAACTCTTTATTATGTAGACCAATTACTCTATTTCTCTCGAAATAATTCAATCTAATTAATCTTGTTCCATGACAGCATATTGGTCAAACTTTAATTAAATGTTTTGAAATTTCCGAAATTAATTATGTCGCCGTTTCCAATTAGACAGTTTGTCTGTGAGACCGTAGTGAACCATGTCATTTTTCCGTTACTGATTTACATATTCAGACAGGATAAGATAAACAGTCGTACAATGAACATAAATATTTTTCATTTCCAATGAAGTGTCGATATACATTCGTCCGATCCACAAACACGGATCTTTCGTTCTCTAAACATACGTAGCCTTCATATAATCCAGTAATTATTTAAAGTGTCGGGAATTCGTAATATTGTGTGTCATTGCATCTGTGTATTTACGTCACGAATTAACAAGCGCGAAAATAGATCCGAATCGTACGCAAGAGTGTGATATGTTGTATGCTTATGATATTAACACCCACAATGGAAGTATTTGTTCATCAAACTGTTAACCGGGGTGTCAGTGAACGCGCCGTTTGAAGTTTATGCATGAGGTTTATGTTTGATTTACATGTCTTGATTATTATAGTATAATCATGCATGTGCACAACCTTCATTTGACGGATGACCGAAAACAGACAAGATTCAAGACGAATTAATTACATTCTCATGTAATATTAAAAAAAGGAATAGTAGTAAAAGAACTATAACTGAAAAGCAGTCCTACATAAAAACATTACATTTAAACAAGAAATAACACAGAATAAACACGGAACTTTTTTAAACAGTTTCTTAACGCCTCCACTATTTCAAATGAACATGTATTTTTTTCATATCATTTAGCTATAAAATTTTATATATTTTTTTTAATTAACTCAGATCATATATTTTATATATACATATATATATGTACAGCAACATTTTTTTTATTTATTTCTAGATGAAGAAGATCTTTCCCAAAAAAAATTATTTCAACCTAACTAATATCTTTCTCTTCCGGTCCATTCCGATTAATTATGTTATGTTGATATGAATAAAAATATCTACATTTATATAAAAAAATATATAAATACACATAACCTCATTAATAACATATTTTTAAAGAAAATAATTTTTATCCTCAAAACAAACAATTAGAACAAGCACATCAATTTTTAAAAAAATATAATTTATTTTTACGAAAAAAGGAACGAATAGTAATCAAAACTGAATAAATGTACGAAAATAAATAAGGATGAGTGAAGATACATTTTGTAAACGGTTTGTAAAGTTCTGAACTTTTATAAAATTAGATGTAGAATTGTGTATATATTGCATAGTTTTATATATATATATATATATATATATATATATATATATATATATATATATATATATATATATATATATATATATATATATATATATATATGTTTTAAGGGTATTGTTTACGAACAAAACAGAATATCCGTATTAATTCCACACTATCTCATTTTCCGCACTTGTGCACAAAGCATATCAGTAGCTTACGGTGATTATGTTTCAGTGTTTGTACTCAATCTATATCACCGCACGAAATCAAAGAAGTTTCCTGAACAAGACTATTCAACGATTTAAACTTACTAATTCTATTTACGTTTTGCTTTTTGAATTCCTTATAATTGATAGTAATTTATTTTACATTATATTATAATCAATATTTGGAAAACTTGCATGAAATTTGGTAGAAAAATTATTATAGTACATGAATATAATTTTTAAATCTTTACATAATTATCAAGTATAAAAAAATGTTTAATATACAAAACTACGAATTTTTTCTTTATATATTTTTTGTTAATATTAAGAAAACAGTGTAACTTATTTCGGATTTTTAATTAGGTTTAAAAGAATATCCACCATATAAAAATACTATTTTTATAATAAAAAATCAATTTTTAATTTTTTTCATCTTTTCTGAAAATCAAAAAATACTAAAAAAAATAAAATAATATTATTAAAAATATATGATTTGGATTTAAATTATATCCTTCGATCCCAGGTAAGTAATTTAGGTGAAAAATTAAAAAAATTTCTACACACAGTTCTCAAAAAATTAAAATAGTGAAATTTTGAATAATTTCTAGATAATTGACTAAATAAAAGTTATCTGTGAATAAAATTCGTTCTGTGTTTAAAAATGTGATTTAAATCATCAATTCACTTTATTGTACACCCAATCTTTAATTTTAGACTGAAAAAAATTATTTTCGAAGAAATTAATTTTTTACAAAATTTTACATACTATAGGTCGTTGTTTTTTGAGGCTCAAAAAATGAAAATTTTAAAAATCGTTCTTAATCAATATTTTTTGCTAGATAACGATTATTTTAATAAAAAATAGTCATTTTCCAGTAAAAATAATAGCTGTCATTTGAAAATACTATTTTTATAGTCAAAAATCAATTTTTCGTTTTTTCCATTTTTTCTCAAAGTCTAAAAATACTAAAAAAAATAAAATATTATATTTAAAAATATATGATTTGTATTTAAATTATATCCTTCGATCCCAGGTAAGTAATTTAGGTGAAAAAATAAAAAAAATCTCTACACACAGTTCTCGAAAAATTAAAATAGTGAAATTTTGAATAAATTCTGAATAATTGGCCAAATCCAAGTTTTCTGTAAATAAAATTCGTTCTAAGTTTGAAAATATGATTTAAATCATCAATTCACTTTATTGTACACCCAATCTTTAATTTTAGACTGAAAAAAAATATTTTCGAAAAAAATAATTTTTTACTAAATTTTACATACTATAGGTCGTTGTTTTTTGAGGGTCAAAAAATGAAAATTTTAAAAATCGTTCTTAATCAATATTTTTTGCTAGATAACGATTATTTTAATAAAAAGTAGGCATTTTCCAGTAAAAATAATAGTTGTCATTTGAAAATACTATTTTTATAGTCAAAAATCAATTTTTCGTTTTTTCCATTTTTTATGAAAGTCTAAAAATACTAAAAAAAATGAAATATTATTATTAAAAATACATGATTTGTATTTAAATTATATCCTTCGATCCCAGATAAGTAATTTAGGTGAAAAAATAAAAAAAAATTCTACACACAGTTCTCGAAAAATTAAAATAGTGAAATTTTGAATAATTTCTAGATAATTGACTAAATAAAAGTTATCTGTGAATAAAATTCGTTGTATGTTTGAAAATGTGATTTAAATCATCAATTTACTTCATTGTACACCCAATCTTTAATTTTAGACTGAAAGAAATGATTTTCGAAGAAATTAATTTTTTACTAAATTTTACATACTATAGGTCGTTGTTTTTTTTGAGGCTCAAAAAATGAAAATTTTAAAAATCGTTCTTAATCAATATTTTTTGCTAGATAACGATTATTTTAATAAAAAATAGTCATTTTCCAGTAAAAATAATAGCTGTCATTTGAAAATACTATTTTTATAGTCAAAAATCAATTTTTCGTTTTTTTCCATTTTTTCTCAAAGTCTAAAAATACTAAAAAAAATAAAATATTATTATTAAAAATATATGATTTGTATTTAAATTATATCCTTCGATCCCAGGTAAGTAATTTATGTGAAAAAATAAAAAAAATCTCTACACACAGTTCTCAAAAATTAAAATAGTGAAATTTTGAATAAATTCTAAATAATTGGCCAAAAAGAAGTTTTCTGTGAATAAAATTCGTTCTATGTTTAAAAATGTGATTTGAATCATCAATTTACTTCATTATACACCCACCAATCTTTAATTTTAGACAGAAAAAAAATGATTTTCGAAGAAATTAATTTTTTACTAAATTTTACATACTATAGGTCGTCGTTTTTTGAGGGTCAAAAAGTGAAAATTTTAAAAATCGTTTTAAATCAATCTTTTTCACTAGATAACGATTATTTTAATAAAAAATAATAATTTTCCGGTAAAAATAATAGCAGTCAGTTAAAAATACTATTTTTATAGCAAAAAATCAATTTTTCGTTTTTTTCATTTTTTCTGAAAGTCCATAAATACTAAAAAAAATAAAATATTTTTATTAAAAAAAACATGATTTGGATTTAAATTATATCTTTCGACCCCAGGTATATAATTTAGATGAAAAAATTAATAAATACACAGTTTTCAAAAAATGAAAATAGTAAAATTTTTATTTAAATTCTAGATAATTGACCAAATACAAAATCAAAAAATATTAAAAAAAATAAAAGATTTAAAATGCTCCAAATGAGACAAAGAAGCATGAAAAGATGTATGTTAGAAATCACACATAGATAGAAAAAGAACAGAGTGAATCAGAAGGATAACAAAAATTAGAGACATAGTAAAAATGGAAATGAGCTGATCATATAGCAAGAATATAAGACTACCAATGGACAAGATAAGTACTGATTAGAAATCTAGATTCACAAGAAAGCCCAGAAAGAGGCCCATGGATAGATAGAACAGATATAAGAAAATTTGTTGAAATGAATGGCATTGGAATTTGAAAAGAAAGGCATTGGATCGGTCGAAGTGGAAAATTTTGGAAGAGGCCTTCATTCAGCATTGGATAGAATGATGGTGATGATATATATATATATATATATATATATATATATATATATATATATATATATTTGTGTGTGTGTGTATGTATGTGTATATAAAGTACATGTATATAATAAATGTTGGAAAAAGTCCAGTGGAATTCATCTCAGCGATCGTTGTCGCATCGGTGTACGCCGCACCGCCCTCATCGTTTGAATCGCACAGAATTTATGTACGGTAAGACGAGGAGATCCCTTTACATAACACGGGGCGAGATATTTACACAAACGTTTCAAAGTAAACGATCGCGTTTGGCCGGGCGCGAGATAAGCGCGTATCGCCCGTGGACAGCAGTGCCGCGCGCACATCCAATTTGAATTTTACGTGCCACAAGCAGAAATTGTAGGTTACCTAAGGTACATATAAAACGGTATGCACGTCGAGATTATCGCGCGGCAAATTGAAATTCTCGCTGTTATGTTTACTTAACGATTTCAACGCGCCACGGCGATGACCGCTATCGCAACGCTTCGACAATGTATCAGTTGATAATCTGTTCAGGATACGTGCTATTTTTTATACACACATACACACATACATACATACATACATACATATATATACATTACAAAAAAAAATTCACAATTATTCTTGGACACTAACTAAACTTATTTAAAAAATCCATCAAATTCCTTATCTTCAAATTTATAGATTCTTTAAAAAAATATAATTATGAAATTCAATTTTCAGTATTTTGCAACTATATCAGACAAAAACGGTATAAATCAATGTTTAAATAAATATAACATTATATTATTGTCCGAAATTCAGCCTTGGGTCAATCGAAAATTTACTTCACTACACAGTTTGTACAGCTGTTTGGTGAATTCTGCGAATATGGTTATATTATTATAGTTTAAATGAATATCATACCTTCGAGGTGTACATATATTAAAATAAGAATTATTCCCTTGTCCATTAACATTATAACAAAACATTTCATATATTAAATTATCAATAATACATCTATATTCATAATTAATTTTATGTATAAATATTTATAACTAATATCAGTATTGTTATAATTTATTATCTGTAAAATAAAAACATTTTTGTGTTATTTTGTTATCCATCAATTACTCACTTTACAATGAAACATGAATCCATAACAATATTTACCTTTTAAATATACTATGAGATCTATTTGACTACAAGTACTCATTTTTTATGATAAAATACTATTTTCTTATATCTAATCTCATTCCACATATTTATTTACAAAATTATCCTATCAAACAAAAATTTTTTTTATACTAAATAAATTTATTATCAAAGATTATTAGAGTCACCAGAATCCCACAATGCACTTTGTATTATATAAAAAATTTCGATGGATTTTTTCCTGCTATAACTGACTGTATTATTTATTTGTAAAGAACTATACTTCCCTCAATGTTCTCTGATTATTAATAATACAGAACGCAAAATACCTTTCATTAAACATCTTATATCCTTATAATCCTCGGTTTCATTTGGACCACCCAGTACATACATATATATTTACATTTAATGAATTATTAATGAAAATTTATATTAAATATAAAAAATAATTACAACACGATTTAATCAATTTCTCCATCGAACTGATCAACATTTTAACTCGAACTGAATTTAACAAATACACACGTATTAAAGTACAAATTAAAATTTATAACCTTGAATTTTTGTTATTAATTTTTCAATACTGTCAAACTTTGTACTGAAATTTATATTAAACTTTGTATATAAAAACAAAATGATTTTCTTTAATTTCTTTTTTAAAAATTTCAATCAACAAATATTGTAAAATAAAATTTTAATAATTTTTGATATTGAAAACGAAAATAATTTCATACCACATACTTTTTAATCAATACAAGAATATAAACGAGTCTACTTGTGATTAACGTTAGTCATGCTTAATAATAAAAATACTTGAAATGACCTAGTAGATATATATATATAGATATATATATATATATATATATATATGTATGTATATATGTACAATTTCAATTATTTGCACGTATAACAATTATTCATATTTGTATCAATCAGTTAAAACAATGTAGACACATAATCAATGCAATTAATTTATACACTGAAGTATTATTAGGCACACACGTAGAATATAAAATGATTACTAAACTATTTTATGTTCCTCATTGTTTGCAATATTATTTTATTCATAATCATAAAATAGAAAAGTGCACATCATTGCATTTATAAATTATATTGTCTAAACTATCAAATTTAATTTTTTATTAAAAAAATAAATGATACCTTTTTGACAGTTTAAAATTGTAATATTATTATAAATAGTTCTGTAAAAGTGAATTTAATCAGTTTAAAAAAATTTCATTATCTAAGATACTTTTTCAAATTTTAATAAAATGTTAAAAATAATATTTGTGTTGTTATACTCTCTTATTATGGATTTTTAACCAAAAACACTCACATTCTTTGAAGTATTATTTTAAGTAATCGAATTAATTATGAGAAAATATATGTTATTAAAATGAGACTAGAGGATTTACATACATATACTTCTTTAATAACATTTACTATTCTTTAGTCTCATTTAGGCCACGCTATATAAGTTTTTTCATAATTTTGTTACAAGATGCACAACAATAATTTTAAAAATCAATAAAATATACGATACAACAATTCAAAAAAGTACTATTCAATCACCATTTGAAATAAAGAAAAAAATCTTGCATTATTCCTGAATAAAGTTTATTTATAAAATGTCAAATAATTTAAATAATATTAGACTTATATGCATATTTTTTGTGTATGTATTATATGTATATATATATATATATATACATATATATATATATATATATATATATATATTTATCCAAAATAAAATACACAACCGTTTCATGAAAAGTTATTCTTTCAACTTATTACTTCATAAAACATTGAAAACAATTATTACCGCTTTTAATTAATTTTCGGTTTTTCTAATTAAAAACATCATTATGAGGTAAAAATATGTACATATACAAACACGTATTTTAAAATACATAAAATTACACCTTTAATTTTTTTTGTAAATGTGTATTGAATTTATTGTACTTATACAATAACACTGAATAAACGAGATATCAAGCTAAATTTCATCACAGCTACATAAACTTGAAAATCATACACTACGAGAAGTTTTAATTTAACTTACATTTGCATATTTATGAATAATCAAATGTATTTACACAATTATTTTTTTCACAGTCGGAAAGAAAACGTGATAAATAACAGGGCGTATAAACAGAAACGTGGAAATAATGAGTACAGCAGTGAAATTTGCAGTCGTATAATTTTCAATGCTTTTGATGCAAAAGAAAATACAATAATGAAATAATAACATACACATACATTTTTTTTATTAATTCGTGCGATACTCAAACGGCAAGTTTTAATTCTAAATTATTATTTTTTTAAAATTACCAAAACTCTGATATAAACTATGTTTATATAAATTATAATCCTATCAATAATTCTCGTGAACTTATTGACGAATTTCGACTTTTATTTTCTTTAAAATATCATCATTAACTGCTAAAAGTCTTCCAATGTTTATAACTTAATTAAAAAACACCAAAACAGATTTTTTGAACCAAACTTGACATGCATGTTCAATAATTGCATCATCTCCATACACATCGCATATATTTCTCTCAGGCTGATACATTTTTTAAACTCGTAGAAATTTATAGACCGAAAACACACTTTATCAAACATTTTGTTCTCACTCTGTAGAGGTTAAAATAATTCTTAAATCAAAAAGTTAAGTACATTTTACTTTTCAATTATGAATTCATAAATGTTTGCTAATAACGTAAGATAAAATCTCATTAAGTTAATAATTCTTTCCTGGTTTATATAGATATTTAAATAGAGTACTCAAGTGTAAGATATAAACATTTTATGTCGATGCATTCACTATAAATAGTTACATACAACATCCATCTTTAAGACTATTATCGTTTATTCAATCGTATATACATACATGTACGATTAATCGCTATTTAGACTGTATGTTCGACTATACTAAGCAAATAGAACAATTAGAGTTATTGTATACTACCTATTATCTATGATTAATTGTTCATATGGTTCAGCTAACAATATAATCGGTGCTAATCCAAAAGATTCATATGAAAATTATCATCAAAATAGAGTCATTTGTACGTCACCACTTGTATTAGTACTGTGGCAAATTCACAAACAACAAAACTCAATGAAGGAAAGATTTTACCTCCAAAACTACAAGGTTTTATAAGTTTTTAATAATCATTCATTTTTAACTTAATTTATTAATGTCTAATTCGATGTTCATGCCATCATTGACTGATATATATATATTTGATCTGATTTATCAACACATTTTTTAAAAAAATATAGAAATAACTACTGTAATTATATAACTTTATTCTTAAATAAAATTCGAAAAAATATATAAAAATAAAGTATATAATAATAAATGATTATTTTTAAAATTATATTAAAATTAAAATAAATCAATAAAAAACATTATTAGAAATGAAATTTACATGTAAAATTTATCAAAACGAATAAAAATAAAAACAGGAAATACTTTGCCAGAGAAATTTCATTTATAATTAAACAATATTTTCGTTTCATTACTTTCACACATTAATTAACTTTTACACAATGTAAAATACTATCCTATGAAAATATTTAATATTCACGATATTGACTATTTCATTAATACACATTCTATAGCAAATTTCAGTAAAAGAGAATACTAAAAATTAAATTTTTTCATACCAATATTAAATTTATGAAATAATGAAATATTTCAAAGACTGATAACAAAAATGTAATAAAATGCATTTATATGATTTCATTTGACTATAAAATAAATTAACGGAAGTGTTTATAAGATCATTAAACTACTCTAAGTGATTAAATTTATGTAATTCCAATTAAAATATCAACACAAATAAAAGACTTTTTCTGTAACAAGATATTATGTTCATTCCAATAATTAATTAATTGTTTAATAACATTTTAAATCGAATATTATTTCGTTCGCGGCATTCCACTCACTTTAATTAAATAAAATAAACATGTAATATAAACACAACAAGATCATAACGAAATGTAATAAAGCTCACAAGGCCGGATATGAACAAATGATTCATCATTAAATATTGTACTTGTCAATGACCACACCACCCATTCAAGTGAAAATTCTATTTATAAAATATTTTGAATTTCTTTTTCATTTTGTGATAAAGAACGTTGAAAATATATATATATATATATATATATATATATATATATATATATATATATATATATATATCTTAAAATTCAATAAAAATATCTCCAAATGCAAATCACTATTCAATATGGTACAGATAATAATGAAATATAAATATTAAAAACAGTGTTACAAATTCCAATGTGAATCTAATTTTTTTTATATATTAATATAAAAATATAGAAAAATAACCTCTATTCACGTTATATATGTTTTCTAGAAATATAAAATTAATTAAAAACAATATACAATGAATGATTCGATATTAATTTTCATGTTTGTGTCACTTGAAATGAAAAACTATTTTGTATTCTGTAAATAAAAATATGTTAGTGTTTATGATGACAGAATCACATGCAATAAATACAAATACGTTTGTTTATATACATATATATATATATATATATATATATATATATATATGCATACACAGACACCTTGAGGCATGGTTATAAATTAATCAAACAGAATTCATAGCTACTAAACACGTCATCTCATCACAAAAGTTATTTTTATAAAGTTTATACATTCAGTAATAAACTATATATATATATATATATTGGAAAATAAATATAGTATATATGCATAGGAAAATAAATTAAAATTTCATTTCAACAATTAAATTAGTTCCAGTAAAATATTACTGCCTGTGAAGTATTGTTTCTTAAATATTTTCCATGCCAAATCAATTAGTGCAAGTTTCAATTCAATATAATCTCTAATATTTGAGAAAACAGGAAAATATAAAGACGAGGATGAAAAACAGTGTTGGATATAAATAAAGTACTTTTATTAACACAACTAAATAAAAGTCATTAATGACAAATACCTCTATTTCAATTATTCGTTAAAATAAACTATTCACTTTATTTATTTAATGAGAAATGCAAATAAACCTCCACCTACGTTGACTCAATAGCTCATTCTATCATAAAATCTCTGTTTTACTTATTTTATGTATATTTTTGTCATAAAAAATATATTTGATATATAGAGAGAGAGAAATCTGCACCATAGGAAAATACATATATATCATCATCGTAAATCCCACATCAGTCCATTGGTAGACAAAAACCAATTCTACTATTACTAGGTCCTCTTAGATATTTCATTTCCACAAATTCTTCCATTGTTACCTGTCCGAGGATTGTTTCCATCCATCCATCCCTCGCTTCCACAATACTTCATAATATCATCCCTCTATCTTTGAAAGTCTCTCACTAGGTCTCTTTTTATTTCTTAGTCACCATTTTAAAATAATTTTTACCCATCTATTATCTTCATTTCTTACTATATGTCCTGCCAATAGCCAATTCATCGATTTTACTTGTTTTATTATATCAGTTGCTCTTGTCTGATCTCGTATCCATTTACAAGTTTCTTGATCACATTTAGAAATTTCTAACATTAACCTTTCCATGCTTCGCTGGGTTATCAAATATATATATACATATATATATATATATATATATATATATATATATATATTTGAAACTTGTACAAAACTATCTGTACTATTTAGAACAATTAAATTTATTACTGATCCGACCCAATAACGAAATAATATTATTTAATAAAAGTTTTCGAAAGCCATATACAATAAAACTAATGTTAATATTCATCGTTAAATAAGTGTTTTTACTATTTACTTTCTTGTTAAAATGCATCTAGAATTGTTATATTATATACATTATTTAAACATATAACTTTAAATATTCATATTACATTGATATTTGGCTAAGATTTGTTTCACATTTCACTTAGTTAATATGCAAATTTATTTTTAAAATCTATAAAGTTGCCATAATTGGAATTAATTGAAAATGTAAAAGATTCTAAACAATTACAAATGATAAAAAGTTTTTTTTAGAATTAATTTATTATTTATAATTTGTAAACAAATATAAAAACCGAAGAATATACAAGAAATGAATAGAAAATAATAACTCTTGCATATCAATGATCAAAACTAAAAATAAAAGTGATTCAAACGATAGCACAAGGATGAATCTCGGTATAAAAGTGTTAATACAAATAACATTTATTTTCATTTTGAGACAACACTTTGATATAAGAAAAATAATATAATAATAGCAATTACTCCAAATATATATATATATATATATATATATATATATATATATTGCTTAACAGAAAATAATGAAATAAAGTTGATATCAATTATTTCCAAATATACCAAGGAAATTATAAAAAACGTATACAGTGACTCAAAATTCATAGAACTCGAAACATTTGAAATAATTAAAAATAGATTTTGAATAATAACAATGTAATAGTTTTTTAATAATACTGTATTATATAATTCTCTCTTTTTTTAGATATTTAGTTAACATTTATATTTAACACAATTTCAACGTTTAATTATTGATTAATATTTGTAAGTTGAAGTATCGTCCTAAATCTTATAATAGTTACGTGTAAAAAAAGTGTTCTCCTGTTTCTACTCCGCCTCTTAAAAATTCTTATATAAAATTAAGATTTTATCTTATTTTTTCAAGTTACCAACACTACCTTTAACTAATAATCTGTTATGAGTTTACGAGTATATTGAATGCATAAGCGTAGTAAATCATATTTTTATAACTATTTACAAGTCTGATAATTTCAAATACAATGTTTTTTTCGAGCTTTCGTGGTTTTGGTATCGTTCTTCAGTTATATAATTACAAATTTACCAAAAGTCAATTTATGATTTTCAATAGAAGTTGGTAGTTGCTTAGTAAAATCTTTTACAAGTATTATTTTTTAAAAAAATAAAAGTGTGATAAAAAATCATGATTTTTTAAAATTATTTTTCACTTATTAAAAATGCTATTTAAAACAAATATTTTACTAGATATATTTTTATTTAATAATAAACTAGAATTATTTTTTTTTATATTTCAGTATAAATTATATTTTACATATGAGTATCTTTAATTCTAGTTACTTTAGATGATATTTGATTTATTAAAATTGATCTAAAATAAAACTTTTCCTTATAAGACTTTCCTGATTAACTCGTAATATAAAATAACCCACATGAGACTGAAGAATAGTAAAGAATAATAAATGATAATAAGAAAATAAATATATGTCTGAACCCTTTAATCTCCTTTGAACCACCTATATAAAACAAGTAATACTGTATCCATAAAAGAAATTATATATTATTTAATTTCAAAATATGATTCAGTGTATATAAGTGACAAGAAATACCTTATAAATTTATTACACATGTAATTATATTCAAAAATTTTGCTATAACCTTGCATAAATTATAGAGAAAAATAATTTTACTTATTTTATGTATAATTTTATTTGTTTCAAGTACAGATCATAACTTATCAATTAAATAACTAAAAATTACATTAATATATAACTTACAATTTTCAAAAATAATAAGTAAGTTAAATAGAATAGTAATTATACTAATAATATCAAATTACGATACTAAAACTGTCATTCAACACAAATATCTTTGTCACGTCCTGGTATTTTTCTTTTAATAAATCTTTATTTATATAAGGGGGGCCCAATGAGACTGAAAGGTTTAGACATACATTTACTTGCTGAATATGATTACTATTCTATACTATCCTTCAATTCCATTTGAAATATTCTATACATATATTAACATTTTCTTTTCATGGCTAGATAATAGCAAAGAAATTATTATACAAATAAAATATATGTATACCAATCTTTAGTTATTAACAAGTCAAAAAAATAACTTAATTTATTTAAAATCAATAATATAGAATATATTTTATTAAATAAATTATTTTTTTAGCAATACACATTGTGCTCTTTTTCCACTAATAATTTGAAAAATAAATTACTTTATGAAAATTTTATATAGTCACTGAAAAATATGTTTAAAAATATATTGTTTCAATCTATAAAAAAATATTCAAACCTAAAAGGGGATTAAAAATAAATCTCTTTATGAATATACTGACTTATTAATAATTACTTTACTAATATACTATTTCTCTACAAATATTTTCTTATAGAAAAAATTATATTATTAAATAATATAATGAGATATTCATAATTTTACATTCCCAAGAATCGATTAAGACCTTTTTTAAAATGAATACCATTTTAATGGAACTTACCTCATATCTGAATTTAAATATAATACTTATATATAAACATATAGAATATTTTTAGATTATTATGTAAATGATAAACTATTTACAAAAATAAAAAGATTATCTTATATATTTAATGATAAATATTATTCTGTATATCTAATAATATTTATAAATCAAAATGTTCTCACATTAGTTAATTAGCAATTTATTTTTTCAGAATAACATGTTTTTCTCATCAAGTCGATAAGTAATTCTTGTATTATAAATGTGTAATATTTATTTTTAAAAAAAAATATTTTTTCAAGATTTTTTCAATGAACAATAACATGTATTGATTCATACAAGGTATGTTTAATTATTTTACGATTTGAAAAGAATAACATTCCGTTTACGTATCTACAGAACAATACTAGTTTTCAATATACATAGTTTTGAAATCAGTTTCCGTTGAATATATTGCACATTTTGTTGGTGATTTTTTTTAATCGAAGTAATGATTTCATGATATTTTCATAATTACTAATTAATAAAAAAAGGCATGTTCACACGTACCTTTTGAGACTTCTTCAGGATATGATCTATTGTTATAAAACACCAAGTTTCACACAAACGAAACACAAAAAATATATATAAATATATTTGTAAGGAACGTGTTAAATTATAACAACACTGTTATATTTTTAAAGAGATTATTTTCATTGGTTGTAATCTATTCGATCATAATAATAGTACAACAATTGTTACAGAACACGAACCAAACACGAAACGTTTCGATCAACATTTGGTATGAGTTGGGACACACACGAACGCACTAATAAACACACAAGATAATTGAAAATTATCAAATTCTATTTTGAGAAAATACTAGATCTAACAGATCACGGTATCGACGCTCGTTAAAGAAAATTCGTATCGAATGGTTCTTTCGTATCTGAAGTTGAAGAAGACGTATGTGGATCGTCGGATCGATGATGATGGCGATGATGTCGAGTACGATGAAGCGAGTGTCGCACGCGCGTGTCGTCCGCAGAAGTTTTTCTCGCACGTTGCAGCAGCAAGTGGTCGTCCTACATGCAGATGTGCAACTGATGTGTACGTCGTTTACGTCGCAACAGAGTCGACAATGATACGCGTTTGCGAGCGTGCCGAAGTGTTGTGCTCATGTTGCTTCTCTGATGGTGGACTTTGTGAAGTGGTGGGGGGCGATCGTGCTTCTTGGCTATGCGATACGTCAAACATGGAAAGCGTGCGCCAGTGTAGCGAAATGGCAGTACTGTCGTTAGATCACGAAACATCCCTTATTTATAGATTCGCGTTTCGATGTTGACATCGCATGAACAATGAATTAATACCATTCCTCAGAGGTAGCACACCGTACGTCAAAATATTCATCGTGCGAATAGAACATTAGGATGTTTATAAACAATATATACAAATAAGGGCGTATAATTCACTTTATGAAGAATGACAACGATCTACACCAATAATACAACTCGATTTTAACATTGATTCTATCTTAATCAATTATGTATTCATACTATATATATATTAGGTGTTTTGGGTTAATTTTGGAGAATTGAAACAGATGGCCGTAGATACGGATCACACCAAATTATTTTAATGAAAGTTGATGAGTTAAACAGCTGGATCATTTTTAAGAAGTGTTTAACAGCGACCACATCAGAAGAGTTGAACTATTGATTGGCACATATTACTCTTTTGTTTGATCAAAAAAAGACCAAAAATGACAGAAACTTAGATAAATCGATACCAAAATATTACTTCAGACCAGTGATTCTTAACACTAGATATACCAAAAATATACCAGTCATTTTGACCGATTAATATTCAACCGACAAAAGTTGTAATTTTTAATCAGTTAATGTGAGTAGTATCAAAAAAAGAGCTTCTAATAATAAGAAATTATATTTTTCACTTAAATATTAAAATTACATTATATGATAAATGGTGGTAATAGTAACTCCCTTACTTTATTTTCCATTTTCTCAGCGCAAGTTTTAAAAACCGAAATTTTTTTTTAGTATGCATTTCCTACAAACATATTTTTTACAACCAGCACAGATATTCCTGGCTTTATTTTCATTGCAAGAACCTATTTGACATTTTCTTCTATAAATTTCAGTTATTTATTATTAGCAGTTTTTCAAGTTTTCTGGTTTGCATGAATCTTCATATCCACTAGAAAGTTCTTCTCTATATCAACATCATCATCATAAAAGCCTATATCAGTCCACTACTGAATAAAATACTCATCGAATGTCATTAAATTCTCTTAAATATTTTCCCAAAATTCTTTTATTATTTCTTGTCTAATGCTAATTTGTTTCACCTCTTATATTTTTTATAAAGTCTCTTTCAAAGTCTATTTTTGTCTCTTAATCACTAACTCATAATGATTTCTATTCATTTATTATCTTTCCTTTTTCTCCAGGCCCATTTTATCGATATATATATATATATATATATATATATATACACTGGGTGAAAGCCTAATTGAATGTTACTAACTTTTCCTAAAGGTTTTCCCGAAATTCTTATATTGTTTCCTGTCTACAGTTAATCTCAACCAACCTTCACTTCCACTATATTTTACAATTCCATTCTTCCATCTTTACTAGAATCTCTTACTCTCTTTGATTGGTCTCTTTTTGTCTCTTGTTTGTCATTCGATAATAATTTTTGTCCAATATACATACATACTTACATATATATATATATATATATATATATATATATATATATATATATATATATATATAATTTAAACAGTTATTTCACATTGTTTTATTTATCCAAAAATATTAAACGTTTCCCGATATACTGTAAATAATTATTAAACATCTTATTAAAAAAATATGTTTAATTGTTTCATATACATAAAAAAAATTATCATTTTTATTTATTTAATATTTTCCCTTTAAATAATACACAATCTAACTCAATCAATATAAAAATAAAGATTCTACAAATGTTAAGAAATTCTGTTATAATTTTTTACAAATGATAAATGTGTATAAATATATGATTTTCTGTGAATTTTTATATATAAAGAAGAAAAGAACATAATATTTTGAAATAAAAAATTATAGAAAAACAGTTAACAGTTTAGTAAATAACATAGTTTAGTAAATACTTTCAAAATTCTGTACATAAGAAAATACGAACACATTTCGTACAAAAAGCATTTTCGACGAATCATTAAATGAAAAGAAAACAAGAAACGCGATTAAATTACCTTGAAGCACTTCTAATTTAACAACTCCCCTTCCTTAAAATCAAATCTCGTAATTTGTTCGTATTCTATTGTTAGAAAGATTTCAATGAAACAAATTACTTTCGAATAAATGCCAAGTGTTTACTAATTACTTAATTCTATTATTTTTTTTCAGTCAGTTAAATAGTACTTTAATCAAACCGTTTGTTTAAATATAAAATAATACAATTATTCATTTATACAGGTAAGTAAATATAATAGTACTTAAGTTTAAAATATATTCAGTGCTCTTGACAATGATTCGAATTAATTTCCTAAATGGAAATACTGAATATTTTTCTTTATAATTAAACAGAATTATAAGCAGAGTATCACTTAATACTTAAATGTATTGTTAAAATTTTCACCTTGAAAGTAAGTCACAAGCAATTCAATAATTTCAAAGGTTGAAATCTTCATATACTTGATACTGGGGCATTCGATATAATATAGAGTTAGGCACAAAAATATTTTACCCATCCTGCACATCTAAAAATTCTTTTAAATTTTAGAATTGGAATTAAATTAAAAAATATTAAAACAAACATTACTGAAAACTTGAAAGTTTATCACATTTAAACCTGAGTAATAAATATATAAAAAAAAAAGTAATTTCGCAATTCGATGTATAAAAAAAAACATCAAATGAAACTATTGTCCCATATGTCTACTATTCGTAGAAAAAAAAACAATTCGTAAATATGTTTGTATTTATTTTTTCAGTAAATGTGTAGTGAAACCAAAGGTGATTATCACTTTAATATTGTATTAAAAATATTGAAATTTAAAACATTGGGAAAATGAAAGGAAATGTTCTTTAAAAACGGTAATTCAAAAAAAATCGAAATAGAATTAGGAATATCATACAATACTGTGAAAAACATTATTTAAAAAATCAAATGCTTTAATTAGTAAACTGTATACAGAGTGACCAAAAATTTTAGTGAGAATAGTAAGCAACAAACTGTAAGATGTACAAAACAATGCTAGTGTTAGTGTAAAAGAAATTTATACACAAGTACAAAAAGCAATTGATAAAATATGAATATTACAATTATTCAACAAGCAAAAAGAAAAAGTCATTTTAATAGTGTTATTGTTGGAAAATCCATTAATAAAGAGAAAAAGGTTTAGACATACTTTCTTACTATCATTTATTATTTTTTTACTATCCTTCAGTTTTATTTTGGCCTCCTTATATAACATATTTGAATTCATAACTAACAAATACATTACAAAAAGAAATATCGAATATAATGATCAATTACTATAAATAAATTTCAAAAACTTCAACTATTTTTTAATCTCTCTTTGCTTTCAACCAATTGTTAAAGGTCGTTCTAGAACACTGTGTCCTACATAACGTGACCAATCTGTATCAAGAACGTTCAATAAACCTGTCTTGGTGAAAAAATCAACCGTATCTCCTTTTGATTAATTTAAACTCTAAACAGGTATTAATTAACGCACCTCGTTGTTTCGCAATCTCACAACATATTGTAATTGTATTGAACTAATCGATTAAATCATTTTTGTTCGAATCACTTGTACATAAAATGTAATTAAATTCAGTAATTACTCGAACATTATCTTTGATCTGTCGAAATCTTCATAAATTTCAATTCACATTAAATCATTCGAATCAATACAGAGGCATTCGTGTAATAAAAAGACTTCTATTTGTACAGAATGTAATTTATTACAGCAATCAACCAAGCAGATGTAAAATAATTTTAAAAGAGATTTTAAAACAATGACATTGTTGTTTGCTTCAGAACAACTATTTTATTCGATAAATTTTATAAAATCTACATTCATAAATTTACTTGAAGTTGATATAAGCATCGCTTGTGTATATTGAAGGCTACAAATTACAATCCAATAATCGATATTTTTCACATCACAAAAACAACATTTTTTTTCATTCTTTCTCTACATGTATATATATATATATATATATATATATATATATATATATATATATATATGGAGTAACTAAACTATTTATCAGTCGACTGAAAACGGTTTTAGAAAATTTAATACTTTTCGTTTTTATACTTCAACGCATTTAGGTCTTTTCTATCTTTTCAATATCATTTTTTCTAGTTTTAACAATCACATACTTTTAATAAACTTTTCAAATATTTATTTTTTTAATAATTGTAATAATATCAACATGAATCAATCCTATAAACAATTAAATCAATCAACCGGTTGACTGATCATAAAATTATTTATTTATTTATTTTATTACAGTTTTTATTGTTTTTTGCCCAAATATATTTATTATTAACAAAAATAATAGTATATTTAATAATCATATTTAACTATTATATATATATATTAAAATAAATACTAGTACGATTTAAAAATTAATAGTTTTATTTTAATAATATATATATATATATATATATATATATATATATATATATATATATATATATATATACAGTAACTCTCAACTCTCAAAAGCCATTAGTCACGTACATTAATCAAACTATTTAAAACTAAGTATTGAATAGTTGAAATATGACATAGTTTTACAATAATATTGTATTAAGTACACATTTTCATAAAATGAATGAAACATATTAAGAAAATAAAATAAAATTTAAAAATAAGTGCTTGAAAACTGATTAGTAATTTAAATTGGTCAGGGAAAAAATTATAAAGTTAAAAACCGTATGAAGAGTTATTAAAAACTCAAGTCATCATTGAAGAATTACAAAAAGGTATTTTTTGGAACTAAAAACATAAAAAGCGATTAGAATTCGAAAAAATGTACAGAAATTTAAATATTGAGTATTGGAAGTATATCATATCTGTATGTGAAAGTAAATTTAATATTTCTAGGAGTAATAAACGCAAAAATGTGATAAAAGTCTAATAAGTTAGGAAATAAAACCAAATACCAACTATAAAGTATCACAGTAAGATGTATGGTTTAGGAATACATAAAAACTCCTGAAATCATTTAAAACTCAGTATAAATAATATTAGCAATTAAAATAAAAATGTAGTAATTCAGATTAAAATAAATATAACCATATTTTTATATTTCGAATTATCATCTATTATTTCTGGTATCAAACCTTTAAACTAACCAACCATTAGACACAAAATTAGTAAAGTACAACTAATGTCATCTATACGAAAATCCTATAAATAATTTATATGATCAACAATAAGATTATATTCAAATTATTATTTATTGAGTTGATATATTTCAATAAGTCTCTTTAAGTTTTAATGTATTAATTTTAATTAATCATTCATATTTATGAAGAAATAGATTTGAAATAAAATTTAAATTAAATTCGTATTAATTCCAATTTTATTATTGTATCTAGTAAAAGTATAAATATGTCTGTTTTTCTCAAAAATAAAACATTTCATATTTAATTTAATTCTGAGTATAGATTTAATTTTTAATAAAGAGCTACCGAAAATAAATGTTTTTTATTGATTTTATACGAAGCGAAAATGGCGTTTAGCAGCAGAAATATAGGTATCCTTCTACCTTATTGTATTTTAACAGAATTGTTATTATTAACAAATGGAAAAGAAAAAATTGTTTTCACATTTCCTGAATTTCCTTATAAGGATACAAGTAAAAATGTAAGTACATAAAGGATATTTTTACTATAGTAGGTTATATAGCTATTAATAATAAATATACATTTTATATACAACTATTATAAAAAAAAATGTTTTTTAATTTTAGAATATATATATATATATAATTTATATATAAATAATGTCTATCCTCATGTGTATCTTTATATGCATACATGAAGGATTAAATATTAACTATTAAGAAACATCAATATAAATCAATTTATGTGAATTTCCATAAAATTTTTTCACACTTCTAATAATTAAAATTATTTGAAGATATAGACACTAAATAATTATTGTTTTCAATACCAATTATCTTTCATAGATTTTTCTTTATTAACACAATATATAAAAAGTATATTTAAAGTACTTTCATATTTATTTCTAATAATCATTTCAGCACAAGTATAAACATAAAATTGCATATATAGTTTATTCAATAACTTAAAAAAAGGATTTATTCAATATTTTTTCAATTTTATTATTCTTTTACAAAGTTATATAAATAACAAATGTTTTAAAGGAGATGACATTTCATGAATTCGAATCAGCCTGTGAACAAACTGGAGTTTGTAGACAATTAGATGGTGTTTCAAGAGTTAGATGTGTTCGTGAATGTGTTTCACCTTCTTGTTACCGTGACATATACTCACCAGATCCAGTAAGTATTTGAATATTCTTAAGATTGCCTTCTTCCAAAACTTCTAAAATATTATGCAATTCTTATTTTCAAATACCTATTTACATATATGAAAAAATAAATCTTTAATTAAAATATTTATACATTCTATAGTAAAAATTTGCTTCTTTATTTTATTTTTATAATAAGAATTTACATATATATTATAATTATAAATCATCTTTATTGTATTTATACATTATATAATTTAAAAGAATATACGAGAAAATAAATGATATTACATACATTTTATTAAACAATTTAATTCTTTATTATTAGTCTTATAAATCTCTAGAAGAATTATATTATTTTCATCATATTTAAAAAAATAAATATATAGACATAAAAATACATATCAACCTTATCAGGTATCATTAGTACATAAATAATTAATGCCTATAAATCTTAAATGAGATTTAAGAACCCTAAAAAAATGTTTTTCTATATATGTTAAAAATATATTTCAAAGAATATCAATAAAATATATACATAACAAAGACAAAAAATTAAACAATATCTTATACTTCTTTCTAGCACAACAAAAATTTATATCAAAAATTCTACACTACATTAAACTGATTTACCACTTAGAACAAAATAAAGAAATAAAATATTGAGAAATAATTTTATTTCATAGTTATTTTAAAAATTCATAATTTTTGTAATTTTCAACCATAAAAATGTGTTTAAATAGCATTTTCCTATTATATTTTTATTACACTTTAGTGAAAAACATAAAACAAATCTTGAAACATTTAATTTAATAAAAAATTCATATTATTTTAAAAATTATGTATCAAAGTACAGTAGAATCATTTTGAACTTTCAGCTGGAAGAAGGTGAAATTGATGTAAGGTTAAACTCATTCAAAGGATGTTTCGTACAACGATCCAACAGACCAAGAACATGAATGAATGACAAAAGAAGTACATATTTACAATCTATACAAAACAAATCCTGCCAATATTTTTATTACTGTAACTGTTCTTATTTTGAAACCAAACATATTACTCAAATTAACAATAACTAACATTTACAAAATCTATTTCAAAATATAAGTATTAAAATGTACTAACTGATATTTTTCAGTATATTAAAATGAGTGCTGTTATGAAAAAGTATTAAATAAATTAGTTATGGGTAAATTACCCAAGATAAACATTAATATGAAATTATAACATATTTAGATTGTTTTGAAATTATAACTTCAAAACGTAATAATGAACTTGTTTATATTAGATTTTTATACATAAAATAAATTTTAAAAAAATCTTCATAACTATATCTAATATTTTATCAGATATTTATACAATTATACATTCAATCTTCTTATAAAATTTATCTTGTTGACTGTTAAAATAAATTCTCTTCAAATTGAACTACAAATTTAGCTTACACATTCATTACTTTCAATTAAAATTATATAATGCATGTGATTTTAATATATTTATTAAATATGTATTTGTATACAGTGATACATATATACCGATTACTGTTTTTAATACACATTTTTTAAGAATATTACCAAAAAAAATATCTCAAGGAATTACAACTATCTTATAAATAACTCTTGTTACAAATTTATAAACAACAAATTATAACATTTTAACAATTAAATTAACAATATACTAGAAATCAACTGTTATTTTAATAATAAAAATATAAATATGAATTATGGTATTTTAATTTTAAATCCTATTTACATTAACAAAAATACATTTAATAAATTACCTATAACTTCTATAAATGGATGTAATTTCAGAAATTAGTTTTGATTCAATCATGTCATGAGCTTCTAACAACTGAAAATCAATTATATTAAGTCATCAATATTACACATTTTTTTAACAATAGTAAAAGTTATAAAGTACTTGATAAATTAAAACAACTATGAGTTTACTAAAATGAATAAAAAAATCATAAGTTTTAAAACACACACACATATTATTTATATATATACATATATATAACTGGAAATAAAATTCACATACAATAACACAAACAAACAAAAATATGAAATAATAAAGGATGTCCTTAGTTAAGAATATAACTATTTACTTTTAAAACAGTATAAAATTAAACAATTGTATAAAGATATATTATTACAAGAAACTTTTACTGATCAAATATACGGTAGTTCAAGTGAGATTAAAAGAAATAAAATGGAACTGAAAGTCACATTCTCCAGTCTCATTTATGACACCCATAAACATATATTGTTAATAAAGTATTTTTATAATTCAGTACAAAATTTCTCTACAAATATCATCCAAAATTTAACAGCAAATATGCTCTTATTCATTGAATTATTTTTCTATAATAAAATAAATCAATTATACAAATATGGTAAGTAATATACTTGAAAGTGGCTTCCTCAGAAAGACCAAGTAGTCTGAATTCTTCAACTATAAAATTTAAATAGTTTTCATTAACTTACCATACCCATTAAAGTTAATAGTTTATCTTTTTTCACATCATCTTCAAATGTTAAATTATATTGTTCTTCCAATAAACAATTTCCAATATTTGATAATATTTTATTTAAAGGAAGACCTTTATCTACTTTTATTATCTCAGTAAAATTTGTACATGTTGATGACCGAAAATAATTCATAGAACGCAGGACTGATAACCATGAACTAAATGAAACTCAAACAATATGTAAAAATATGAATGACAAATACAAAAACAAAGAAATACTACACAGATTATTGACAATTTCGGTTAATACATCATAAACTTTCATTCAACAATCATAATGAAAATTTATAAAAAAAAATCTTTTGTATAAAATAATTTTCACTCATTCAAAACAACCACATCTTTAACAAAAATATTACCGGAGAAAATCTAACATTTCACAAGGATATTTCCATCGATTAACTGGTCCTCTCACTGTCATAGTAATTAATACATAATTCCACGGTTGTGTACATAATAAAATTGCTAATGACTTTTCATTATGAAATTGACTTGCATAATCAAGTAATGCACTTAAACATTTCCAACTTAACTGAGATATTGTATGTAAATCCTACAAAAAGGCTTATTTTCATTTACACTTTTCAAATGAATAATTCTATGATTAGTCGACACTTTATATATAGCACATTTAATATTTTATCATACTATATAATATTCTGCAATAGTTTATATATAACATATAATATATATATAAAAATACATTAAGACATCATTTCATATTAACAAATTTTCCACAAGTAAAAAATATACTTTACAAATACTTTAATAGGTTAAACTTTAACCAACATTTTTTTTATTTGATAATTTATACTGAAACACTACATATTATTAATATTTAATTATATTTTACTTTGTGTTATGTTTGTGTGTGTGTATGTATATATGGTATATATATATATATATATATATATATATATATATATATATATATATATATATATATATATATATATATATATATATATACAAATTTGTGAAGGCAATAAAGTAAAAAAATATTATTTTATCCACAAATAAACTCAAGCAGTTCATTTGCATAAATTCTGAAAAGAAAACTATTTGAAAATGACATTTAGAACTTTCTAAAACGTTCCAGAAATATTTTATACAAAACATACATAAATTCAATTATAACTTATTGTTTTTTTAATAAAACTTCATAATAAATAAAGAAAGACACAAACACAAACCACGATTTAAATTTTCTGATATTTATTTCAATTACAATTTCGCAAACTGACTACCAAACATAACGTTATTTTTCTGAGAAAAAATTAAACTACTGACAGTTCACACACAGGTGAAACACAACCATACACTAATTAGAAAATAAAATGTATCCATTTTATTATGTGTATGTTAATATCAATAAATATTTTCAGTTTTTACAGAATACAGTTTAAATTCTTTTATGTTCATTTACTTATGGATGTAATCGATTGATGTTTTACATTTCATTTAATATTAATTTGTCAGTTAAATGTAAAACAAAGATCATGAATACTACAATTTTAATTAATGAATCATTTCTTGCTAATCTATTCAAGTAATCCACGTGATAGTTATTTATATAAAATGCACAAAAATAAATTTGTAAGTTAAAAATAATGTCATTATCTAGATAAAGCAATTCAAATAGAATTTCTATTTAAGTTCAACCTGATTTTTAATGTATGTACTTAAATTACTGTTTGATTTTCTTATATTTGTCGCATAAATATATTTCATCAATAAATAATATACAGACTTAATAAGCAACGGAATATTGTCATATAATTACTAATCGATATTCCCAGAAAAATTGCACGTGCGCCTTAAAAATCAAATGAATTTAGAACATTCTAGTAAGTTCAGAACAAAACAATTTTTCTAGGTTATGTCATTTTTTACAAATTTTGGAAGAAAGGTATATGCATATTTTTTAAGTACATTTCATTTTCATATACAATTTAGAAAAAAATAAATGCTTTTAAAATAAAATTATGATTTACAGTAAAAAGAAAGTATTTTCTTTTATATAAATTATTAAAATACACACACACACACACACATATATATATATATATATATATATATATATATATATATATATATAAATAATTAGAATATTGTGATTAGCTTTATTATTTCATCTTTTAATAATTTTAGAAAATATGAAAATAACTAAAACAAAGAACTGAAATGACATAGTCATTAAATGAAGCAGATCGTACATTACACCGGTCAAGGTTAAATTCAGTTTTTTAAAAAATTTTCAATAAAAAATATACGAAATTAATGCCCAAATGTGTAATTACAAATTCTTAAATATTTTTTAGTAAAGTCCTTTCCCTTTACGTGAAATTTAAATGAACTAAATGCGCTTCAAATATTTTACATAGAAAAAAATGAAATACTTTATTAAGATACAATGTTTTATCAAAAATTATTAATATTAAAGAAATAATTCAATTTTAAATCTATTTATATATATATATATATATATATATATATATATATATATATATATATATATATATATATATATATATAAATAACGATTCATGTGAATAATAACAATACATGTATGTGTAAAATAAATATAAAAAATAATATTTATTTCTGAAAAATATTATAAAATATATTTAATTTTATGAAAGCATTTTTTTATATGCATAAAAATTTGTTTTGGGAGATAAAAAATGATTTTTAGCACATTTTTTATGTAATTCTTATTAAAAAAAATAGAGAAATATAAATTAATTCCTAAAAGGATAATTCAATTACGAATATATAAGTTCCAGTATGAATTGTACACATACAGAAGTTTCCAGAAACAATGTCTTATATTTACTATATGTAAAAAAAGAAATGCAGCATTTGCCGGTAAAACGATCGAATATTCTAGAATATTCTATACCAGGGCTATACAATACTGTTAGAAATTAGCACGTGGTGTTTTAATCTAATCAAAAATGTCATATTTATAAAAAAATAAGGCTTAAATTTATTAAAGTCACGTATAATATTTATATACATATTATTAATAATAATTATTTATGTCGATAAGTATCAAAATATCGAGATTGTTTGAATGAATTTTTTTAAAATACAACTTTACTCATCCTTTTTATAGAATGTTCTACGGTGGCGTGGCGTGTTTATAAAAACAGTCGACACGCCTGCGAACGTTAATTCTCGTTATTGAACGCAAGCAAGACGGTCGCTTTGAGTCGCAATTCTCAGATATTTTAAGTAGTGAATCATTGGAGTTCTAAGTGAAGTTTTAATAATTCTTAATAGTTTTTTGGATTTTTTACGGGGTTGAATTATAAAGGTAATTTGATTACATTTTTCTTTTTGTTTGTTACAATTTTGCCGGTGTTTGATTATTGATTAAGTTGTTACAACTTGTGCAATTATTGAAAAATGGAATAAAAAAATTAAATAAATTGTGTATTAACATCGGTTCAAATTTGTTTCAGATGCCTGAAGAAATGCAAACTGAATCTACAGGCGAGGTTGAAACCTTTGCCTTCCAAGCTGAAATAGCACAATTGATGTCCTTGATCATCAACACGTTCTATTCTAACAAAGAAATCTTCCTTAGAGAACTTATTTCTAATTCATCTGATGCTTTAGACAAAATTCGTTATGAATCGTTAACAGATCCATCTAAATTAGATAGTGGAAAAGAACTTTTCATCAAAATTATTCCTAATAAGAATGAAGGCACTCTTACGATCATCGATTCCGGTATCGGAATGACCAAAGCCGATCTCGTCAATAATCTTGGTACGATCGCTAAATCCGGCACTAAAGCTTTCATGGAGGCGTTGCAGGCCGGTGCCGATATATCTATGATCGGACAGTTCGGTGTAGGTTTCTACTCTGCGTACCTCATAGCGGATAAAGTAACCGTTTGCTCGAAACACAACGACGACGAACAATACGTTTGGGAATCGTCGGCCGGAGGTTCGTTCACGATCCGTCATGATAACGGTGAGCCGCTCGGACGTGGAACGAAAATCGTCCTTCACGTTAAGGAAGACCAAACCGAATATTTAGAAGAACATAAAATCAAAGACATCGTTAAGAAACACTCTCAATTCATCGGTTATCCGATCAAACTTCTTGTAGAAAAAGAACGTGATAAGGAGTTGAGCGACGATGAAGCTGAAGAAGAGAAAAAAGAAGAAGGCGATGAAGATGAAAATAAACCAAAGATAGAAGATGTAGGAGAAGATGAAGAGGAAGATAACAAAGAGAAAAAGAAGAAGAAGAAAACAATCAAAGAAAAATATACTGAAGATGAAGAACTTAACAAAACCAAACCTATTTGGACTCGTAATCCAGATGATATCAGTCAAGAAGAATATGGAGAATTCTACAAATCCCTTACAAACGATTGGGAAGATCATTTAGCTGTTAAACATTTCTCTGTTGAAGGTCAATTAGAATTTCGTGCACTGTTGTTCGTACCTCGCCGTATGCCTTTTGACTTATTTGAAAATAAGAAACGCAAAAATAATATAAAACTCTATGTACGACGTGTTTTCATTATGGATAACTGTGAAGAATTAATTCCAGAATATCTGAACTTCATGAAAGGTGTCGTTGACAGTGAAGATCTACCTCTTAACATTTCTCGTGAAATGTTGCAACAGAACAAGATTTTGAAAGTCATTCGTAAGAACTTAGTCAAGAAATGTTTAGAATTATTTGATGAAATGGCCGAAGATAAGGATGGATATAAGAAATTCTACGAACAATTCAGTAAAAATATCAAATTGGGTATTCATGAAGACAGCCAAAATCGTGCACGTCTTTCTGAATTGCTTCGTTTCTACACTTCCGCTTCGGGCGATGAAGCTTGTTCATTAAAAGATTACATTAGCCGTATGAAGGAAAATCAAAAACATGTTTACTTCATCACTGGTGAAAGCAAAGAACAAGTTGCCAATTCCTCATTTGTAGAACGTGTGAAGAAGCGTGGATTTGAAGTAGTTTACATGATCGATCCAATTGATGAATATGTCGTACAGCAAATGAAAGAATACAATGGAAAACAATTGGTTTCCGTTACTAAAGAAGGTCTTGAATTGCCCGAAGATGAAGCAGAAAAGAAGAAGCGTGAAGAAGATAAAGCAAAATACGAAGGTCTCTGCAAAGTAATGAAGGATATTTTAGATAATAAAGTTGAAAAAGTAGTTGTAAGTAACAGATTAGTAGAATCTCCATGTTGTATTGTCACATCGCAATACGGATGGTCAGCAAATATGGAACGTATCATGAAAGCACAAGCTCTGAGAGACAATTCAACAATGGGATACATGGCTGCTAAGAAACACTTAGAAATTAATCCAGATCATCCAGTCGTAGAAACACTTAGACAGAAAGCAGATGCCGATAAGAATGACAAGTCTGTGAAAGATCTAGTCATTTTGTTATTTGAAACCGCTCTTCTTTCATCAGGATTCACTTTGCCTGAACCTCAAGTTCATGCGGCTAGAATTTACCGAATGATCAAATTGGGTCTTGGAATAGATGAAGAAGAACCTATGTCTACCGAGGACATCGACACCAGTGATGTACCTCCAGCAGAAGGTGCAGCAGATTCTGAAGATGCTTCTCGAATGGAAGAAGTAGATTAAATTGTTAAAATTTTGTTTCACTTTCATTCATTAATTTATCAACCATTGTACAAAATTTTTAATGTTCATTAAATACTAATGTGCATTTCTCTCAATTTAAAGTTAATGTTACAGTCATCTTTTTTTCGATATTTTTGTATTATGTATTACCTATATCATTCCTCTGTATAATTAATTAGTATTTATTGTATATAGAAAATTGATTTTCAATAAAAATATAGTTCAATAATTAACATTAATTTTATTAATACAAAATCACCTAAAAATATAAATAGTACTTACTTTTAAACAAATTGTTTGACATTTCAGATACAGACTTCTCATGACTTTGGAAAAGTTATTTGGAGTTAAAATTAAAGTTGGTGTACAACAAAATTGAGCTTTAATTATGATATATATTAATTCTATGTTAACTTGAAGCTTTGATTTGCTTTCAGTCATTAAAAGAGAAACAATTTGTGTAGATTGCAAATTTGTTATTGACATACACTAAAAAAAAAAAATACAAAAATGAATTTTTGTATATTTATCATACATATATGTATTTGATTTATATTTACGTTTATATACTTACGGGTAAATTTTTCTGTGACTGAAATTTTATTATGTAGTACATTGTTTTTGTCGAAATAATTGATACATCTTCTTCATCAGAAAACACAAATGAAGTTAAAGCATTAATAAATTTATTATTATTGTAAATATTTAAAACTGAAAAAAAATTATTCAGTTTAATTATTTTTAATTCAGTACATATAAAAAAATGATTACCTTGAATATTATCTACCGATTTGGTTAATAATGAAAAATTACAATGTAAGACTGTAATTTTTAATTGATGCGATAAATTTTTTTTACACATTAATTGAACAAGTTGAAATACACATGGATAAAGAAGTGCATTGGATGTTGGTTGCTCTGGTACAATTATTGTTGTTAATTGTAACAACATTATAATATTAGTAACTAAAAAGAAATTAGGTCAATTATGAATATATATAAATATATATTCATATAAATACGAGAAACAATATTTAAAAAAATATATTCTTTTAAATTAACCTTCAGATTCAATATTACTTTTTTGGATCAATATTTGAGGCAATATATCAAGTATTGCTATTTTCAAATCATTCCTATTGCAAGCATTTTGAATTTTTATACCATTCCATAAGATTTGAATCGCACGAGCTAAAATTAAATTCGGTGCTTTTTGTATTGATTCCAGTAAACACCCCGCTATATTTTTATCATTTGCTACGAGTTCTTCTAAAATTCTATTATATTTATCTTGGTTTTTATCAACAACCTCATAATGCAACCATAGATATATCTAAAATACATTTTTTAACATTAATCAAATAACGAATATAACATTTTTAATTTGTTTTAATATTTTGAGACGTACCACAATAATCTGCAATTTTGATGGGATTTTAGGTGTAAAAAATGTCCAGTAAAGTAATACAGGATGATATGTAAATATAGCTTGTGGTGTTTTTGCTATTAAATGCATGAGAATACGATTTGTGTTACAGTTTAACATTGATTCATCAGATTTAGACCGATTAATTGATGAAATCTGAATATTTAATAAATGATTAAACGCAACAGTAATACAAGAAAAATATTAATATTATCTTACAGCATAATTGAACCATAAAGTTTTCAATATCGGCAATGGGACATTATTACTTGAGGCTAAGATATTTATGATTTTTGATAAATCATTGAAAGGAAAAAAATTCATGTTTGAGCTAAAATACAATTAAAATAAATTTAAGATAAATCAACTATATATATATATATATATATATATATATATATATATATATATATATATATATATATATATATATATATATATATATATATATATATATATAAATTTGATTAAAATACATTACTTTTGTTTATACAAAGAATAAAAATACGCAAAAATTAAAATCGTATAATACACTTCTACTGTGCTATTATTTGTAAATGATTCGCATATTTTCGGCCATAGAAGAGGATTTTGTGGTAAACCGTGAATTCCTGTACGAAGATTTTGTCGAAATACTTCAATACCCCCAGGCCATTGTTCTGATATATTTAAATCGAAAATTGCTAATCTCATTAATATGTCATACAAAACACTTAAGATTTTAGAAATGTGTTTAGATCTGAAAAATACTTAATTTTACCCTTTTGTGTCTTATTTTTGATTATATATATATATATATATATATATATATATATATATATATATATATATATATATATATATAGAGAGAGAGAGAGAGAGAGAGAGAGAGAGAGAACCCAAATGAGACTGAAAGGATTAGACATCATGTACTTTTTTATTTTCATTTACTATTCTTTATTATCTCTCATTTTAATTAATCAAATTAATTAAAGACAATTTTAGTAACAATTTTTTTCAATTTTAGCAAGTTTTCTTTAAAGAATTTTTTCTTTAAAGAAGTTCTGCAAAGAGGTAATAAATAGTAAATCTGCAGTTTACAAAGAGAATCTAAGATTGTCACAAGAGAATCTTAAGATTGAACTGAGCGTTATACATGTGAAGATTAAAGGGTACAAATTGATGATAGTAATTTTACATTTCCTATTCCTTCTTAGACTTAGTCACTTAGAACAAATAGTGACTAATGACTAACCTATACTCAATGATTAATGATTTGACTAATGATTAATCATTTGTGATTAGTCATGACTAATGATTAATATATAATCAGGTCTAAAATTAGTCTATTTAAAAATAAACTAACAAATCCGATTGATGACGAAAAATGATTTATGACTAATAACTAACGGCACTTACAATCCTATTTTCATTTGAAAACAAATTAAAGAAAATATTTCCTTTTTGGCAAGCTGTTTTGATAAAGATAATAGTTTATGGACTTCTATGGATGTTTTATAAAGTTTCCTCAGGCTCATGAAAAATTTATCGTATAGAAACCGATTTGCTGCTGATAAAGGCAATTCCTAAAATATGAACATTTTTTATTATATTAAATTGTTCATAGTTTCAAGAAGAAAATATAATAACTTAAACATACTGTAACATATGGACAGATAATATTTTGCATATATTTGAAAATAACTTCTACTGTATTATAATGGAAATTGGAAAAAATGTTATTGTCAGGACTGGATACATATTTAAAATTTTCGCAAATGCTAAAACATGTAACATCTGATCAGTGAAAACATCAGAATATATACATTTTGTAAAAAATGAATATATAAGTATGTACACATACTTTAGCATTTCTATGATGATTTTACATTTTTGAATCGTTAAATCGTTTTGATTTATGTTCATACATGGAGTATTTATATCAAAAATCATTTTACAGCACTGATTCATCAATTCTAAATCGCTACTTTCAACACCTAACGTTTTATTGTTTTTTATACCAGTTATCAATATGTAAAAAATTTCTGTACTATTTATTTTATTTTCTTCGTCTAGGCCTTGTTGTAAAATTTGAGTAATCAAAATAAGAATCGGTGAAACTTTGTATGAAAATCCAATATCTTCAAAGTTGGTATGAAAACTAAAGGTTATTTTAATTAAAATTTGTATTATTTTTAGTAATAATTAATTTAATATATTATTTTATTTATATCTAATTTTAAAAATATATGAAATAATTACCCGTTTAGAATTGTCATTACAACCTGTAATGATAAATTAGTTACATCTTTACTATCATTCTGTTTTACAAAAAATGATACAGTTCTTAAAATAGTTGTAAGAACTTGTAGTACATGTTTATTTTTATAAAATTTTATTGCTTGTGACATATGTAATAAACATTTTAATATTTTTCTAAATAAAAATGAATTTAATAGATTAAAATTTATTTGAAAAATAGTTTCAATTTGTTTAAATATAAAGCAATTTTAATTCAACTACAAACGTTTGTAATTCATTATGTGTAGATCCAATTATTTCACAAAAACATTCGCACAAATAGCCATCTAAAAGAGAATCAATCAAACCGATTTTCTCTAAATTAGTACCATCAATATCGTTATGATTATCTTCATTGTTTAATGTATTAAGTATATAATCGATAGCTGTAAACTGCTTATTGATGTTACGTGATATAAGAAGAGTTTTTAAGCTTGCTATTTGGCTTTCAGAAAACTGCATCTTCCTAATAAAACAAATATTATTATTAAAAAGAAATAAGTTTTGTCTATTATATTTAATTATATACAATTGTTTATAATATACAAATTATTTAAAACAATAATAATAAATTAAAGAATATATGCAATTTTTTTCAATACTTCACATAATATATATATATATATATATATATATATATATATATATATATATATATATATAAATCTATAAATAAATATATTGGTAAAAGTTTGAAAACCATCATATTTTAAGAAGTAATATTAAGAATAACATCTCATAATTATTCAAAGTATGTAAATAGTCTAAAATATATTCAAATACAAAAGAAATATTTAAAGTAGAAAATACTTATTAAATTTTAGATTACTTTTATTTGCATAAGTTTGAAAAAATTTAAATACAAACACACATATACACCCTATATATATATATATATATATATAGATATATATATATATATATATATATATATATATACGAGGGTCGTTTGATAAGTATGGTAAAAAAGTAAGAAAAACTAGATTGAAAAAATTAATTAATTAATTAAATTAAACAATAAATAAATTTACCATACTTATCAAATCACCCTCGTATATATATATATATATATATATATATATATATATAAATAATTAAAAATATAAATATAATATTTAAATAATTCGTTTAACACCTACTATATTTTTTCACTTTTTTTATATTTTAAATAAATACCGTTATACTATTTAAATAAATACTGCTTTTATGTAAAAGATTATCGGTACATCTCGATGTTTACTTCAAACATCAAAAGATGGATTACAAGATAAGCGAAAATATATATTACAATATCATCTCTTGAGCAGGAATATATTTGATATACATAAACAAAAATAATTCACACATTTATATATATATATATATATATAATATACCAGATATGTTCAGTTTTATTTACTAAATAATATAATTATTTATTTTTTAATAAATTCAAAAACTAACAAACAGGATGTTTGTACATAAAATATTTTTTTATTATATAGATGATAATATTATGATAAAATTAATTTTAATCATTGCAAGTGGTTTGTAATTTATATGAAATTGTGAAGTTATTTTATAAGAATAATTTTAAGATATATTAACACGTTTTTGATTGAAAAGTTTATGTTTTGACATTTATTTTATATATGTTAATTTTCTGAACGAAAAGACATGCATAAAATATATATACACATAAAAAAATAAATACACATATTGAAATTGTTTCTTTTTCTTGTTTAAAATATAAATAATCTTGATACAAATAATAATTATATTAAAGACTATTTCAGATGTTCCCTATTTATATTTATACATTTATTCATTTATATTTATATTTTACATTTACTCTTCTAAAAGAATGATGTATATAATATTAACGTAAACAAATAATTTTCAATAAAAAAAATGTTATTCTCAAAATGATTGAGTCAGTATAAAGAATTAATGTTTCGTATTCAAAATATTTATTAATTTATAAATAAACTAAAATAGATAAGAAAGGTATTTTTTCAGTTATAAAAATTATTATATGCTTTTAATCAATATGTGAATAAAATATTTGTTATTTAGAAATAAATTTTCAAGTATTAAATGCATAATTCATGTGATAAAAATTATTATTTTTAAATTGTTCATTCTCGAATTTAACATTATGGAATTAAATTCAAAATTATCTTCCATTATGAAAACAAAATATCAAATTATTAGAAACGATTTTTTTTTAAAAAAAAAAAAACATTTTTAAAATTTATAATTATATTGCAATTTTCTATACGTATTGTATTTTTTCAAAATCATTTTAATACAAAGTAATGTATAAATAAATACAATTTCCATATTTATATAATATTATATAAATGTATTATTGAAATGAGAACTTTAATTTTAGTGATATTTTCACTAATAAAAATAGTTTTATTAAAAAAATTATTTTAAATAATTTCAATTATTATATATTTTATTATATATATATATATATATATATATATATATATATATATTAGATTTACATAAAAAAATGTAAATCTCCTTGTATCAAAATTGTTCATTGAAGGATAAAATGTATTTTCAGATTATGAATACACAAGAAAAGTTTTATTGAATAAAGAATACGAATAAAGTAAAATAAGCTTTGAATATTCAAAAAGAAAACATGATGGTGGGTGTTTTATATATTTCCATCTGTAAATACGCAATGAGCAGATATAAAAGAGAATTATTTCCGAGAGATCCATCATAACTGTTTCAACAGTGAACAAGAGTTGTAGAGATCTGATCAGAAAAATCATGTTTCAAAAAAGGTAAGTTCGTTTTCATTTTATTTACTTGTTTAATTAGTTTCATCATTTTTATATTATAATATGTTATCATTATTTTATATTATTTGATTTAGTTAAAATTTTATACATTTATATATATATATATATTTATATATATATATATATATATATATATATATATATATATATATATATATATATATATATAAATATATATACACAAACACATGATAAATATAAAAATATAACCGAAATATTATATATTTATTATAAAAAGATTATTATTTACTTTTTTAAATTTAAATATTTTTGATATTAAAATTATTAACACATCTTTTTTTCTTTCTCATTATATATATATATATATATATATATATATATATATATATATATATATAATAATTTTAACTGTTATAAATAAGACATTTTTTAAAAAATTGAGATGGATAAAAAATTTCATAATCCATATAAAATATTTTTAATCTTTCGTAAATAGTTTTATTAATAACTCTTTTATTGAGACCTTAAGATTACTTTCTTTGTTGATAATAGTATAATACGAGTATATTATAACTGATTTCGACAACATATTAATGGAAATTAATGAAATCAATTGTATTAATCAACTATCTAAAGGTTGTAGATGATATTAACAAAAAAGAGTAGCCATAATGTCCTATTAAAAAAGTAATTTCAGGACAGGATCATATAAAAAATTTGAGAAATAACAACTGTAGTTGTATTAACTATTATTCTTTATTTTTTTAAATCATTGTATTGTACATAACAATTCTTAAATAGCAAGAAAGGGAAGAAATATAATTTTAAATCAATTATTTTCATACATTTTCCTAATAGTCATTGATACACACTTACATATAAATATTCAATATATATATATATATATATATATATATATATATATATATATATATATATATATATATATATATATATGTATATATATATATAAAAATGTGTATATACAAATATACATGAATATATATGAACAATTAATAAAAATAGTTTTCATTTGTTCACATATATTTACAAAAATAATATATATATATATATATATATATATATATATATATATATATATATATATATATATATTTAATAAAATTATATTAAATATTTTTCTACCTTTTAGTAGTATTGTTATAAAAAAATGTTGATTTTTACTTATATTAATATAAATATAATTCTTAATAAATTTCAGAAAGTCGATGCACACTGTAACAATTGTTTTCCTTTCAACATTATTATGTTTGTTGATCCTGCCATCTTTACGTGCACAAGTGACATTTACACGTGATTGGCCAGCAGGTAAACGTAATGTTTCTCCTCCAGATGGTCCTGCACCTGTACCATTAACGGCAGAATGTGCACCAAGTGCAAAATCTGCTTTTGCATTATGCCATATGCTGATAGTAAGTTACTCATGTTTAATTTTTTTTAAAAATGTTAATAAAATACACTAAAAAAGTAGTTTACATTTATTCCTATTATTTATAATATGTATAATTGTTGTTTCTACTTTACTAACTTTTTTATTAAATGGAAAAATAAATTAGAAATATTCACAATAAGGAAAAATATATTACAAAGAATTATTCAATAAATAAGTGTAATTATTATTGATAATTATATTACTCTTACAGAATGAAATTCGTCAGTTAGCAGCTTGTGAAGCAAGAATTGAAAATGTAGATATGTCTTCAAATCAAATGTTTACAAATCATTGATTGATTTTAATGTGTGTAAATACAATAAATATGACGACTTTGGCATAATACTAATTTTAAATATCGTTATATTTTTAAAACATCTATTTATGAATTGTTTAAATATATATATTGCGTAAAATAATAATTTGATATTTTTATTTCATTTTTCCCTGAACTATTAATTTAAAGTAATTGAACACTAAGCAACATTTTTAATTGATTTTATTTAAAAAAAATTGTCTTAAATAATAATATAGAAATTATAACTAGAAAATAAATAATATATATATATATATGTAAGTGTGTATATGTTTTATAGATACATTAATATACACACTGCTTATCAATGATGACATATACTGTGCACTGATAAAAACTGGCGTAGAAATGTCATTTTTGAAATTAAATGTTTATACTGCAAAATGTATTAACAATCAATAATAAAAACAATTCTTATAAGAGTAATGATAAAAAAGATGTGTAAGATTTGTGATTCATAAACAATGTATTATAAATTAATACTTCAACTTGTTGATACGCGATAAGATAGGTTTTTATTGGTTATTATATACAATATTAATATATGAAAATAAAATGGCAAATAATAGTATTGGTAATAACAATAACGGAATGTGGCCAATGATTGTGTGGTTATTAGGTTCTATGTGGGCCCCTATAGCTATACCCTGGGCTATTTATCATATGCTTACTTATTTACATCAAAAGTACAAAAGAACATACTTAGCTGGAAAGGTATTTTTTATTATATAATTATATATATATATATATATATATATATACATATATCATATATGTAATTTGTTGAAAGTATATTAAATTAGTATTTACTAATAAATTACTTCTGTTAGGTTGTATTTATAACAGGAGCTAGTTCTGGCTTAGGTGAAGCTTTAGCTCATGCATTTTATAGTGCTGGTTGTAAAGTTATTTTATCAGCACGTAGAAAAGAAGAACTTGAAAGAGTACGACTTAATTTATTGGAAACTCATGTGGTTTGTGTTAATATTCACATTTGATTATTATTATTGTACTTTAATAAAAATATTTTAAATTCACTAGACTACGCCTACACATCCACCTATAGTTTTGCCATTAGACCTAGCTAATATTAAATCATTCCCTGAAGCAGTTTCACATATTTTAAGTATATTCAATAAAATTGATATCTTAATTAATAATGGAGGAATTAGTTTTCGTGCAGATGTTCTTAGTACAAATAATGAAGTAGATGAACGAATTATGCTTGTAAATTACTTTGGACAAATAGCGTTGACAAAAGGTTTGTTTTGTTAAGATCATATTTTAAAAGTATTTAGTAATTTTTAAAATGTCAATTTATTAGAAAAAGTTTATTTTGATTTTAATTTTTTAGCTGTATTACCATCAATGATTAAACAACAAAGTGGTCATATAGTGGCAATTAGTAGTGTACAAGGACGAATTGCTCTTCCATATCGTTCTGCTTATACAGCATCAAAGCATGCATTACAAGCTTTTTGTGATGCATTGCGTGCAGAAGTTCATCCTTCTATAAAAGTAACTGTTGTTAACCCAGGCTATATTAAAACTGCATTGTCATTAAATGCATTAACTGGAAGTGGAAATACTTATGGAAGTAAGTTCAATAATACACATTTATATATATATATATATATATATATATATATATATATAAATTTTGTAGAAATGGATGACACTACTGCAAAAGGATATCCAGCAGAATACGTTGCTGATGAAATAATAAAAGCTATTTCATTAAATAAGTCTGAAATTACAATTGCTCCTTTAAATGCACGAATAGCTATCATGCTCAGAACTTTGACACCATCTTTATATTTTTGGATCATGGCAAGACGAGCAAAAAAATAAGATTAAAGTTGATATTTTATTACTATTATTTAATGATATTTATTTATAGTAATGTTAGTGGATAATAAAATTGTAGTATATTAATAAATGTTTTAATTCCTATTAATTTACATGAAATTTCATATCTATAAATTGGAAATTTTTGTAGTTTATATATATATATATATGTATATGTATTTATATACACATACACATAAATAAATAAAACCAAGTAATAGAAAGAATAGTTTTATTCACATTATTGTCTAGTAAACAAATAGTATTAACACCGTACATATATAATAACTACACAGATTTCATTTTACAATTTAAAGCTAATTTTGTACCCCAACTAGTGTCATACAGGCCAAAAATAACATTCCATTTGTTCTAGTTAAACCACATATATTCTAGATGTAAATTTAATATATAACCAGTCTAAATAATTATATATATATATAAAGGTTTTTTTATTCCATATTACATGTATTATTTTTCGGTTTTTATAAATTATTCAACATATAACTAAACCTCAAGAAGATTAAATATAAATATATTACAATGCACACTAAAAATAATATTTGGAAATTCATGTCTATGTTTTTACACACAAAAAGAAATTGAAAATATACTAACATACACAATATCAAATTTTGTTACATATGCAAGTATAAATATTTAATAATAATGAGATCTATAAAAACCACTGGTAAATAAAAAATAATATAATGGAAAATTATATTTCAAAAAGGATTTTTATTATTTGATTTTATTACATACAAATTTAATATTGAAAATTGTATCTACTAACAACTTTTTATATGAAGATATATAACATTAAATTATTTAATGTTGCTACTATATGTGAAATACGAACAAATAAAGATTCTGATTTTTCAATAACTTTTTACACTGAAGTTCTTTATACCACAAATTTTTAGAATGAAATATGTATATACACAAATATTAATATTCAAGTTTATTTCATGGTTCATGTATTAAAAATAAATATTTATAACTATTTTATAGTATTAATTTATATACATATTTATTTTTTGTTAGGTAAATGTAACTGAATTATGTTCTTTTCTTTATAAAAAGAAGAAGATCAATATTTGTATATTACACTTACAGGACATGTATTACAATAATTTTCATGTGTACATACAAACTAACATATTTTTTAAAAAAAATATTTGAGATAACCTGTTTTTTTTCAAAACAGAGAGATGTAAATTTTTGATTTGCAAATATATAAAATAAATGAAAATCAAAAAATATATGTTAATAAATTGAGATATCTCTTTAAAATTAATATTTGATAACGATATATATTATGTATTTTCATCTTTATTTTTCTTTAATAAAAAAAATAATAAATAAACTTTGAAACAAACTTAAGATGAAAAATTTAATACCATACCAAAATATAATTACTACTTTATCACATATAAATTGAAGTTGTACAATTGGACTTTTTTCCACATAAATCTAGTACTTAATTTAAAGTTAATACTAGTATATTAAAAATTGTTCTGTTAAAAAGAAATCATACAGTAAAAATGTTCAAACAAATTATTTGTAAACATTTGTAGTTTAAATAGTTTATTATAAAAAAGAGGATTACTTTTTCTAATTATTAAATCATTTTTATACATATAAACAAAAAAAATATTTACTCAATAAATATTTGTAAAAATAAATCTAAAAAAAACATTTTCAATATATTTTGTAAAATAGTATACATCATACATACATATATATATATATATATATATATATATATATATATATATATATATATATATATATATCCTTCTTTAAGTTGAAAAAATTGAGCACAATACACAGTTCAGTAATATCTAGAATAAAAATAATTATCTATAAAACAATTTATTTCAAAAACATTTAGGAAATATCCGATTCAGTCTATGAAAATGAATATATAAACAATAATTTTTTAACACATGATCATTTTAAGAAAACTTGTTTAATAATAGCTCAAATATTTAAACTTACTTAACTGTTTGAGCTACACTTATTACCTGACTAGTCAAAAAGTGTTTATTTCATTTAAAAATAGTAATTCATACTATTTTTTACTTTTAATACTATTATGTTCTTTGAATATAACTTTATCACTTTTATATAACTAAATTATTTAATAGTAATAAAGAAATTCAAGTTAGCCTAATAGGTTTTTAATGCTTTTGTAATTTAATACAATTTTGTAACATTAAAAATCTACGAATGTCACATGCTTTCTTATTTTAATAATATTTGAGCATGTAAATTATATTTTAAAACATTACGATTGAAATAGTTAAACAATATTCAACAAGTTTATGTCTAACAACAAGTTTGATATAAAATGCAATTTAGTTATTTGATAGTACAGTATTATGTTATAATTCCTTCATTTGCAGTCATACATTTATCATGCACAGATGTATGTAAACTAAATCGATGACTAATTACAATTATTTATATAAAAAAAATAGGTGAATATAAATATTAAAAATATTTAACTAAAACTTTTTCACATATATAAATTATACATTGTAGATTCAATTATTTGAAAGATTTTGAAACAACCAACAACATATTTGAAATTTACCAGTTACTTTAATATTTCAAGACCTATTATCATTTTAACTTATTTAAATATTTCGTTTCTCTTAAATTATATCGAAAACGGATGTTACTATTACGAATTTACATCTCAATGTGTTTAGGGACTACTGCATAATATGCAACAATACTACAATAAAGTTATTGCAACACTTGAAATGGATATCTAAACGAACACTGATCTCACTTAAAAATATGATACAATCGCCACGCACAAAATGCTATGGTTGTTAATGTTACACTACAGTGTAAATAACGTCTTTTAGTATCCTCCTTTCGAACAAGAACAACAGGTGAGGCAGCAGTAAGTAGAGTTAGGACTGGCATACGAGCTAATCGTCGTGAATCTTTTTCAACTTGATAATGTACACACGGATCAAATTGCCAGGCAACAGTGTATAAACCAGTACACAGAGTGCTTAGAGCTCCTAAAGGAATATAGGCTGCAGGTGTTTCGGGCCATATTAATGCTAATAAAAAGATACTTATTGAAAAAGTATAATTACTGATTAATAATTACCAAGTACAGTGTTTAAATAACTATAATTATTTTATATAAACACACACACACATATATATATATATATATATATATATATATATATATATATATATATCATATTAGAGCAATATACACCATACTTTTTAATTATTAATTCAAATATAAATATATATCAAAATAATTATCATTAATAATTAAAAGGTTTAATGAATATATAAAAATGAAATAAAATATTTTCAAACTTAATATTCCCATAAAGACTTTGAATTTAAATTAACTAATATGTAAACATTTGAAGTATGTAGAGTTAAATAAATTTACCTGACAAAACAGATGATAAACCTGACAAAAGTGCTGTTTTATGAAGACAATTTCCAACAGATATCCATCGTGCAGTTTCATCACCTAATCTCGTAGGTTCTATTATAATTATAATACAATTCGCTTCCAGCGCCCTTTCCAATTCCATTTCGAATGTTTCATGTGAATTTTCACTGTCATATACTTCCCGAATAATAGCAATATTCGAAGAATGTAATTCAGCTCTATGAAAAAAAATTTGTAATAATATGTAATCATTTATATATAGTTAAAAGAATATGATATGTACTCTGCATTAATAATTCTCAAAAGTAGAAAATCTTCGATGATTTTTGAAAGCTCCATACTAATTAAAAATAATAATAATTCAAAAAAATCATGCAAATTTAAAAAAAATTACAAATCATTAAATAAAGTCAACATGTAAAAAATATCAATACATAAGTGGATTTTTAAGGTTATGATTTTATAACTGTGATATAATAGTACGAGAGATTAGTTGTATTTTACACTTGAAAGGTCATCAGCGATAAATTACACAAAACTTATATTTTACTGACCGGTCTCCGGCGCCTTCCATATTTTTCTCTAATAAAGTAACTGTCAAATAATGGTTATAAAATGAAGAAGTTGAGACAATTGTCAGACTTAAGATCGTTATAATTCAGAGTTAATGTTTACATGTCAACTTAAAAATTTGAATGAATTAGATTGATTAAAAAATTTGAATTAGTTAAGTAATAAGTGAAATGAATACTAAATAGAATGATAAATATTTATTTTATTCAATAATGATTTTATGTACATGGCATTAAGATAGATTTTTTATTTATTTTAATTTATTTATAAAAAAATACATTAGTAACAATAAAATACAAAAATATTTTAATATATGTAATTATTTTTATCCAATTACTTATGCAATTATTTTGACTAACAACTATTCATTCATATGAACTTTATGCTTATTTGAAGTTGATTAGTGCCTATATATTTATGACAAATTTGATTCAATTGTGTTTTTGCAAGGATAATTAACAAAAATCAGCATAATATAATAAAATATTTTCATAGCATATTTATATCTGCCTTATTAATGGGTATAATCAGTAAGTTTGTTAATATTTTGAAAAGTTAATTTGATATATAGTTTTCTTTAAATACATTTTTAATTTTGTGGTACATCTGACTTTCATTGAAAAACTGTAAATTATTTTTGTTTAAGTATAACATTTTTTGTTTAAAATAATCTAAACATTAAAACATTTTGGAATGTTTAATTTTTATTTTATATTAAAGTTATAAGTTATAAACAAGCATAAATAAAAATATGTTTTATATTTACATAAATATTTAATTATATAAGTGTGGTTTATGAATGTGTGTGCATATGTTCAGTATTTATGTATATTTTATAATATAAACAAAAAAATATATTATTGACTTTCTGATGGAGGTCCCATGCAATTTCCATCAGGATATCTTTTTTTAAATGATGCTATTAATTCAGGATCTACAAGTTTTATCCCATCTACTTGATTTCCCAGTGTAATCCTAGAAAAAACATATGTATACAAATATATTTAATATATTTATATTAATGTGTGTATTATATGAAAAAAATAATTTATACATACCAATTTGGTTGCACATTGTGTGGTCGACCAAACAACTCAATTTTTCTTGTGCCTGGAGATAGTCTTTCAATCATACCATAAATCTCGTCAGGTTTATGGCTTGTAGCTCTAACTTCAGCTACAATAACATCACAGTCAAGTCCACGATTTAAGTTATCTGGATTACCTTTCATTCCAACCTGAAAATCAATATATATGTGTGAATGTGTATATATATATATATATACACTTAAATTCACACACATTAATAGAATTATTACCAAGCAGTGTTCTTTTCCATGATTTAACCAATGTCCTGTTCTTCCTGTTCGAATAATTCTTTGCAACTGGTTTGTTTTTACCCAAATTATTTCATCAACCCTTTCATAACCCCACAATTTCAAACATTCTCGACCTAATTCCATTGCTCTACAATGAATGTTTACAATATTCTAGTAAATTTTCAATGGACATATTAGATACCTTTATTTCACAGTATTGATAAGTTTTATATTAGAACTACATAACTTTTAACTATTGAAAAATATTTCATTTTTATTCTTAAATATCATAGTATAATTACCTTCCTGTTACCCACAAAAAAATTAATCCTTCATCCTGTAACTGAGGTATTCCTAATTGTCTCATTTCATCATCAGACATAGTTCCATATGGTAATTCCATATGAATATCCCAAGGTGGATCTGCCATTATAACAGCAAATTTTCCTATAAATTTAAGAACTTTATGTACTTTTAATAACTGAAAATGATATTTCTTAATTAACAAAAAATATGTTATTTTTCACATTTAAAAATTACTTTACTTGCCTAAAGCATTCATATCTAAATAACGTAAATCACACTGCACCCACTGAGGTGGATACAAAATAGTACTTTCTTGCAGTCGTCCTGTAACTTTTGTTTCTACATTTTCATTTTTTCCAATACTTTCCTTAGGTTGAACAGTTGGGCCATCAACTTCATAATGTACATATCTAGAACAAAAATTTATATGATAAGTAACTTGTAAGAAAAATGTTATATATATGTATACATATACTTTTTTATGAGTTATCTATTTTAAGCATTAGTAGTAAAAGAACATTTTATTGTTCTTGAAATTTATTTAACAATAATTGTTTAAATGAATTTTATAAATAAAATTTTGTAAATAATAAATCATACTTGCATGTGTCCATATGAAAACAAGTATTTAAAAATGAACAGTCACCCAAAAGTTCATCTGTATGCTTTTGTATGATTTTTTTGAAATGTAATTTTTTACAGACTTGTTTTCCTGTTGCTCTAACACATTCTGCTTTAGTTCCATGTGGACAAAATTCCATTACTTGTGCACCTTTAACAAACATTAAATATACAATTTATTATATCTATTTAATTGAATTTGTTTTGAATGACTAATTTAATAACGATCAATACAAAAGCAATTGAAAATAAAATATATACCTCCTTGAGAACGGAATCTTTCTGCTAATGACCGTTCTTTAGCTGTTGGTTTACTTAATAAATCTAAAATTTCTTCACCGACTTTTTTATTTTCTTTTTCCTTTGTTGACGGCATTGAAAGAAGAGATAAAATATCTGCAGCTTTTGGATCTTTTTTATCACGTTTTTTTTCATCTTCTATTTTAATTAACTTTGGTGCTACTTCTACTTCTGAATCATCCTCATTTTTACGTTTTAAAATTAAATCTCCATCATCAAGAGAATCTGTCTGTTTATTTTCATCTTTTACTTCATCTCCACATAATTCATTAACCATTGCAACAAGTTTATTGTGTTCAGCAGAAACAATTTCCAATTGTGTTTTCCCATCTTTAATACCTTCTTTTACACTAAACAAAAATTATTTACAATTACATTAAAATCACTTTAAAAAATGACAAACATAGCATTTACGTTTAATAGTGAAAAATTATGTTAAATTTAATAAAAAAAATAATACTATAATTACCTTATTAATAACTGAGTTGCAAACTTTTGTAAAAGATTACAAACTGCTTCATGTGATACGTTTTTTGCTAATTTTTTACTTAATGAAATAGCAATTTCTCTAGAAGATGTGGGTAATGTTAATGATACTTCGCATAAAGCTTTTAATAAGTATTTTTCAACTTCTGGATCAGGTTTAATATTATCTGATAATAATTCATCTTTTTCATTTATTTCTGATAAATTTTTTAAAGCAATTGGACTTGAGGTACCACTTCCTGAACCAGACTCATTTATATTCTTAAGAACTGCAGGTGGTGCATCAGGTAAGGTTATAGATGAACCTAAAATATCTTGACGTTCTTTTTTACGTTTTTCTAACCGTTCACGTAAACTATTTCGTTTGCTTTTAATAGCTTGAATTTCTTCCCATGCATCAGACATTTTTTTTAAAGTTAAGTTTATTAATTTATTACTACAATGTTACACTTTGACGTTTACTATAAATGTATACAAGTGGAAGGCCAACAGTTAAAAATGAAGTTACAATTAGTTATATTTGAATCATTTTTTAATTGATGAAAAAAACCAATAGAGTATATAATTTATTAAAATTATGGCAGAGAAACTGATCCTTAAAGTAAATAAATAATGCATTTTAAATAAATGCATATGAGTGTATATGTGAATTAAGATAAATTAAATTAAGAAAATATATATTTGCGATCAGAAACGCACAACTTAATTTTTAAATAAAACGCTTCTTTTCTGAGTGAGAAATGTTTTTTTTTTAACAATGATAAGTGTGTGCTTCTGATGGGAACCTTTATACATAATTTGTATTTTTTACAAATAAAAATATGTATACATATTTTAGAAAATGTATAAAGCTTGTAAAAATAATTTGTATTGCCATAGACTTTTTTAGGATATTTAACCATACATAAAAAATAATTTAAATGTGTATAATTAAACAAATAATTTATATAAATGACTTCGTAGAAATTAATAACCTTGCTCATGTTTCAATAAATATTAGAAATATTTATATGTATGTATGTATTTTAAGATAATTTAAAGAAAATATAAGACATATTTTTAACGTGATTTACTTAATTTTAATGAAAATCAATTGTTATATATTTTGCAAATTTTAATTACATAGAATAACATTTTCATCTTGTTTGTAAATTATGTATAATTGTATACATTGAACAAACAGATGTGTTACACATAGTTTTAATTTTTAATTATAAAATATTAAACATTATAACTTTATCAAATAAATTTAGTTCAAATGATTTGTAAAGGTAATGAGGATTTTTTCTAAAATCGTTTGCCGGTAATATATAGAATTATAATTGTTTATTTCATTTTTTTTTTATTAATTTCTGTAAAATGATATGGATTTAAAAGAAAATGCAAAAAGTATTCGTTAAAACATTAATTTTATTTTTTTAAAAAAACACATTTTACTACTACAAAAAATTATAATTTACTTTGAAGATTCTTCATGTATAATAGGAATAATCTTTTCATTAACTTGCTCAATTTCCGTTTTTGGAGCAGTAATTGTTAATACACCGTCCTTAGATAAATTCGAAACTATTTTTGTAATATCATGACCAGAAGGTAAAACGAATTTTCGAACGAAATGTCGAGAAACCGAACCTTGTTCGTCGGGTTTATCTTCATGTTTAGCTTCAACAATAACCGAATTTCCATCTACTGTTTTTACCATAATTTCATTCGGAGAAAATTGTTGCATATCCACTAATATTTGACATTTATCTTTGGTTGAAAATACTGCAGAATTTGCTTCTTTATGAACGAATGGATTAAACTCATTCCGAAATACTTGAGTTGGATATATGAAAGGTGCAAAAAATTCATTGGGGTGGAAAAAATGATCGAGGTGCCGCAATTGACGCGATGCAGCCATCAAATCACGTAACATCAACGATGCAATCGACATCCTGAAATTCAAGACAAATATTATTAATTTAGTTCAAATTAATATAAAATATTTATTGAAAAAAAAGTATGATGCAATATTTCATCACTGTTGTATATGGACATATTTCAAACAAATCATTATTATACAATTGAAGATATTTTATTAAAATTGATAAATTACCTTATTTTATGAATGTACAATTAATTTTAATATATTTGTTAAAGAAATAACGTTGTAAACAATAACAGAATTGATTCTTGGGATCTTCCTCAACAGTACATATCAGCTTTCAAATGTTGAGCGCGTAAAGTGCATCGTCGCTTTTATATCTCAATGTTACTCCTGCGCAGAACATCTCGAACGAAACGTATCTAGAACGAACTAGACTATTCATTCGTTAGACTATGCTAGAATAATCTATACTGTTCTCTCTTTAGTACATATCCATTATATTGATTTATATTTAGTTATCTTCACACGCTTACTGCTTTGCAGAAAAAAATTACGTATACGTAATTTACGTTACTTTGTATACATTATTTTAGGTTAACAAAATATGAAGCTAATTGTTGCAACATTTATATAAATATAAAAAAAATGTTTATTTTTATAATTAGGAACGAATTATAGAAATTCGGCATTATCAAAATGTATAATAATTAAGTACAATAAATATAAAAACTTGTAGTCACGAATATATTATACTTCTAAATTAATTTTTGTTTAAATAAATTGTATTAAACGATATATGGATTAAAAGTGAATTTTATACAGTAAATATTTATTTCCAATCTTAAAAAAAGGATCCTTATGTCAAGGTCATATATATGTTCCTTCTTTTATGTTCTGGAACAGCTGATACTATTATTTTTTACCTGGCAATGCAAACAGCTGTCTAAAATATAACTAAGATTGTTTAGAATTTAAAATAGATATAAGTGTACATGTAAATACATGTATCGACAGAAATACATATACTTATTAGATTATTTTTATTCTACGTATTTATGTTTCATTACTTATTTTTTAATAATATTATTATTAAATTTCAAAAACAATAACTAAAATGAATTTAAATGATATCTTTTCTTTTTACTCTGTTAAAAATAATATTTTCTAGATATTACATTAAAGACATATTTATTGAAATTTTAATTTTCTAATTATTTAGAAAACAATTAGAAAATTATATTTATATGTATGTATAGATAGATAGAGAGATGAGATGAAATATTAATTTATAAAATGAATAAATATCGTTCAATTTATCTTTTCTCTTTATATGTTTATAAATAATAAATTAACAAATATATTAATAAAACATTAAAAAAGTTTGATTAAACATGTTGATACTTTATTATTTTCAATATAAAATTAAAATATTGATATTCATAACAATTCCGTTCATTTTCATTTTAATTCAAAATCAGATAATCTAATTGAAATGAAAAAATTAATAAATTAATAAAATTTAATTCATTTTAATCTTTTTAATTCAAAGGTTTTTGAGTAATAATATGTTTTTATGCTTTTATAATTGTTAATATTTAAAAGTGTTTATTCTATGTACCAGAAGGCGGAATTATAATTATTTTCACATATAAAAGTTTCTTTTATAATATTTTACTTAAATATTTTTATATATATATATATATATATATATATATATATATATATATATATATATATATATATATAGAGAGAGAGAAGAGAGAGAAGAGAGAATATTTTTAATTCAAATTATTAAATAAATATATCTTTATTACTACCTAATAATCATAAAATATAATAGATAAGTTAAAAATTGTAATTATTTGATATTTTATTAATGTAATTTTAAATATAATAGCATATATAAATTCATATTGAAGGTAATTAAAATCATTTATTTTAAATTTTAACAATAAAATTGTATTTTGTTATAGTAATTTTATAATAAAAAGTAGAATTTTTTTAGCATTGTTAGAAATAAAAAAGAAAAATTGTTATAAAATGATTTAAACTATTGTAAAATGTATTAAAGAATGTAATAAATCTTTATTTTTAAAAATTGTAATTCAAATCGATTATAATAATTAAATAGAATTTTATAGAATAAAGTAGAATTTTACGTAACTCTATATATTTCATATTTTTTAAAAAAAATTAGTAATACTTGTTATAAATTGAATTTAAAGAATCATATATAATGTATTAGGTAATTAAATACATAAGAGAACGCATAAGAATGCATTCGAAACTTCCAGAAACTTCTCGTTATATTATGGATCGATACGTTGTGACTATAAAAACTGCATACGCCTGATACCCGGCATCAGTTCGCTTCGAGCAATCGTAAGAAGAGGATCAAAGCAAGCGTTACGCACGACAACAAACAAGAGATTTGTTGATTTGATTTGTTTACAAAGCAGTGATTTGTGAAAAGTATTCGAAGGTAATTGTTGTTAGTTATTTACATTGTTGTTTTTAAATTTCATTGTGTTAATCAAACTTTACTGTGTAATTGTTAATTAATTTCTTTATTACTTGTGCTTCTCGATGCAAGAATAACAATTATTTTACTAATATTTATTTTCAGATGTCTCTTGTACCACTTATTTTCCGTGATATCTGGAATGATGATTTGTTTGCTCGTCCTTCTCGTCTATTAGACCAACATTTTGGCGTTGCACTCGATGCTGATGATCTCTTATCACCATTAACACTCCCACGTCATTCACTCCGTTCAAACAACTACTATAGACCATGGCGTTCAGCAGTCGCTAATCTAGACACCGGATCCACAGTCTCTACTAACAAGGACAAATTCCAGATTTCGTTGGACGTCCAACAATTCAAACCTGAAGAGATCACTGTTAAAACCGTCGACGATTTCGTCACGGTTGAAGGAAAGCATGAAGAAAAACAGGATGAGCACGGTTTCATTTCTAGACACTTCGTTCGTCGTTACATGCTTCCCAAGGGACACGATCCAAAGGATGTTGTATCTAACTTGTCATCAGACGGCGTTCTTACTATCATGGCACCGAAACGTGCTATCGAAAACATGGAATCTGAAAGAGTTGTGCCGATCCAGCAAACTGGACCTGCTAAAGCTATCGGAAGTGGAGATCAAAAGGCTGATAAAAAATAGATTTAATTGTTTTGATTGTAACAATGTACCGTTTTTCACTTATTCTGTACTTTTCTCATTGTTTTAATATGTAATTAGTTTTCATACTCGTACGTAATATGCTTCATATATGTGTTCACTTCTATTGTAATGTTCCTTATACAACAATGTATTTATTTGATATAAAAACCAAATAAACGGTAATTTAGATGAATTTAACTTGTTTCCATTTAGTTCTTTTTATATATACTTTCAGATTGTTCTGTGTTTAAACGACTTAAGAAATGATTCAAACAATTTACTCATGTTTATCAAGTTTGATATTAATCGAATTCCAGTACTTTCTCCCACTTAAATTAACATATCGATTGTTAATAAAAACTTACAAAAGTTGAAACGAACTTTGAGAATAGCATAATTTAACAATAAAGAACATTGAATTAAAATTTATATTACATGATTCTTTCAATGCATGCAACAGCCATAACAAAATGGTGGTAATACGCATGCACGTCGATCCCATGCCTACCTCAACATAACATCTATTGCGTGTTTCTGTTAGATTTAAATTGTCAGCTGTCTAATTTTGGTAGGAACGTTCTGTTTTTCTCTTTCTTATATTTGTTTTCAACATAATCCTTCTACATGCATTGGGGGTGGATTCTCGATTTGGCAACAGGTTTGAGAATTTATTATAGCGTTTCCACATCAATAAAATAATTCTTTTTCTACATTAATATACAAGGAACATTTTTTGTAATTCAAATTTGTATAAACCAAAACAAGAACGTAGAATCATTTTCAATTAAAGTATTTTCATGCATATTGTACACAATGAAATTGCTATTGTGAATAATTCTATAAGTCAATGTTAATGTAAGGACGTTACCTTGAAATTTGACATTGGTAAAAAATCTATATGCAGATTTATATCAAAAGATCGTGATATAGAGTAAACAGTTGTAAAAAATCCTCTAACAAGAAGATAGAACAGAATAAGTTCAAAAATTTAATTTTAGGTATATAACATTTTCTAACATTTTTTAGACACAAAAATATTTTTTTGTTTGTAAACTTTAATAATTTTATTTAAAACGAATGTGATGCATTGATCAAACAATTTCTCGTTAATAAATTATACTTTGAATTTTCAGCGAAAATTTTTAAAATTTTTATCCGAACTGGACCGGTGTCTCAAATTTGTACAAATAATGTTTCATCGTGTTCGGTTCAGATGCCATACATTACACATCGTTCATTTTTTATGAATATTTTTCGAACGCCTTGTTTGATTTTAATTTTTTATACGCCGTTCGAAAGGGAATTAAATTCTCTACAAAATATATTTTTTTCAATTTTTTTCAGATGGTTTACGTTGTCGTAAAACAACTTTTCTTTTCAATAATAATATCTCGTGTCTAGCTATTACACATGAAGTCCTACTGTTGTGACACTAAACTTACCAGCGTGAAACCGACGTCTGTTCACAATTACCATAGGCCCTAGTGATCATGCTGCATGGTCAAATTCGTCGAATTCAGAAATTTTTTTTTCGGCCGAAAAAAACGTCAAGGGGTATACCTTGAATTTTTGGGAAAAAATTTTTTTTTGTGAAATTGTGTTTTTCGCGATTTTTAACATTTTATTTTATTCGGTTCAAGTATAATATTATACTATAGTGTGTTCATGTTCCTAACGGTCCGTAGGCACGCATTCGAGCATTAAAAACTGGCGCCGGGGCCTAAATCTCGTAAAAATAACATTTTATTATTTTTGGTTTAAGTATAATATTATAACAAAAAATACACGTCGTTCATTTTTCGCAAATATTTTTTGAACGCCTTATTCAATTTTAATTTTTTATACGCCGATCGAAAGAGCATTAAATTCTCTACAAAACATATATTTTTAAAAAAAATCAAAAGGTCTGTCGTCATAAAAAACATCTCTTTTCAATGATAATATTTCATGTCTAGTGACTACACATGAAGTCGTACTGCTGACATTAAAGGCACCACCGTAAAACCGACGTCAGTTCACAATTTCTATAAGCCATAGTGATTTCGCTGCATGGTCAAATTCGCTGAATTCAGAATTTTTTTTCGGCTGAAAAAAACGTCAAGGAGTATACCTTAAATTTTCAGCGAAAATTAAAAAAAATATTTTTTTCGCGATTTTTTATCGGGTTTCTTATACCCGTGGACGTTCGAGCGTTAGAATAATTATTATACATTGATTTAGAAGTTTTTATCCAGCAGTGAATAGAGACTGTGCTGTTAATATATGTATATGCAAGTGTATATATATATATATATATATATATATATATATATATATATATATATATATATATATATATATATATATTAGGGTGTGTGAAAATGAGTCTGAAGGGTTTAAACTTTCATTTACTATTTATTAGTATTTATTCTCTTTTAATTTCATTTGGATCACTTTATATAAAGTAATGATATGCAATTTTTAAAAATTATATTTATTAATAAGTAAATATCTTAACAGTGAAGAAGATCGGTTAATATAATTCGTCTTATTTTTTGAAATATTAATCAGTAATTTTTATATAAAAATATTTTTCTGCCCATCTCCCCTATATGTACATGTAAAAAATAATTACATATATGTATGTAACAGAAAGAGAGAGTTATAGTTTGAATGAGACTGACTATGAAAACGAATGCATTTGATAAATTAAAAACAATAGTCAATTACTAGTTATATGATTTAGTCAACCGGAAATCTTCTAATGGTGAATAAAATAGTCATGCATAAACTTCTTCCCTCTTATTAAACTATTCATTCATACATCTGTCCAGTTTCTATTAAAATGTTAATTTGGTGCTATCATTTATTTCTTATAGAAAATCAATACAATACGTATTGTGTATTGACCATTAAATTTTATGTACATCTCTGCACAAATATATTTCTTCTATTAGAAATGATTTTCAAACATATTAAACATTTTTTTAATATATATATATATATATATATATATATATATATATATATATATATATATATAATCGATCTTTAAGAAATTATATAACTTTTAAAATGGATATTTATAAAATTATTAAAAAATAATTTTGTTACTTTTTGTAATTATCTATTGTTGTTTTTGATATGATTTTCTTTATCAATCGTGAACACATTAATTGTTTTTATTTATAAATAAAATATAACGAATAATAATGAATGAATTTGTAATAGAATTTCATAGGAAATAATGTTTTATTTATATACATATATTTAGTATATAATGAATAATTGTAAAAAAATAATAGTAAATGTTAAGATTGCAATATAAAATGGAATTAAAGTTTATTGTTATATATTATTAATATATACAGTGATATATATTAATATATTAATATATATATATATATATATATATATTTATATATATATATATATATATATATATAAACAAAAAAAATATTAACAGTTAAGATTATCACGAGTACTTCTTACTTTGTTAACTTTAAGTTTAATAATAATATTTAAACATAAAAATTATCCCTAAATCTAAACCGGTACAAAATATCATTCTTAAATCTGGTTATAATTTTATTGAATACTAAGGGGAATGACATACATACATAAGTGAATCAGTATAAGGGATTAATTTTTCAAGGGAGTGTTTGAATGTATAATTTCTTAATATATACAAACTAAAAATTCAAAAGTGACCTTCAAGTGTTGAATGCATTTCAGAATAATAAAATTAAATATATAATAGCTACCCATATATGCTTGTGTATGTTCATTGCGAAGGGAAGGGAGTTTTACTGAATACCAGACAGTAATTATGATATTTTTTTGTACATGTTTTAAGACAGAGGTTCGAAATATTTTCTTTTTATATCGATAATTTATGTATAAAAATCGAAAAATATGCATATAGTATCGTAAATTTTTGAAAGCAAATCTTTAAAAATAAATTTTGAAATTTTAGAATTTAGTGTTTGGTTTTTAACATATGTTTGTTTTAATATTTATGAACTAGACAAATAAGCTGAAATGTATCATGATCATGTTCTATGTTTATTGAATATCATCTGTAGATATGATATAAACAGATCAATAACATCACAGGAAAAAAATAATATATTATATTTAGATCAAAAAACCGCAGACGTAGTTTATAATATATTTTATTTGTAAATAAAACGGTCTGATATTTCTTTCAGTGGTCTATTAATTCATCAAAAATTATTATAACAAGTAGATTTGTCTAGTCTATTCTTATCTAAAAATAATACAAGTATTCTATTGTAGATAAGTGTATCATGTCTACATATGTATGTGTATATGGATGTAGTTAGGATATTGACACCTTATAGGCGTGGTACTTTATTTATTTATACAAATGCATTTATGATAATTTCAATTATTATAAAGAACGTGTATTAAACAGGAGATTGCCTTAGTTATTTGTTTTTTAATTGAATAATAAAAAAAATTTTTTTAGTGAAAATACAATTTAAAACATTTATTATATTTAAATTTATTAAATTATTTTATTATAATAATTTAATGCAATATAAATATTTTATATGTAATTTAGAATAAGAGTTTGATAATTATATAGGGGTAATGTAAAGGGTTTAGACATATATTTACTTGTTTACTATCATTTACTATTCTTTATTATCTTACAGCTTCATTTGGGCCATTTATATTATTTTACCATTACTGTAAAACATTTGATTTTTATTATCAAATAGAATAAAAAATATTTTATTTTTTCGACTATATTTCATAAAAAATATATATACATATTTGTTGTCAGTGTGTTTTGAAAAAAATATACTATGTAACCAAGAAAGTTCTATCGTTTTTGCTTTTATCATAATTCCAAGAATTGTTTGTGTCGTATAACTTATTCTTCGGACACATTAACTGAGTACCAAAATACATATCTTGTTTCATTTGTTCACTTTAATATAAAGTATAAAAATGTACACTTAATTCTAATGCTGCTGAAGTTGCAAGAAAAAATTGTATCGGATTTAGAGAAAGGGCAGTTCATCAAGGCACGAGGATGGTATTAAAAATTTCTTCAAGGGATGAATGTAAATAACGACGAATTATAGACAATAAGTTAAACAAATTCAAATTTAACGTGTTAATAACTTGCTGAAGAGTTAAAAGACATGAAATAATACGGAATCATTTGAATAAAATAAGGAAGAGGTGTAAATTAAGTATTTTTTAGTTTTCAATGAAATCACCAGATTACCATCAGATTTTCATTTATTTTTGTCTACGGATAACCATATATGTGGTAAAGAATTTAAGAGTGACCCAGCGTTAAAGTCTAAAGTTTCTCAATTTTTTGAAAATAAACATTCTGAATTTTATAAAAATGGAATTTATTAACTATATTTTTATTGATAAAGAATAGTTTAATGTGAATGTGGATATTTTGACAATTAAGTCATTTCAAGTAAAAAAATACAAGCATTCTTATTTTCATCTCACGAGCGACAGAATTTTCTTGGTTATTTAATAGAATATATGTAGGTACATGAAAAATGACAAATTATTTATATATTAATTAATTTTTTTTATAAATATTCGTAACTCTTAAATTAAGCTGCATTTGTTAGTTTTTAAGTTTTTTTTTAAATAATTTTCATTTGAATATTTTTTTACTTTTATATATTATATTAATATTAAAATAGTTTCATTTTAATTATTTTTATTTATAATAAATAGTGTATCTTTTGCACTTCTGAATATATATATATATATATATATATATATATATATATATATATATATATATATATGTGTGTGTATAGATAAGAAGTGTATGTACCATATAGTAAATATGAATTTTGTAGTTTATTTTTAATTTAAAATTACATTAAGTAATTTCAGCTTTGTGTCATCCAAAATTATAATTAACAGTGATGTTATTCAGAATGAGAAGTCTTTAAACTATATTTTCTTTGTCAGAAAAATAGAAAGGTACTTTCAAACTAACATTTTTCTGTTGTGTATATGTATATACAGGTTCTAAAAAATGTATTACATATAATTTAGTGTATATTTTTTGGGTACTATACTTATGTGAGTGTGCATGAGTATAAACTGAAAAATGCAAATCTCAGTAATTTTTATTTTCAAAAATATATTAACTGTTTAAAACATAATTATTAAACAGAAATACAATAAAACAAAGTGTGTATGGAATACCTACTGCATTTTTTGTGAATAAAAATTCATTTTTTTATTAAAAATAATACATTGTTTGATAAAAAAGACAGTCATTTTTATTTACATAGTTGTATAAACATTTGTTTATTTTCTATAAGATAGAAATTATCTTAAATATATAAAACACTGGTAAGTGTTTTATATATATACATATACATACATATATATATATATATATATATATATATATATATATATATATATATATATATATATATATATGGTTATTTTAGTGTATTTAATTTTACAATTTTTTTATTAATACAAACATTCAAAAACCAAAAAAATATGTTAATATAAAAGTATTGATAATAAAAAAACACATTTTATTGTCTATTAACTAAATATGTCCATAGCCTTTTATTTCATTAATATTTGCACCTGGAAAATTAGCATGAACAGAATTCTTTCTTAAATTGTCAAATACAAATTGTTTTTTAATTTTACTATCCATCATACTCAAATTAATTACACAGGATTCTTTTTTTTCATTTTTTTGCTCCTTGGCTTCATTTATACTATTTTCTAATTCGTTCTGATAAGAATCTATTTTTTCAAAAATATGAGACAAGTTTCCAGATTCACTTTCTGTACAATTGTTAGAAGACAGTGAAGAATCAGATAAACTATCATGGTTACTAGAATTTTCAAGTGTTGTTTCATGATCTGTAATGTACTTTTCTTCATTTAATTTTTCATTAATAGTTACAGACTTTCTTCTTTTCTGTCCTTGGAATTTATTTGGGGAATTAGTATCAGTGCTATTTATTTTCTTTTTCAAAGCAGATTTTGGCGTTGGAATATTATTGTTTGGTATTATGGATCCAAGATTTAAAGATGGATTTTCAATATCTTGTTTATTTCTTTTTAGCTTTTTTGAAGGTGCTGATATATTAGTTTCATCGAGGCTTGAATCCAGTGCTGGATTTGTGATACCAATTTCATTTAATTCATGTTTTCTTTTCTTTGATTTTATTTCAAACTGTATACCATTAATATTATTTTCTCTAAGATCCAAAGCTGGATTTTCAATACCAAAATTAATTGATTGTTTTACTTTTTTTCTTTTAATTTCAAATGAGTTAACTAATTCACTTTCTATGTTTTCTGACTGATTACAACTTATATCAAGAGCAGGATTTTCAATACCACGTTTCCTTTTTTTAATTTTCTTTAAAGACATTGGTAGATCAGTATCATCAAGATTTGAATCTAATGCTGGGCTTGTAATACTGATTTCATATAATTCATGCTTGCTTTTCTTCAATTTTATACCAGACTCTATATTATCTGTATTACTTTCATTAAGATCTAAAGCAGGATTTTCAACACCAACACTAGTTGATTTTTTAACTTTTTTCTTTTTTTTCCTTTCAATTTCAAATGCATTAATTAATTCATCTTGTACATTATCTAGTTGATCGTTACTTATATCTAGAGCAGGATTTTCAATACCAGCATTAATGTGTTTTTTTGATTTTTTGGTTTCACGAGTGACTTCTAAAACAGACTGATTGGAATCAGTGTCTTTTAGTTTTTCAGAATTACTTAAGTCTGAATTTTCATAACTTATATCTAAGGCAGGATTTTCAATACCAGCATTGCTTTTTATAGCTTTCTTTGATTTTTTTGTTTTATAAGTGACTTCCAAAACAGTCTGATTGGAATTGGTGTCTTTCAATTTTTCAGAATTACATATGTCTGAATTTTCATAACTTATGTCTAAGGCAGGATTTTCAATACCAACTTGTTTTAGTTTTTTGTTTTTTGATTTTTTTATGTTTTTACTAGTGTTATCCAATATGGAGATTTCATTATTTATATTTTCTGATACATTTTTTTTGGATTTCTTTTTAAATGAATCATCATTTTGGATTTGGTCATTGTCACTGTCACTTAATTGCAATCCTTCATTTTCTATACCTATATTAACTTCTATTTTATTTTTCTTCTTCTTTTTTTTATTTTTGTTCGATTCTTCGGTTAAGGAAACATCTTCTTTGCTTAATTCTAGAGCAGGATTTTCAATCCCATTAACTAAGTTTAATTCAATTTGTTTTTCTTTAGATTTCTTTTTCTTAAATTTCTTTTGTGTATCATCTACAGTTTCTTCATAATGTACAATACTATCATCTGCACTTAAATTCAGGGCAGGATTTATAACACCTTGTAGTGATTCTATTTCTGAATCATCTCTTTTCTTTGATTTCTTCTTTTTTTCAATATTTTTTATTAAATTGTTTATTTCTAAATGATCATTTTTTACATTTAACTGTAATGCAGGATTCTCATAACTTTTTAATGAATCTTTTGATGAATTTTCAATATTGTTAGAAACTCTATTTTCTGTATTTACATCTGTGTCTGAATTTAAATCATTACTCGCATTTTCTTTTCTATGTTTTTTCTTCTCCTTTATTTTTTGGCTAGAGTCACCTATTTTTTTATCTACATTAACAAAAGATGAGGAAAGGTTTAATGGATTTTCCTTTGAATTTTTGCTCATTTTACTCATCTTCATAGAATTTTCATCAGATTCTTCTTTATTTGTAATATTTAACAAACTGTCATTATCACAATGTTTATTTTTTTTACTGCGTTTAATTACTTTATTGGTAATATCATCATCGATTAAATTGTTCTGTATATCCAGTTCAGAACTACATTCTTTTAGAAGCTTCATTCTTTTTCTTTTTTTTGAGTTATCAGATTCATTTTCAATAATGTCGTTTTCATTCAATTCTCCATTTTCTTCCAGTTTTATAGTGTTTTCTATACCATTTCCAAGTTTATGTTTTTTCTTTTTTAATTTTTTTTTTTCATTTTCAGTATCTGATGTATTCTTTTCTATATAATTTGAAAATGGATAAAATGTTGATAAACTTCTTTGAATATCATTACCTGAACCACTATCTTTTTCTTGAACATCATTACTATTATTTTTTGAAAACATTTTTAATTCTTTTAAACGCTTATTAAAATAATCTTGCATCGATCCTCCTTTGACTACAGTAACACCAAATGAAGTCTGTTCTTTTCCAATATCATCTTGAGAGGAAGTTTCATTTCCTTTAATTACCGAATCTTCTTGTGGTTTGGTATTTAAATTATTTATTTCATTTATACTTTTTTTGCCAAAAATGCTAGCAATATCTTTTTCTGAATACCTCGACAAATCTTTACCTCGAGTAAATTTATGGTAATGTAGTCTAGATCGTAAATTTTGTGATTTCTTTTCAAGCGATTGTATTCGTAATGAATTAGAATTCATTTCTGAATTGTCGTCGCTACATTTTTCTTTTGTAGTATCTCCGTTGGCAACATTTGATGAAAGACTTTTTAGTAAATTTGAGAATTGATTTTCATTTTCAGTCCACTGTTCTGTATTTTCATTAAATCCTATTCCTAAAAAAATATTAAATGTAATTTCATTTTAAGTTAGTGATATTTTATTCTAAATTTTGTTATTATTACACAACTGTAATTTAGTTATAACTACCTTTATTGTCATTTTTGTGTTTTACTCGAATGATTTCCTGTAATCCATTTTCTTTGGCTCCGAGTCCTTTACCTTTTGACCAGCCCATTTTTTCTAGTAATTTTTGACCGAATTTATTTGAATCTACAAATTATATTAGTTATACTTGTATTAGTTATTTTATTTTAAGGTACTTATTTTGATTTTTGGTTATGAACATCTTACCATCTGCCCATATTTTTCCTCGTGGATTTAAACACCATTTTTCTTTACGTTTTCTTTCGGCTAACATAGACATTGTTGATTATTTTATTAAAATTTGTACATAAAATGTATAAATATTACAATTATTGTTTAATATTTTAAAAACTAATATTATAGGTTAGGTTTTAAACAGCATGCTGTAAATCTATTTAAAAAACGTTGCATATTGTAGCAGCATTGCTATCTTTGTTAAATTAAATAAGTCGTATGTTGTTATTTCTTTCTAACTGTAATTGTACATCTATTTAAAAGAAGTTATTAAGTTCATGAATTTGTTGGAAGAATTGAATAGATTACAAAAAGGGGCAGGAGAAATTGGACTTAAAATAAATCATATTGGGCCTATTCACCTAGTCAACATTCATACAAAATTCACGCTCATTACCGCTCGTCTCACACCCTCTTATCATCAAATATCCCCACCTAAAAAAAATAGTTTTTTGAAAGAGGGTGTGAGACGTGCGGTATGGGTCGTGAATACTGTATGAATGTTAACTAGTGTGAATAGGCCCATTAAAACTCAGTATGTAATTTTTTTCGAGAAACAACTAAGGAAATAAATTTACAAAGCTAATTATTTTTAGCTAGTAAAAAGCAACATGAGATTCGTCTGTTATTCACCCTTTCACCATTTAACATATTCCTCACTACCTATTTATATTTCACACCATTTATTAATAGTAAATATAATTGTTTTTTATGTGATATATATATATATATATATATATATATATATATATATATATATATATATATATATATATATATATATAAGGAGAATGAGAGGGCGATTAGTGTGAAGGGTGAACTGGAATATATAAATGAGGAAATAAAATTAAACATCGTTATTAGATTTAATTTTCATTATACAACTGCATTTTCAATAAAACATTCAATATATAATTAAATACATTTTTAAAGCTCTTCAACAATGGACAATATTTTATGTAAAATACATTTTGAATATTTCAAAATAATGTATGTTGATTCATTGTCTAGATATCATATTAACAAGTATTTATTTTTAAAAATGTTACACGACAATGTATTCATCAAAAAACTATAGATAATAAATCAACATAGAATTTAGTGAAATGCAAGGTTAAGCACAATTTAAAAATAGTATATTGTGAAATGAATGCATTTTATCACAATTTTTCTGGTTTAGATTTCTTTTCCTATTGTTTATATATTTTTTCTGTTTGATTTATTGCAGTATATCCTGTTTCGAACACTCATTATTTTTCTTTTTTTTAATATAAGCAAGCTATATGGTAGCTTCGATGAAAAACAGCTTCATTACTTCCTGGAAAACAGAATAACATTCGATTTTTGGAAATGTTATTCCATTTCACTGCAGCCAACACCGAACACTAATCTAGTGTACTATTTGTTTTACTAACCAATTACATAAGCGTATTTAAATTTTAATGGAACATACCGGTGTTATATCAATAATATCGTATAATAGATATTCTTTTCGTAACTTTCATCAGGTAAAACAACGTTAAATAATCTAATGTACATATACAATTAAGTGATTAAGAAAATATAATAATAATGATAATAAACACGTCTAAGAACTTTAAGTACATCTAACAAGAAACATGAAAGTTACGAAAATAAGTCATTAGTGCTCAGCACTCATTCTGGTTATAATCAATACTATTTATTAATATACGTATATAAGAATAAATTTCATTAGCAAAAATATTACATGTATTAGTAACACACAGTGGTAGTTTCTAAAATAATATTTGGATTTTTTCAACGGAATATTTACAAAAGGGATATTAGATAGAGCCACATATTTAAATGTTGAAAAAGTTTATAAAATTGTAGCCTCTATGCTTTTTACTCTATTGTATATATATATATATATATATATATATATATATATATATATATATATATATATATATATATATATATATATATGAGAGCTATATTAAAATTGTTAACAAAAGTGAATGAATGAAAGTCAAATGTACAAATAGGCAAAATAAATAAATTAAAATGATACAGATTTAAGAAATGTACTTTTTAAAGTAAGTTTAATTTATTTGATTCTAGAAAAACTGTCAATTGCCATTGAAAAGAAGAAAGCTATAGTGATGAATGATTGCCACTATTTGTTTTAATATTGTGACAAATTCAGTTTAACAGAAGTGAATTATCATTTCAACACTATAAGATATTATAAAAGTGTTCAATAATTGCTTATTGTTCATTTTATTTCTTATACATAAATACTTTGTTTCTTATATAGTAGTTATAGTAGCGTCAACTTTAGTTCTTATACCCAAATAAAGTGAACAATAAGTAATTATTGAATACAGTATCTTTTGATGTTGGTATGATAATTTATCTGTGTTAAAATGAAGATTGTCGCATATAATAATTGGTAATACATTTTTTTTTTTGATTTGGCTAAATGTTTATAATATTTGATTCATGTAAATATCTCAGGGTTATAAAAATATTACTTGGATGATGTATAACGAATTGGAATTAAATCATTTTAAAAGTATCTGTATTCATTTTAATATTTTTATATATCATTTTATTTTTAAAATCAGATTAAAATAAATGAAATTTTTTAATATAAAGATTTGTTCCAAAATAGGAAACTTTGATACCGGACTTATTAATTTAAGCCTACGTATTACGTATTATTATCGTAATCAATGATAATGATGATGATGATGATGTTATATATATATATATATATATATATATATATATATATATATATATATATAAATGAGTATATGATAATACAGTTTTTATCATATTTTTATTTATGTTAGTAACTACCACTGTTAAGACCGAATTCATAAATTGAAACTAGAATTAAATGATAATTATATACAAAATATACGTGTATATTCATCACATCTGTACGTTTAAATTATATAAACATCAAATAATTATCAACAATACAACAATATACATGTATGTTATTAAATGTAATGTGGAAAATAAAGAGTATTTGCATTATTTACATATTATAACAAATAAATAAATATGTTTACGCATTTGCGTTCGCATTTCATATCAGAGTAAATATTTGATTGCATTTTTGATAACGTTCTCTGTGATTATTTATTATAAAAATATTATAGGTAAATGTATTTATGTGCTAAAAATATTGATTTTATTTTTGTAAATTTATTTAAATATTAATTATTTTGAACTCAGTTGGTCGATGTATAATTAAAATTATATTTTTCGACAATTATGAATTAAAATGTTTAGATTTTTTTTAATATTATTACAGGATTTATATATATATATATATATATATATATATATATATATATATATATATATATATGTATATATACTGAGAATCGAAAATAATATTTAGTAATAAAAATAAAAAAAAATATTAATTTAAATCATATAGAATATTGAAAGAATTAATTCCATTTTTCAATATATAAATTGTTAATAAAAGTTATAATTTAATAAGAAATGTTTGTTCATATACGTATTTTAATATAATATAATAATTATATGGACATTAGAAAGATTTTTCCATAATTAATTTTTAAATAAAGTGTGTGAGGTTTATTAAGAATAAAAGGTGATGTTAAATTAAAATTTAAGTGCTTTGTGTGTATTTATTGCTGTTTTTATGTTAAATAAAATAAAAAAACCTAGTATACTTCTTTATAACATGTCAAACATATTTTGACACCATTTTCTTATTTGAATGCTGTAAACACGTTATGATTCTAATTTTAAATGTATCTTGTCTTTATGGTTTCACTGTAAATTGATTATTAAAATAAGATACATTAAATAATCTACTGATTAATATTATAAAAAATATAGATTATAATAGTATATGAATATGTAGGAAGTAAAAACAATCGATCAACATCTCATTAGGACTATATTACTCTGATATTTATTAAATAATATCAAAGTATTTTCAGTGGCGCTTTATTAAATCGCAAGAGAGGTAAATATTCAAATTCTAATATTTTTTTATACATAGACCAACATTGATAATTTTATTTAGAGTAATAATAACAGAAAAAATTTAATGTAAGATAAAATATCTTAATTTTCAAGACCCGTTTCCATTAACATTTCTTCCTGAATATACAGACAATTTTATTCTGTAGTAGTAAGTTGAAGTTGTTCGAAAAGAGTTTTGGCATGTAAACAATTATTTTAATTTTCATATTGACTGAATTTGTTATAAATATTATTTTCTTATGTGTATTTAATATTTTATATATATATATATATATATATATATATATATATATAATATTTTTGAAATAGGTACATCTATTAAGAGAATTCGGCCTTAATTAAGTTTGTATTGTATATAAATCACGATTTTATAAGTTGAATAGAAATATCGATAACTATTTGATTGTTTCCAAACTACTGCTTTGTTGAGCTTCACTTGACGAATGCTGAGGCATATTATTATCATCTAATTGTTCTACTACATGTAGATTCACTTGTACGGAATCATGGACATCTGTAGAGTTATTACTCGGTTCCTGAGCTACATTGGAATGTTGTTGGAACACAATCGTGTCGCACGACTTATTTCGTTTTATTTTACCTAACCGCTCTAACGGATTCTGAAATATTCTAAACTGCCTTTTCTTATTTTCTGCAGGCTTGTTTCCATCGTCTTTCGCTTCATCTGTATCGCTATCGTTATAGTTTAAGTTTTCAGGGACGGTTGACGAATTACATAATCTCAATACAGTGTGTCTATTATCGTTCGGATGTACGTTGATGACCGTAGTGTCATCGTTAGAATTTAAATGAACAGTAGAATTATTTTGACTAGCGACGGTGTACGGTCTAACAAACGTACTAGCACTATGTAGATTAATCACACTTTCATAAGAAGGCGGAGGACCGTAAATTTCATAATAAGGATTCTCGTATTTTGGCGGTTTCGGATCGTTCGCACGTTCGTACTCCGAATCAATGTCGTCATAATCATTGTGCACGTCTCTATCATTCTGTGAATAGATAAAGTGTGCCGTCCTAGGATCACGGTCTCGTAAAGGACGACCTTCGAATCCTACTCCGTGTGACTCTCTGCACTGGCGACCGGTGCTATCGTATTCAGTCGGGATGTTATCAAAACCGTGATGAGGTCCTCTTCTAACACGATCGGCATTGTTTCTTTGTGCCGTTTGATCGTGTATACGATTCGTAGGGCATCTAGCGTAGCGACCGAGTCGACTTCGTTCCGAATAGTTTCTATATACATTTGAATTGGCAGACACTATTGGTGTCGATCTGAATCCGAAACGATTTTCAGTGGAAGTTGGTGGTACAACGCTATTGCTGCCATTACGACAATATTTTAACCACCAACCACCACCGGAACATGCCAAAAAAACGAAGATTATTAATAACCTGTAAATAGATCAAAATGTATTTAAATATATATATATATATATATATATATATATATATATATATATATATATATATATGTGGTTATTTCAATAGTAAATTATTATAAAGAGACTTTTTTAAAAAAAATTCTTCGAAATAATATAAGTGGAATGATAAAATAGTATTACAAAGGACAATTTTAAACATTATCAATAACTTTACGTATTATCATTGAAAAAAATATTTTTAATACTATTGTATTATCAATAAACTTGAAATAACTAAACCAATTTATATATATGTACTTTGAAATGAAATAATTAGATAAACAAGTTTTTAATAGTATTTATTATTAAGCAAGGTAAATGAAAAAAATATGCTATTAAATGAATATAGAAAAATATGTAAAATATTAATAATTTTTTACTGATTTCTATAGAAATAAATTACTAATTATCATAAAAGTCTGTAATAAATGGAATAAACATATTAAAAATATAGACAGTTTACAAACCCGAACAATTAGATAATAAATTAAATGATTTATTTTATGATGTAAAAATATTTTTCTATTTTAATATCAAAATTCTATAAAATCAATTAATTTCAATACAAGTATAAACTAGTATTTTATTTTTATTAAATAATAAAATATTGTTTATATATATAGTTACACACACACATACAGTGATTCACAGCTTATTTAAAACAAGCAAGGTGATATTTTTTTAATTTTCGCATTCTAAAATAACACAACGTTTATTTTGTGTACAAGTGTTTTTATCTACAATATATACTAGCTCCACATACTAAAATATTAAGTAAAAAATTTTTACACACACATAATATAAAATGTTTTCTGTATTAAACATCATAGTTTCAATGATACACTACTTGTTTTTTATAAGCACGCTTCTGTGTATTTATATTTTGAGTCTAAGTAAGTTTTAAATAAATTCTTATAGTCACGTTGTTTGTTTTTAAGTGTACAAGACTTGCGCATTATAAATATTTTTTAATTGAATGCTTATTGACGATTGTAAATTAATTATTTTTTATTATAAACTTATAGGAAAAATAATTGAAATTGTAAATAAAACTAGTTCAACTGGTACATAACAGAATATTATAATGAAAATCGTCGGAAGAATAAATATAGACAGGTTTCAAATAAAATATTTAGTAAGAAAACTAAAAATTATATTTTACATAAAATAAAAATTAATCCAAAAATAATTGTTTCAAAATTAGCTTTGAAGTGGGAAAGGAAATAGAAAAAAAGATTATCTTGAAAGCATCAGACGAATATTAAGAAAAGCTCATTTCAATGGTTGAGTCCCTGGGAAAAAGCTCTGTATTAATAAATAGGATAATAAGAATGGAGTTCGTTCGTGATCATTATTTTAAGATTAAAGAGTTTTGAAAATACCTTTGTTTGCTGATGAAAGCAAATTTAATCTTTTTGAGTCAGATAATAATGTTAATGTGTGGAAGAAATTGAATGAATTTTTTTTAAAAAAAATAAGGTCTAAAGTGAAATAAAGTAGAAGGCAAGTTTTGGTAGATACTGTATGATGGCTTCATAAGTGTGTGTCTTATATTTAATACAGATAAACAAGCATAATTACATATAATTAAATATTCTAAAGTTTCATTTAAAATCAAGTACCAAAAAGCTTGAATTGGATATTAATTTTAGATTTGAATAAGATAATAACTACAAACTTTTCTTTCGAAGTGAAAGAATTTTTATTATATAATTTTTCGACGGTTTTCAAAACGTCGTCTCAGTATTCTGATTTAAACGTTATTGAAAATTTGTGGTTCAACCGAATAAACAATTAAAAAGCATCCAATTTTAACAAAAATGATTTTAAAAAAGTCTTTTCTTATTATAATTTTGTGATGGTTACGTTTTTATGAAATGGGGTTGTTAGTCCCATACTCAACCTCCACCAACAATTTGAGGGACTACTATATACATATAGATATGTATAGTTTGTCCTATCAGGAGTGGGCACTCATAGACGTTTAAAAAAACATCACTTGCTTAAAAAAGATGCGTTTTACTTAAAAATTAAGTTGTGTACTTCTGATAAAACATCCTATACATATATATGGATATATGCATATATGTTATTCAATTAACTTACCAGTAGTACCAAAGTTGGTAAAACTGAAAGGCAGGATTGATGCAGCATCCAAAATTGCAACAATATTCATTTTTTGGACAGATGTAGTATTTTTGTTCACCAGATATTTCTAAAAGGCAGTATTTTGCATTCACCTGAAATAGTAATAAAATGTATTAATTAAATTTAATATTTATATTTGTATAGAAAATTTATTTTTTTGTACAATTCATTTTGATAAAACAATTAATTTGTAAATAATTCTCAATGATCTCTTATTATTTTTATCTTAATTATTGTTTTGTATAAAATATAGATTTAATTTGAAATAAGTGTACTGTTGAAGAAGTACATTTTTTAAAATATATATTTTAGTAAGAAATCATTTATCTAAGAATTGTTATAATAACCATTCAATATATATTCCAATAAATTTAAATTATTCATTGCTTTTTAAATTTAATTTTTTGACATGAAAAAAATAAAACCGCATACACACACACACACACACACACATATATATATATATATATATATATTTATATACGTATGCAATTTTTGTATAGATAATTTATTAATATATAAAAGATATTTTCGATTTATAAAAATAGATCTATGTTAAAAGGGGAAAATGATCACTGAAATGGAATCATACATTTGATTATATCGTGAACGAAATTTAGTTAAAATATTTTTACTATATATTTTATTTTGTTTGCTTAAAAATTCACATAAATAAAAATAAAATAAAATTATTAAATTGGTTAGTAAAAATTATATATAAACATTGAATTTGCTGCACCATTAGCAATTTATAAAGAAAAATTCTTTTTTCAAAAAAATAAACTAGTATTTTATATAAACATTACTGAAAGAAAATTAGATTGATCGTGCTATTATTGAGAGAAAACCAGTAGTTAAAGAAAAAGTAATGAAGTTCAAATATTCAGTTTTTATAACTTTTTATTAAGTCCGCTTTACATATTTCTGTTCTTATTTTACTACGTGTACTGTATATAAATGAAAAATTATTTTTAGACGTGAATGTGGAAAGAGTGGTTTTACTGAAACAGTATTTTATATTTAAACATAAAATATTAAATAATATATTTTCATAATTTATGTAATTACATAAGAGTGACATTTTATATTCAGAGTAAAAGAATATAATGAAAATTTGATTAAAATTAAAAAAAGCGAACATGATAAATTTATTTGGGTATATACCTTTTTAATGAAATTTTTATGAAATAAATTCTTAAGGAAACATGGGGATGTGAAATTTTTATTAAGGGAGATTATCAGGTAATAAAAGTTGAAAATTGAGTTAGTATTTGGGATGGAATATTAATGTTTAGTTATTTTTAGAGTAATTTCATTTGTATATATATATATATATATATATATATATATATATATATATATAGGGTGGTTCAAATGAGACTGAATAATTCAACATATATTTACTTCTTTATTATTACTTATTGTTGTTCAATCATATTTAACCCACTCTATGTAGAGTGATCCAAATGAGACTGAACGATAGTAAGTAGGAAATGTATTTTTAAATCTATTTTGACCACCCTGTAGGTGGTAGAAATATAATTATAGCTTACATTTTTAAAATAAATAAGTATATGTAGATTTTTTTAAATAATATGAAATATTTTGATTATTTGTTAATTTTTAAAATAATTTATTTCAAACGAATACTAATTTCGGTTATTATATATATTTTTTTAAATTGCATTTGAAATATATATATATATATATATATATATATATATATATATATATATATATATATATATGTTATTAATAGTTTATTCAATTTGGTAACATAAAAATAATGCAATTGAAGTTTATAAAAATGTATGAAGATTGAAAGCAAAATATTTACAAGTATTTTTTTCAATATTTATCGTACGATTTGTGTTATTTATTTATTTATTGTATAATAGTAGCACATACGCAAATAGAGATAATTACTCAGATGGGTCATAAGTGCGTGTCTGAAATTACATGCTATGTCATCTTTTATTGCGAAAACGATTACTATAAAAGCTTAATGAGGCTTAATGCTAATTACGTTTGAAGTTAAATCTTATGTTTTATAAATCCATTATTGATTTTTGTTCTTAATTTTTTTATATTTCTCAATTTGTTATTCAATTATATTTATATATATATATATATATATATATATATATATATATATATATATATTTAAAAATAGTTTGCGGTAAGCTTTTTTATGGATTGAAAGTTTTAAAATGAGTTTCAAATACATTATTAAAGTTTGTAATATTTTTAAATTTACATTATTTGTATTAAGTGAAATTCTTAGTATATTTTTATAAGTTTATAGTAAATTTAATTAAAGTGTATATAAAATTAAAAAGAATAAACATTTTTTTCATATCTTATTATTATAATTGAGTTTTATTTTAAATGTTATTGAATTTCAAAAATGTAAAAAATTGAATAATTGATAAACAATCATTTTTTGTCCAGTTTATATGAAGTTGTAAATTATATATGAAATTAAATTAGTGTAAATTGGAAATAAGAAATATTTGAAGACAGATTTAGTTGAAATATTAATTTGCAAAAAATGTTTTTATTTTATTAGTTATATAAAATTAACTTGTGATTTTTAAAGTCGTTAAAAAGAAATTTCTTACTAGCTATTTTTATAAATATATTAAAAATTATCAAAATTAATCTCTCTTTTTTTAGTACTTTCTCACTTACTTATAATTTTTATATATGAATCATTTTTAAATTTTGTCATATAATTTAACAACAATATAGTGTTAATATTTACTGTATGATACATTACTTAGATTTTCGATTTTTTATATTTTTATACACACAATAAGTATATATGAAATTGAATCGTATGATATCAAGTGAATATATGTAATCGATTTTGAAAGTTTTATAGAGCTTTGGAATGGAAGATATCAGATTACTGATTAAACGGACTTGTTGTTGTTAGATTCGGTATTTTCTTATGCGTTAGTGTGAGATAGTAGTGACATAAATTCTCTTAGAGAATCACGGAGCTGTTAAATGTAGGAGTGAAAATCTATATTATCTATCATTTCTATTGACATAGAATTACTTTAATATATTTCAAGAATAGTTTATAATCGACAGCACACACACATACACACACACACACATATATATATATATAGGGTGACCCAAATAAGACTGAAGGATAGTCAATGATAGTAAGTACATGTATGTATGTCTAAATCCTTCAGTTTCATTTAGGTCACCTTATATTTAAAAATATTATTATTTACAAAATGGAATAACAGATTTTATTTAAACAACAATTTGAATTGTATTAAATCATTGAAAGCAAGTTTAATATTAAACAAGTTTATACATTATTTTGCTATTCTGAAAATTATTTTCAAGGAGATTTACAAACATTTTTTATGAATTATTTATCGTATTGAACAAAATAAAACATATTGAACTATTTTCATAATAGAAATACATAAAGAATATCTTGAATATTGAACATTTATTGTTTTATTTTACTTTAAGTCTACTACAATTTACATTTGACAAATTTTCAAATTCGTATTCGTAAACAGAACAATTGGAAATGAATCTGAAACGATTTTTAACGGTTTTATGATTAAATAAAATGTATCGAACAATAAAATAATATGTCAGAGTTTTGTATTAATATGTTAAATATTTTTTATGCCTTATGTTTGATTTTTTAAAAATGTACTTTACATGCATTTGTATTTATTGTTATTATTTATCATTATTCATTTGAATACATTTTATGTATTTCGTATGAAGAATTATGTTTGTAAAATTTACATAAAATAAACATAATTCATCATGTTTGTCATACTGGAAATGTAACTACTCTGTTATTAATATACATATATATATATATATATATATATATATATATATATATATATATATATATATATATATATAGTGTATGAAAAAATACATATCAGTTTGTAAAGGAGTAACATATTTAAATATATGTTATTTTTTTATATTGTAATTTAATTCTGAATAACAGCTATTGGTATTTTATGTTGTGTATTTTTGAAAATTCTACAAATATTATAATATGTATAAATAGAAAACAATGAAAATGTCTTTTGTACAATATATCTGATCTGTACAAGGCCGTAAGTAAATATCAATAAAATTGTTTGTGAAAAGAGCTTTCCAAAGAATAATAACCATATTTTTGATTCTAGTATCTGAATGTTGTCTAATATGAATATATTTAAGTAAATGAGTAAAATGTACTCTGTATGTACCATGAGTGAGTGTAGTACGGAACTATATTTTTCTGAAACTCACATGGTTTTGGTGTGAAAGGTACATAACTAGAACCGTATATTGCTTTCGTGTGTATTTTTTGTTTCTTTTTTGGGAAAATATTCAACGTGTGTGTCGAGTGTTTAATGAATGGTTGTATGTGAAAGAATTGTATGAAATAAGTGAGCATACGTGGAACATAAAGCGTGAGTTGAGTCGAATAAATGATTGATTAATTTGAGTTTTTTACTTACAGTCACCAATATTTCAGTTAGTAAGTACAAAGCACCGATTACATAATAATCTCTGTTATGATATCTTGTTATTGAACGGTATATTGACATTTTGACATAACAACAATAATACACTTTCCACAGTACACATCGTAGTTTTTCACACAAGATGCCAGCAGCTCGAATGTTCTTTTGGATCAGGTGACGACGATGACGACGACGACAATGACGACGACGACGACGACGATGTTAAGCACCCTCGTTCATATTTTGTTCTCATCTGTCAACAACACGATTTTTCTTTTTCATCGTTATTATTGTGTGATGTCGAATTGATTATTTCGACTGCCACAACTCGCGTTCTGTTGTCAGCAGTCGACCTCCGTATGAGCGAGATAGATGATGTCGTGTGTGTGTAAGATTTTCAAGGTGAATCAACAGAACATATAGCGAGCTATATTATTTGTATGTACACGCAAAGTCCGATGCACGCAACTCACATATACTCACTGAAGATTCACAAACACACACGTATACATTTATACCCGTTGTTTATAGATACTAAACGGATCGTATATATGAAATAGTTTTCCAACTCTGTCCTAGCTCGGAATCTATGTAGCTCCGTCTCCGTCCGAGCTACCCCCCATGTATGTCGATTGTTTGCGATAAATGAAATTTAGCACAAGGTACAGGGTCATACTGTAATGTGCGATTTTCATGAAAATTGTATGAAAAATTCAACAAGAATAGAATTGCTTGTTCATTGAAAGTCAATTAAAGAGTACGATAATGTATGTTCGTTTAGATATGTTGTCATTTATCGTTAAATTTAATACGAAAAAATCTCTTTTTTGGCAGGGAGATTGGATCTGTTTTGCAGTTCTTCAACAGAGGATGAAATCAGGCACGGGCTCAGATATAAATTTGCACGGAAAATGGAGGTGAGTTCTCAATATATACATTTTCTTTCTATATTTTAAAATTATAAAAAAATAAATAAAAATTGAATTTGAAAACTGTACACAAATCTACTTTTATGTAATATGTAAAAAATTAAAGATTAAGAACTGTTTTAGACTTTTGCTGTTTATTTTTAAATTATGTGTATATATATATACACAGAAAAAAACAGTTCATTATTTATTAATAATTTATAGTTATATTGAAATGACTTCCAATTATTGAACATTAGTTAAAATTATATTCTATTTTCATGCTTTTAAATTTTGTTAATTTTATTACTAACGAATACATAAATATAAATGTATTAAGTTTCATTAAATGTCAATCAATATATTTAATTGTAAAAACTTATTAATCCTGAGGATATGTTTAATGAGACATTTAAAATTATATACATATTATCAATATATATCTTTCATTCAAATTTAATACATTCTGATAGAAATTAAAAATTTGTTTGCTACATTCGTATTTAATTTGTATTTTATATTTAATGTATTTTTTTTTTATTACTATTGATTTTTATCAGTCTATCAGTTAGACTAATAAAAATCACCAGTAGATGAACTATCTGTTAGTTGGTAGTTTGTAACTCTATTTATATAATATATATAAATAACAAGAATGGAAGAGTTTGAAAAGTAGATAAAGACTTAATTCATTAATTTGCATGTTTAAAACTTTTATGAACTGTATGCAAAAAATGATTACAATATTGAACTTTAGATCTTTTCATTTCTAAATAGATTTTTGACTATTTTATAGAAATATTTTTAAATTATCTCGAAAATAATATTTTTAGAAATATTATTACTAATTGGATTTTTAGAATTAAGTTATTTTCAGTTGAAAATATTTGTCTAATTTCTTTCTTTATAGGATTATTTTATCTAATTCTAAACAATTTTTAGATGAATTCTAAATATATTTTTATTTGCTATTATTATGATTTACTTTTATTTTATGTTTAGATAATTTTTTTGTATTATATCATAATTGGTTTAGATTTTTTTTGATTCATTGTTACGTGAAAGTTTTTTCACTTTTCAATGTAAATAATTCAGTGTTTTTCATTTTCATATACCTCCAATTTATATACAAATACTTATATAATCACATCGCCCCCCTTTTCTCTCTTTATATATATATATGTCTCTTTATACATATGATTATCTAAAATATTATCTTCAGAAGACTTGTTTACATGTTGATTATTTTGAACAAATACGGTTCTGGCGACGCTTTTTAGTCGATACTTCGACGCAGACGCCGTGTAATTTCAGCGTCTATACTATGTAGAAGTTGGACGGTATCAGTTGTGACAAATTTGCGCATTCGTATTTTTTCCTACTGCCCTATTCAAAAAATCGCACATATATGTTCTGCATACATATGTATGCCTGTATTCAGAGAATTAATCAACAATACTAAACATAAACAAATCGATTCCGTACGTCAATACGTTCTTGAATTATTTATTAATATTATATTCGTTGTCGTTTTAAGGGAACCTATCACTGAAACAGTGATATTTCTTGCTTTTTCCCATTCATACTGTCACTGGTTCTTTTATTTCTGCCCGGGTGTTAGCACTGGCAAGGCTGCAATAGCTCATTAGTGCAAAAAAATATATATACTTTAGTATATATTAAATTTTGTGACGCAATATGTGCGATATAAAACGATCTGCAGAGTAAATTTCATATATTAGAATTGAAAAGTTTTTTGTTCATGTGAAATAACGATATATACATCTTAGGGTACTTTGGTTCGAAGATTATATGTGTTGATTTGAACGTGGACAAACTTCGTCTGGATATTTGTTTACAATGACTGCTAAAGTAAGTAATATTTGAATTTTTTATTCCATTCTAAATTTTTCAATAAAATGTATAGAACTACCAATTGAAATATATTTCATATATATATATATATATATATATATATATATATATATATATATATATGTATGTATGTATGTATGTATGTATGTATATATGTATGTATGTGTACATATGCATTTGTATATTTGTATGAATATAATTGTATGCAAAGAAATGAAAAGAAAGATAAGCAAAATTGCGTATTATTACAATTTACAATACACAATTTAAATATTATGATAACTACAATATAATTATACTAAAATAAAAAATATGAAATTGTATGATTATATACAAGGAAATTATTTTTTTGTACGTAAGTCATATTGGACATTTACTATTAATTTATTTGAACATTTTTTTTTAGAAAAAACTAAAAATATTTTAAAAATTTCGGTATTTTTTTTGCGAAACAGTCATTCATGAATTTCGTTATCATTAGCTTAGTTTCTTAAGATACGTAAGCTTGTTCATTCGATAAAAAACCTTAGACAAACTGAAGATACCACTGGAGAAGAGATTGTATTTTGAACTTTTAAAATCTAGTAAAACCAATAATCTAGATTATTACTGAATTGAATCAAATATTACATATTAAAAGATTAAACTTAATGAATAGAAATAATGTTATTTTTTATTATAATAATGCGAAATTATTTGAATACCGAATGAAATCTAAGGAATCTTGGTTGAGAAATCTTTACACATTTCCTATATTCATCTTATCTGGTACCTTTGGCTCTTGCTTGCTATTTTAATTTGTATAAAAAAATTAAATTCACTTAAAGAAATAAAATTATGAAATGAATACTTTTTTCGTACAAGCCAATATTCTTCTATGAGGATGGAATAGGTAATCTTCTTAAAAGATAGAATACAGTAGTAAGAAATAACTGAAATTAAATAATCGAGTGAATAAAAGGATAATAGAAAAATGTTTTTCTAGTTCATACATTAAAATAGAAAAGACTTTTTGATCAACTCAATATATTTTTTTTGGTTATTTCTCTTCTAGTGAAAAATAATAATCAAAACATCAAAGAAAATAATTAAATTTGAAAAAGTATCGCTGTTTCAATTCCGGTAAAAAAAGATAGGAAAACAACATAAAATAGTCATAAAAAGTGTATCTGCTATATGTTTTAAAACGTTTTATATATTTATTTTGTGATAAATTTCAGATTTAATGAAAATAAATATAAAATATGTTTCTATATGAAACCATGTCGCTGAAAACTAATATTAGAATTTACTGAGAAATTTTATTTCGTTGTTGAAAAATTTCAAATTTTATTATGTTAATTGTTTGTTAATAAAATCAAATATTTATATACAAACTTATTTTTTACTTGTGTATTAAAATAAGAAAACATTTTGCTGTTTTCAATAATATTTTTTTGTATATATAAAAAAAAAGATCATTATTTCATGTGTATATGTTAGATCCACTTCATTGATTGTATATACTCAGATAAATGTATACACATACTATGAAATGGATCTTGTGTAATTATACATTTATTTTAAAATTGGCAAGTCTCTTTGAGAAACATACGCTCTGTAAACATACTTGTTCAGTTTATATAGTGTATAACATTATTGTCTGTGTACGTTCTTCAAAGATAAATTGTTGTTGATTCAATTGTATATAATTCATGTAAATTTGATTCTTGCTACATTTTGTATGTTCAACAGAAAAGACCATTACTAATAAACGAAAAACGAATAAATTAAATTTGTTTATAGTTAGAATAACAATCGTTGAGTTTTTTATACGAACTGATATTTTTTAAACTTTAAAAGTTTTTACAAGTAATTTATGATATAATTCAATTAAAATTTACTGTCTGCTATTTGAATACATAGGTATAAAGTTTCTTCGAAAACATACATACATATTATTTGAAATGTAAAAGTATTCTTTTGAATATGAAATTTCTTGTAACGAACTTTTATTCAATGATTAAATTTTTCTTGATATTACAAATGTAAAAGAATGGAACAAAATTTAATAAAAATTGTTTGATTAAAAGATTTATATAAAAATATTAAGTAATCAAGAAAATTCCGTCGCTTTTGAAATTAAAATAAGAATGTTTGTATTCTTTTAAAAAAATAACTTTATTCGTTAAAATATCCATTTTTAAATTCAATTACCCTTTTCAATGAAAATCTAATTTATAAATTCCTTAATTTTTATTTTCAAAAAATTCAGAAACTTTTACTTTTAACGCTATGTCATTTTTAAATTCTTTACCACACATATGCTTATCCAGAGATAAAAATAAGTGAAAATCCGATGGTGATATGTCTGATGAATACAGAGGACGAGGGAGAATTTCCCATCCTAAATTCATTACGTTTTTTCTAGTTATTACCGCAATATGTGGCCGAGTGTTATCTTGTAAAAATAAAACTGACGATTTACCAACGCTGGTTGTTTTTGTTGTAATGTGTTATGCATTCTTTGTAGCTGTTCACTGAATCTCTTTCTATCCACAGTGTTTGTCACTTCGATCGGACCAGTGTCTATCTTTTCCAGTTTGTTTTGATAAATTTTCCTATATCTTTGTTACATCTATCCACGTGTCTCTCCATAGACTTTTTTTATATATCTAGGTCTTCTTGCTATATTATCATCCCAAACTCTTCATTTTTATATGATCATCGGTATTTACCAGGGAATAATGAAGAAAAGATATTTGTCGATAAGGATCATTTAAGGCACTGTATACTTTATAAATGTCAACAAGAAAAGAATACAGTAGAGACATATAGACATTTGTTAACATTTTTTTGGAGCAATCGCAGTATTTGAAAGGATATGTAGAAGATGATTTGAAAAATTTAAGAATGAAACTTTAACCTTAAAGATGAATTACGTTCTGGAAAAACTTCTGTGATCGATGACCTCTTTATTATTTTTTAGCTCTCAAAAAATAATAAAGATGGAGATGTGAAAAAGGTACTGAATAAATTTTTAGCTTCTAAGGACGAATTTTTTTCGGAAAGGAATTCAAAAGCTTCAATCAAGATGGAGAAAAGTTATTAATATTAATAAAAATTAAATTGTTAATTAAATATTAGTAAACAATACACAAATTATTTTTCTTTACTTAAAAAATTGATGAAAATTTTCGGTAAAAGTAATATATATATATATATATATATATATATATATATATATATATATATATATAGAGAGAGAGAGAGAGAGAGAGAGAGAGAGAAAGAGATGTCCAAATGACTCTAAAGGATAGTCAATGATAATAAGTAAGCAAATTTGAGCCACTCTATATAAATGGTTGTGTGGATACGTGTTTGAAAGGGAGGATGTATTTTCTGTTATACGAGTAAGTACATTAATTAAATAAACGTAATTTTATCTTTTTAATGTTTTACGAAGACATGTTGTAAACTCATTAGATTACATTGTTTTGATTATCAAAAAAACAAACAAACAGTAATGTTAAGAGAATATCAGATTACTCGTCTGGAATGAAATCGAATTTCGAATATTATTCTTTTTTCTCAAATATGCCTGTTCTTACCTTGATGTATTTGTAATGAATATTATAATTTAACATTCAAAAAATCTTGTAATATGATTCTGTTTTCGTGATGTACTTCTAAATTGTTTAACATTTCAAAATGTTTGCCTGTGCTGCTATATATATATATATATATATATATATATATGTGTGTGTGTGTGTGTGTGTGTGTATAATTATCTTTAATATTGAATATAAATTGAAAATTTCAATTGAAATGTTACAAATCGTTTTTACTTAGTAATGTCATTTTTTGCAATAGTGTAAAGCATGTTTAAAATTGTAAACAAAAAAATATACATCTATTTTGCATGTAGTTAATACTTTTTTTATTAAAATTTTGTGAATAATAATTTTAATTTTTTAAATTTAATATTTAAAAAAATATATTATAGTAGTATTAATATGATTAATTGAATATTTTATGTTAAAATTGAATTTATTCAAAAAAATCTTTGATATTATTTACATTATTATTTATTGTCATTCTTTTTCCAACGAAAACTTTATGTGAAAATTGAATGTTGTTAAATGATATATACCCGATTGATTACAACTGTGTAAATAATATATAAGTGAACAAACTTATCAATGTATACAAATTAATGACGTTTTCATACACAACTACTAGTGGCTACTGATTTTGTATAATGTGTTTCATCTTATATACAATTGTATTTATAGTTGAATCCAATTTATTTTTAGATGAGTATAAGTTGCCGCGTACCGTATACAGTAATCTCAACTATATTACTACAAATATAAATTGAAGATTTCAAACATGTGGTGTGTGTGGCCTCAACAAGGCAATCATTCAATTTTATCCTCTCTTATCTTTGTCAATTTTTACATTACATAGGTGTGGACAATGTTGTATCTCACTTTAAATTAATTACAATTATTAGCCGTGCATTGTTTATAACATAGTAAATACGTACTGTAAAATAATGATTATTTAGTCTAGTTACTCTAGTGATGTATGTCAGTTTGTGTTTAGTTTTGTTGACTACTACAACAAGCATCGTTTGACGTAGTTTTTCGATATGAAAAATTGCATAAATTAACAGTGAAATTATTTTTTATTGTAGTTTAAAAGGTTATAAAAGAAATTAATAATAATAACATTTAATTAAATTTACATAAATAATTTTATGTATTCATATAAAAATAATATTCATTTTATGGGTGTTTAAATTAATAACTATTTAATGAAGATAATATTTTTTTACATAAATTCATATATATATATAATATCATCATCAACCACTCTTTATCCAATGTTGGATAAAGGCTTTTCCCAAAATTTTTCATTTCGACCGATCCAATGTCTTTCTCCTCCAGTCCATGTTGACATTTTTTTTATTTTTCTGTCATATATATATATATATATATATATATATATATATATATATGTATGTGTGTGTGTGTGTGTGTGTGTTGGCGTAATTTTATTATTTTTCCAACAATGTAAAATAATCTATAATAAATTAGTACTGAAATTGCACTTGTGTAAATTAATATTGTTACTATAAAAATGAAATAGAAAAAAAAATACGATTATGGTTTATTTATAGCAATTAATTGCAAGCAAAGCATGTGTCTGTTTTTTTAGCATAAGTGTAATTTTTAAAAATACAGATATAAAGAAGTGCGTAGATAAATAATAGTTTTTACTTATCAGTAAAACTAATTTTTATTTTAATTGATTAATTTTATTCTGTTTTATTTTAAAAAAATTGATTAGTTCAAAATAAAAAAATGTGTAATTGTAAATAAAAACATATAAAATAGTATTTGTGATTAAGTAGTGTGTTTAATTTCATATTGTTAAAATCATTTACATTTCTATAGATAAATAATTAATAAAGTAATGAATTTTATTCTGTGTTATTTAAACAAATTAGTAATATAAATTTGATTAGATAAAAATAAATCAATTTGTTATTACAAATAAAAACATATAAAATAGTATTAGTAATTAATTTAAGTGTTTTATTTCATGCAGATTTGTGTAATTATTTATTTAATTAATTAAATTATATTGTTAATCTTTCATTATTACAAAAAGTAATCAGTGTTTCGTTTATAAATCATATTGAATTATATTAATTTAATAAGCTGGGTATACATTTTGCATATTTTCAATTGTGGGTACTTAAAATAATCAAAAATTTATATTAATGTTTGATTATTTCAGATTGTTATTTAATAAATCGATAATATGGATGATATAAAAATTATTCAGATTTAATATAATTATCGTACATTTTAATTTTAATATATATATATATATATATATATATATATATATATATATATATATATATATATATACACGAACACATAAAATCAGATACATTTTGTGTAGAGTTTAAAAGATAGTTAGAACATGAAAAGATCATAAATATATGATATTATTATCTAGAAGGATAAATTCCTATAAATTGGTAATTCCGAAGAAAATATCGAAAATATATTTATTATTCGTTACGATTTTTTTTAAAAAAATGTTTATTATAGAATTTGGTACAATATTTCACAATTGTCATTTATTTCAATTATATTTCGACTGAATTTTATCAAAATTAAAAAAGATCTGACTTGAAAGTATTAGAATATATAATAGTAATATTTTTAAAAAACTATATATTCGAATTTTATTTTATAACGTTTGTATGTCAGATTTTTTATACAGAAACGTAGAGTGTAACTGAGTTTTAATTAGACATTGTCCATTTGTTAAAATTAGTATATTAATGTTTTAATTTAATAATATAGAATCATTTAAAATTGTCTTTATTTTTTATTTCTGTCGATTTATTGTTATATTTAACTCTTATAGAAATTATCATTGTATTATTATTTTTGAACATATATATACATATATATATATATATATATATATATATATATATGCATATATATGCATATTTATTAATATGTGCATATATGTTAAATAGTTTACTAATTATATATTATTATCACAATTTGGTGTAATCTAATCAAACATATTAACATATAAAATTTTTATTACATAGGCATTTCTTAATAAAAGTCCTGAAATGTAAATGTTTATATTAATGTATTTAAATGTAAATATATATACACCTACACATTATATATATATATATATATATATATATACAGTGGCGGAAATCCACATCCATCGAATAAGATTTGTTTTGAAAAAAAATATATACATGCCTATATATTACATCAAAATAAAAATTTTCATCGTAATTATTTCTCATAGACTTATTTTCGTATTTTTATGTTTACCAATCAAATAATGTTGGGGATTTGGTTACATTTTGCTTTTATTTCATTATTGAGAAGTTTAGTAAAAAATTTCGATAGATTCAAGAAAGAACTTGTTTTTTTTTTAATAATTCAATATAATTGTCAGGAGTTGAGATTTGTGAAAAAGTTAGAAGTAGTCATCTCTACCGTAGCGAAAGGGTTAAAATATTTTTTTTATTCTATTTATGCTAATAAATTCAGGACTAAATTTTTATAGTTGTTCATATTTTATGTTTAAACAATTTAAACAGTATAATATTTCTATTTTTTTATTAATAAAATATGGTAATTTTATCCATGAAAAGAAGGTTGAATAAATGTTCGGACAAGCTGTGCTTTTAAATTACTTTTTATTTAAAATATTGTGTGCTTAATCTGACTAACTTTATATATATATATATATATATATATATATATATATATATATATATATATATATATATATATAAAGCTAATATTAGTCCACTGTTGGTTGAAGATTTCATTGAATGCTATTGGCTATTATTAAACATACATATATACATGTTTTTTCTCTCTATTTAAATATATATAAAGAGAGAGGTGGATAGGGAGAGAGATTTGTAATAAAACAAAAAGAAATATTTTAGTTTATGTAGGTGATCAAAATGAAATTGAATGTTAGTAAAAGGTATTAAGCAAGTAAATGTGTATTTAAACCTTTCAGTCTCATTTGAGTCGCCTTATATTTCTAGTATATAATATATTTTAATTATATGTTTATTTTACTTACCATAAACATATTTACTAAGTATTTGTTTTGGAATAGTAGAGAATTTACTTTCTTACAAAAAAAGATGACATTGCCATTAAAATGCATATTAGTTTTTAAAGAAATAAAGTGAACAATTAATAATTATTGAACATTTTTTCAATATCTTGTGACGTTGGATTGATAATTTATTCATTTAAAAATAAACGTGTTTATCGTTAAAAGAGCGACTAACGTGAACATGTTTTGTAAAAATGCGTATATAAATTAATAACAATTAAGTTAAGATAAAAATAATTGTTATAAAAGTACTTAACATCACATTAAATAAAAAATAGTGATATAATATCGCCAAAACAAACAGTACTATTGAGAACAATATTTGTACTTGCACTATTTTATTTGAATTGAATTATTTATTTTCTCTTATTTACATGTGTAAATATATACATACATACATATATATATATATATATATATATATATATATATATATATATATATATGTATATATATAATCAGTCTCTTTCTATCCATTGCTGGATGAATTTTTTTTCATTTCAACTGAACCCACGTCCTTTTTTTCAATCAGTTTCGACGAATTTTTTATATTTTTTTCTTATCTATCCATAGGTCTTTTCCTGTCCTCTCTTATATATCTATGTTTTTAATCAATAACTTCTCTTATCAGTCATTATCTTATCATCGATTATCAATATGACCGGTTTATATTCATATCAAACTGTTCACTTGCTATAATATCCGTAATTTTGTTTTTCATTCTAATTCATTCGGTTTTCGTTATTTTTTTCATGTTATTCTTAACATATATCTTTCTATACTTTTTTATGTTATTTGAAATGATTCTGATATTAAAAAACCATGTTTCATTGCTATAAGTGAGAACAAGTAGGATGTTTGATCAAAAATTTTTTTGTAAAGGCGAATTTCTTCCTATTTAACATCGTCCGATTTTTATTTTTCTGTTTATTTCGTTTATAAATGTTTATTCAGTGTCAATGAGTTATCTCAGGTATATAGTTTTCAATTTCTTCTATTTCCCTCTTTTTTACTTCGATCCTAATATTCATTGAACATTTACTTTTGTTTTGTTGTGGTTTATCATATTAACAATTTATATATATATATATATATATATATATATATATATATATGTTATGTATTTGTGTTTATACAAATATAAGTGTATATGTTTATATATTATTATAAATATTCGATAATTTGTTTCTCATACATCATTCGTACTTCCTTTTATCTATATTTGCATTTTATATTATCTTTTTTATTAAGTATGTGTGTCTCTAATTAATTTCCTCTTTGTTAGAAAAGAATGCTTTTGTAGTAGCAAGATATCTAAGTTTACACAGTTCATTTAAAGTAGATACTGACAAATGACATTGTAAATTATTTAAATATAAGGTCATTAAATGTGGACTAAATTTATCTAATACTAATGTTAATATTTGTATCTATTATACTTACATGTAGAGTAAACATGTACTTGTCCTTAGCTACTATATTTAAAAGTTTAAAAGAGGTTAAGTTGTGAATATTTATTAATATGTGTATATATATAAACACATATTGTTATTTTTTTCTCAATGAAATACACATTTACGTTTAATATCTTATGTTTACATGTTTTTCTGTGCATTATTTTTTCCATTGTTCTTTAGTCATAAATTATTTCATTTTTCTGATATAAATTTCAGATTTTTTATACTATTACGTTGTATCACATGAAATGTTTCATTTCTGATTATTCGTTTTTGCTTATGCAAAAATTAAATTGATTTTCATCTTTTCAAACATCTTAATCTCATTCTTCTAAATAAAACATTTATAAATCAATAATCAATTGTTGATATATTAAATTCTGAAGTGTATGTGTATATATATATATATATATATATATATATATATATATATATGAAATATATATGAAAAATACAGTAAATATGTACTAATATAGGACAAAAAAAAAACGAAAAAATCCACTGAAAATATAAGGAAAGAATATTTAATCACTTGTAAAAATAAATATAATATAATATGACAATAGCAATTTGGGTATAAATCTTCATTTATTGCAAATAAAATAGAAATTATTCGTATACAAAAAATGCAGAGGATGTAATTTAACTAATACTAACATTTAAATGGAAAAAAATTTGAGAACAGTTTTCATCCATTAGTGAATATAAAGTGATTGATTTTATGTATAGTTTTTATAAATGTAGTTGTAATATTTTCAGTTGTACTTATTTGCACATTTTAATGAATAAAAGTAAACTAATAGATACATTTCATTTAGATAAATATTTAGTCTATTCTAAGATCTTGTATAAAAAGGTCGTCTACAAACATGTAAAACGTTATTTTTCATGTTCCTTAAATTTTTAGTTATTTATGAAATATTCATTAACATTCATCAAAGCTTTACATTTTGACACATCACGTTGTGAGTTTGCTGACATTTGCAAGCAATTATATCATGTGAATGTGTATATTTATAAACACGCTTTAGAAAATCGATTATTTATATTTATAACCGACTAGTTCGGTCCAACCTTACTAATATCAATATATTGCTAGTGCAAAAATTATCTTGAATATCATAATTATTTTTCGTTACACATATACACGTTTATATACATACATATATATATATATATATATATATATATATATATATATATATACATTAATATTCATTTTAATATACAGTAGGGCGTTATTAGATTAAATTTTCATCGGATTAGAAATGTAGTCATAATTTTTTAGTCATGAAATTGTTTAAAAATCTGATAATTAAGTTTTCATCTGATTAATTAGCTGATTAAAAAATTAATCATTTTAGTAATTTTTTAAAATAAAAATTTAGTTGGATGAAAAATATAAAAAAATCACTAAAATCTCACAATAACTTTTTTTCTTACGTATTTGTTTCTTTTTCGAAAAGAAATTTTTTTCTTAAACAGAATTCATCCTATTTCACCACTTAAAAGATAGGTTGAAAAGTGTGATCGAAACCTTTATTTGGCTTTTATTTTAACTGTTTTCCATACTTCTGTGAAAATAATTTAGAAATTATTTTATTTCATTAATAGTCATTAAAAATTAAATTTTATTAACATTAGCAGTTAAATTTTATTAAAAAATATTTATAATTTCTTCAAATAAAATAATTTTATTTGAAAATTTAATTTTTAGTTGCAAATAATTTTTCCTGACGATTTAATTAATAGTCATATTCAATTAATATTGCATTTAACTAATATTGAACAATTTTGAATATTGAAATAAATCGGTTTATTAATCGTTTAAAACGACTAATGACTAACAAATCAATCTTGACTAATGATTAATTTATTAGTCACAGGTTGATTTAAAAACGACTAATAATTTTTTTACATCTGTATATAGGCTATAAATATTTATATATTTATTCTATTAATGTTAATCTATAAATAATATCATCTACTTAGTTACTAACTTTACATTATTGTGACTGAAATTGAGATATTGTATCTGATTTCATTAAATGTTCAAAATAATGAAGTACGTTGTTCATTGAAAGTTTCTCGTGCGTGTGTGCCATCAGATGTGAGTAAATACATAAGATGTTATCTATCAACGAACTGAAACTTATATGAGTTAGATAACAGCTTTTGGCAGTTCTAAACGTGTCAGATATTTTGATCTACGAGTAACCGTTTTACTCGACTTCTTGATTTGAAGCTGAAAAGCTTGGCTTTTGTTCGAGCGATAGAATTTCATAAACATTGTTTGGGTAAATACTGTTTAGTGGTAATGTAGATTTTATGTAGTTTAAGTAATCGAGTTAAGCGAAAACTTAACACTTAGATGCCTTCGCGTGAAATTAGTTTCTAGTTGTTTAGTGTTTAAATAACAACTTGGAATTACTTTGATCGATTGTAGTTTCAAGAAGAATTCTTATGATTTCGTCAATTGTATGGCGATTTATTGAAACACTTATGTATATGCTTGTCTTAAAATATATTTATGCTTTCAATAACACACACACATATATATACATTAATATATGTTATTCATTCCTTCCTTTACAATATAAATACACATTATTTTGTTTTACTTTTATTACTTCTTATGATACATCCCTGATTTTTAAACATTTATAAATATTTGATATTTTCTAGATATTTTATTTTGATGGTCAAAATATATTAGGTTGTCAAATATCTCCCTTCTGCCTTTTTGTCTTTTGAATTTCGCGGCTATGTACAAAAAAAAAAGAAAGAAAAAAAAGCGGAAGGGAGATACTTGACAACATAATATTAAGTTTCTTTATATTTTCACTTTTCTAATAACGTTTCTATTTTCAAACTACTTTTCACTTTTATATTTTTCACCATATTCATCATACTTTCATCAATTTTTTATCAACGGATTTTCACTTATTCCTCAGTCTAGACAATCGTATGAGAGAGAAATAGTTCAATAATAACAATGGTTCGAAAAAAATGTCAAGTTTTCTCCTCAGTAAAACTCAAGACTATTATAAAAATGGCATAAATAAATTGTTAAACCGCTGGGAGAAGGTTATAGAGTGCGAAGGTTCATATTTTGATGAATAAATTTACATCAAATCAAAAATTTTTATATAAAAATGGCAAAAACTTATCTGGGTAGCTTATATATACATTGATATAACGTGTAGATTTCTTATATACTTATGATTAAGAATTATTTTTGATAAAAATATCACATTCTTAATCTACTTACATTTATGAAATGTTGCGTGATCAAATAATATGTTATTATTTATTAATAATATCTATATGTACTATTTAGTTTATAAAAAAAATATATTCTTGTTTATAAAATTTCAATAATTTATTTCTAAAAAAATATATCAAGAAATAATTGTATTTAATAACCATATATAAACATGCATTGTTTTAAATACTACATTAATAAAGTTTATTAAATGTTGAAAATATGTATTTTTATAATAAAAGGTGATATAGTTCATATTACTTGAGTCCAAAATTCAACTTTATTAAGTGATAATCTATTGTAAAATTCAATATTATATTTGTATATTTATGTACTGAATTTGAATTGAGTGTCACTGGTTTAGATGATTTAGATAAGGCATTTATCTCATATAATTTAATTTATATAGTACATTATTGATTTAGTTTAGTATCGTATGTGACCAGATAAACATTTTTGATTTTTTAGAGAATACTTGTTTATAAATTGAATTAAGTAATAATCGAAAAAATTTAAATATTAAGTAATAATCGAAAAAAATTAAATTACTTTTTTATTGTGATAGATTGTTATTAATTAATGGATATTTGATAAAACCTTTTTTTAAGATTTTCTTTTAAATATAATAATATATACTAAAAAGTGATGTTATAAATATTTTTATTAATGAAGTTATTTCAATAAATACATTGTGTGTTGGTTAATATTTTTTTAAAAATAAAATATTCGTTTTGTTATTTAAAGTATATTTTAATAAAAATTAAAAGTATATTGTGGTGTCTATTGTGATATTAATATATAAATAGTTTTGTTTATTGATTTAAATTTAACATCGAATCAAGATGTAAGTAACATATGTTCAATTGATTGATAAGATAAAATACATATTTATTATTCTATTAAGGCAATAAATACCATTCAAATTAATCGATTATATTCTATTATAGTAGTTTATTTATAAATCATAATTTATATATATATATATAAGCTTGAATTTGTGGTTGTATATCAACAAAGTAAATATTGTAAATTTGAAAATAAAATCTATGAAAATAATAAATTTTTAAACCTTATTTTAATGTGAAAAAAATTAATTTACTCATCGTAAATATAATTCTACTACATACATCATAAATATTGATAACAATTTAAAAGAATTAATGACTGTCATTAATAATCTTCTCTGAGGTCATTTTCAAGTACTCTCGTATATTCACTTTGTACTTTTTTTTATTACAGATGACGCGGTATAAACACACTGCTTTTCAAGACGATGACGTCCTTAGTTGTGGTAGTGTACAATTGACTGAAGGAATTTCAACAAGTGCAACACATATAAGATATCATACAGTAAGTAAATTAAATGGTTAATCATAGGCATTCGTTACGATAATTATTTTGGAATGGTCATTGATGTTAAAGTATTTGTTTTCATTCCTTACTCGAGTTTAAGAAATACTTATGAATATTGATTATTGAAGCAATACAATACATTATATATATATATATATATATATATATATATATATATATATATATATATATATATATATATATGTACAGTGGGTAAAAGAAGGATTCATAAACAAAGAATTTATTTATTTCTTATTCTAAAGATAACATTCTTTACTTTATTAAAATAACAAAGAAAAATATGCAATGTATTTTAAATATTTAAATTTTTTTTTCAAATTTGTCAACAAATTCTTTATTAGGCTAACGTCAGGAGATTGAGGTGTTTTTATAATAATTTCTCTTGTAAAATAATCATTTTGTAAATAAATAATAAAAATAGGTTTATAAATTTACTTGTCATCATTACCAATATTACTGAAAAATATTTGAGTCGTTTTTTAAAATAATATCTATCTATTTATATATATATATATATATATATATATATATATATATATATATATATATATATATGTATATGTTGTGTGTATCTATATGAGTATAATATTTTACCTTGATTTAATATTGATTTCTAAACTCAATTATACAGTAAAACTAATTTATATCTATTACTAACTTAGTGTTTATGTCAGTTTCCCATTCTTGATAATTATATATTTTAATAGACATGACTGTCAGGAGTGAGATAGAAATTATACAGTTTTGCTTAATTTAATAAAAGTTCATCGATAAAAATATTGGAAATATTCAAAATATACAAGTTATATATTTCAATATAACTGAATATGAAAGGTGAATATACTTTTTAATTCTACGTCAGATATTACTTACTCTAGTGAATTGAAGTAATAATTTTTATGAATTATTATGGTTCAACGCTATTCGTCCGTTTCAGAATGAAATGGAAATTGAATAATTAAATGGAAAATTCCAGTACGAGTCGAGAGCTGCTATGAACATATGACATGTATCTTTTTAGTAAAATTTATAGCTCACTTATGTACGGTAGATGGTTTTTATTTTCCGTGTATGATGAAAGATGTTCTTGTCGACTATCTGTATTTTGTAGAACTGTATGTTGTTTAATATTGAAATGTAAATTTACATTTTTAGCACAAAAATGATTTAAAATAGGAAAAAAGTTGTACTAATCAGCAGAGATGAACCAATGGTGTTCATGATAACGTCCGACTGTGTACCTCTTTAATCAATTTACAGAATTGGCTTATGAAATTTTAAAGTATCCTCCACATTCACTCGATTTGTCACCAACTGCTTGTCATCTTTTCAAAAATTTTAATTTATTTATTCGAAATAAAACATTTATAAATCAAAAAGCTATAGACGACTCATTTACAAATTTTATTTCTTCTAAAGACGCGGTGTTTTATAAAGGAGTGATTTATAATTTAGTATCACGTTGACAAAAAAATCTTTGATATGAATGATACATATTTTAATTAAATAAAGTATTTTTTCCTTATAGTATTATTTTTTTATCGTCTTTACTCAAAGTTTGGATACTTTTGGAACAAATCCTATCTATTTCAATAAATAATAAATCTAGCACATAAATGATTATAGTTTAATAATATTTTTTCAATAAAAAGTATTTTATTTGCTATTTGTTTTGAAATTGTATCGAATTTACTTTCATACAAATTAATTATCATCCCCAACACCACAATATATTATTGAACACTTTTAAATATTTTGTGTTGTTGGGGATAATGGTTTATTTCAGTCTCGATTTACATCCTTCAATCTTATTTGTACCACTCTATATTTTATTGATTTTAGAAAAATCAATGTAAACGTATTGGTTATTACCAATCTTAACTTGAAACATTTTAAACTTTTCCTATAGAACGAATATTTTCTTATCTACTTCCTACAACAAACTTAAAACGTTTAATATTGTTATCAAATTCCAACCGGCAAGATTAATATTATTATAAGTTTTGAACTTCGGTGTTATAAGTTCACATCTTGCTTTAAACACTAGACGCACGGCTATCATACTTAATAAAATATTTAGTAACTTTAAAATTTAAAATACATTTCATATTAATAACTTAGCAGTTACTTTTGAAATTTAATTTAAGCTTTATTATTTTTTTCAAAGAACTATTGTACTTTAATTATTTGACGAATTTTCTGGGATTTTTCATTAAACGTGTTTTCTGAAAGTCATTTGAATGAAAATGTTTATTAATGTTAATAATTAATATCAATTATTCTACTTACAATAATGTTTGTTCTCGGAATCTATGAAAGCATTCTTTATAGAATTTTTTATACATATATGTAAATATATACGCTAATTATAACATTAAATATATTACGTATAAATAAACAAACATGCACAATATATGATCTTGTACGATGGAACCAAGGCGCAAAAAATCATATGTTTGTTTTTAAAGTAGTTGCATGCATTGTAGTGGTTTATATAGAAAATAGTTTTTATAACAAATAGAATATATAATAATAATAAATAGTATATATTTTATAACAATAAATAATTTTATGTAATTTACCAAAAAAACAATTTCTTAATAATGTTTATTTAATAAAAATTAGTATTCTTTATATCAGATTTTTTGCTAGAAATGTTATTGGTAAATAGAAAATATTTTTTTAAAAATTATATGAATTAATAAAAAAGTGCATACAATTATTTTCGTTTTTAATATTAAATAATTTCATTTGAATAAAATATCTTGTATTTTATATAATAATTTGATTAAATTTATATTTGTAAATTGAAAATATACGTAAATATTTTTATTTATAACCCAATACAGTATTAAAATTAGATTTCTTATTCAAGTTTGAAAAATATAAAATAATAATTGTATTAAAAAATATATGTATGAATAGATTTTATAATTTTGTTCAGTGAGTGTAAATTAATTCACATATTTGTTTTTTTTGGAAAAATCTTTTATTAAATATAAATAAAATCATTTATTAAACTGTGATATTTATTAATAAGATATATAAAAATATAATAAAATGACAACAGTAGTGGATGTTGATAAAAAATTAGAAAAAAATATCTGTGCAGAAAATACACAAGTTAAGGTATTTTTTAATTTTAAATATTATTTAGTTTAATTTTTTTTGTAATTTATTAACATAGAATTTATAATAAAAATAATATTCCTGTTTAAAATAACAAGTCTAATGGTAGGAGTTTCAATTTTGGAATAATTTTATTTTAATATATTTCATTTCTGTTATCGTATTTTCAAAGAAAATTAAATTGGTATATCCTATTTTTTAAATGATAAATATTATTTTTTTGTAATATCGATTAAAAAAATATTAAGAAGATAATTTATTATTTTAAAAATCGTATTGAAAATGAGTAAGGATTTTATTTTCAAGCTGTATAATTTCATAAAAAAAATTAATGGAATTTTGTTAATAACTTAGTTGGCAACCACAGAGTGTGTTTAGTTAGGAATATGTAATTTGTTTAACTTATGTTTGGGATTGTGGTTTAGAACTTTCAGTTGATGTTAATTTGAGAAGCGTGACGAATTGAAGGATTTAGGTGTAATAATATTCCGATTTTTCATAGATGTATATATTCAAACTATTCTTTTTAAAATATTAAATTCGAATATACAACGTACTAAATAATTTTGTTTAGATTAAAAAAAAATGATAAATTTTATTACATTATTATTTTTCTTCAGAAAGAAAATATACGTAATAAAATATTGTAGAATGTGAAACGAACGATGTCACTCACACTAGAATTCGGTTTAACGTTATGTTATATTTTTTAAAATCTTTTTAATGTTTGAAAAGTTAATTAGTACGTGACTTCAAAAAAAAAAAATTTTTAAAAGCCACACTTTGATAAGGTAATTACATTAAGTTGATGTTTATTTAATCAGTGCATAAATGTATTTTTTAGTTCTATTTTTGTATTTTTGTAAATGTGAGGGTTATAATTCATGATACGTCTTTTTTAAATATTTTATTTGTAATATGTATGGTATTTAGATAAACGATGTATATACTTTATAAGATATTATTTTTTTAAAATAATAAAATATACACTTCAGTAATATATTAAAGATAAAACTATTTTTAAATATTTCAAACGAAATTAAAATGTATTAATAATTATTATTTTTAATTATATACCATTTAATTTTTTGATGTATTATAGTTTAATTATATATGGTGTTTAGTTGATTATGATAAAAAGCAAAAATGAAATATATAAAAAATTATATATAGATATAAAAATACATTGATTATTTTTTTAATACAATTTAATTATTGAATTGGATAGTTTGACATTGACATTGCTCTTTACTGATTACATGTATAAATGTGTATTATATTTTTTTATTCTTTTCCGAAATTTATTATTAAATAAATTGTGTTTATATGTATATATATATATATATATATATATACACACAAACATATATACATGTCTCAATATATCAAAATATACATTTCTATAAATTATTTCCTAGATGTATTCTATATATCGTATATTCCATTTCAAAATTGGATTAGGTATCGAAGGATTCGGAGACTGACAGGCCGTGAATATTACGTTAGGTTTATCTACTATGTTATTTTCATTCGATAAGCTATGTATGAATTGTACGTGAGTGAGTGTATATATATATGTGTGTGTGTGGGTGGATGGGTATATAAAAATTCAAAGATGATTGAATGTCTCCAGGTAAGATTTTTTTCCTATTATATATATAACCGATTGGAATTTTTACTTGTTCATATTTCTGTTAAAGAAAAATCATATTTTATATACACAAACATGGAAACAATCAATTTAATACCTGGATTAAATGTTATTCTTGTATGTCAGATTTCAAAATAGGAATATCTAAAGATAGAATATATTTTACATATATTTTAAATTATATTTTCTGTAAAATATTTTTTATACATTTTCTTCATATACATATTATCATCATCACCATCAGTCTTTTTCTATCCAACGCTGGATGAAAACCTCTCCCAAAATTTTCCATTTCAATTGATCCAGTGCCTTCTTTCAGTCCATTCCGACCAATTTTCTTACATTTTTATCCTATTTATTCACGAATTATTTTTTGTGTCTTCTTATATATCCAGGCTCTCAACTAAATATTTCCCTTATCTATCAATAGTCTCCTCTTCATTCTCTATGATAGGGCCATTTTCATTTCAAAGTTCTCACTTTTGTCATATCTGTAACATCGTTTTCAACTTCTATTTATTTTCTTTTTAGTTTGATTTTTTCTTAATCTGAAAATTCATTGAGCATTATTTTTGTCTTCTTGAGGTTTATTGTAATATATATATATATATATATATATATATATATATATATATATATATATATATATATATATTTATAAAGGCATTTAACTCCGCGGTTTGGTGATCAATATTTGAACTTATACTTAAAATAAGCATGTATATATGTACATATACATACATGAAACATTTTCTTATCTGGAGTCTTTTATGTTTATATCTTGAATAACTAGAGTCGCTTAACTTTTATTTTTTAGTTATGTGGGAAAATTGCAAAGTATTTATTTTTTTTATAAACGTATTGTAAATAAAATGAAACATGTGTTTTTTTTAAAAAAACAATGTTTTTTAACTTCATACGTCATTCTATTCCTTGTTTCTATATGATTTATGTATTAGCGTTTTTGATAAAGTGTTTACATAGTTGTTTAAATGTTGTCCTCACTATATATATATATATATATATATATATATATATATACATGTTAAGTTTTTAAATTAAGTACAAAATCAAGAACTGATCACCTAATCACGTAGTTAAGTTCTTTTATCAAAAGTTTGATATTATGCTGTAATTTCAAGTTTGCTGAATGTTGTTAGCTTTATATGAAAAAAGTTGGTGTCGACGTAATATTATTTTGAACAAAATTTAATATCATTTTAATATTTTGAATAATTTATCTGTATTTGTTTATATATTAGGTTTATTTATAGCTTTCAAAAGACCAGAAGGCGGAAGGGAGATATTTGCCAACCTAATATAATGATTAATAAAAAAAATATTTTTAGTATTTTGTTAAAAAGTGAAAATGTCTCAAATTTTTATTTTATTTATTTATCAATAGAGAACATTGACATACATACGTAGTTAAAACATTAGTTATTTAATGTGTTAATTAAATATCCACATTTCTGTGAAAACAATTAAAATCTTCGCGGAAAATGGTTATAAGAGTACTAATTGTTACAATTTCCTAAATACATAAATTATTATATTAATTAAGTAAAGAATGACCTCATACTATATATATATATATATATATATATATATATATATATATATATATATATATATATATATACATATATATATATATAGCTCGCCTGCCAACAGGTTTGACCATTATAATGAGAATAACCAATTACCAGTGAACATGGCAACTGTCAATGAGATTTTCGCTCAGCAGCTGACATGATGATGATGGCGATGATATATATATATATATATATATATATATATATATATATATATATATATATATATATCATCAACCATTTTCTATTCACATCCGTATGATGCGTCTCTTAAAATTTTATCAGTTCCACTGATTCACTGCCTTGTTTTCCAGTTTAATCCGACGTATTTTCTTATATCTTGGTTCCATCTGTCCATGTGTCTCTTCTTGTTAGATATATATATATATATATATATATATATATATATATATATATATATATATATATATATATATATTAACAAATATTGTTACATAATTGACCAACATATTTTTTAAACAGTATTAAATTTAATTATGTTTCTAAATATTTTTCTTTTTTTATTTATTAATATTGATGACATTTTTTACAGGGCGGAACATTATGGAAGACACGTACACCTTTAGAAAAAATATTACTGATAATAATATCTTGTTTATTATTAATTACACTTATATTAACATGTATTTTGTCATCAAAAAACAATTATCGCATTCAAATCAGTAACAATAATCTCAATGAAAATCCGAACTTTTCATCAGGATATGCAGGAAATTATACACATTATTTTACTGGAAAATCAGGACTGGCGCCAACTGGAAATTGTGTCACAGGTATATATTATATAATTTTTTTTATATATGAAATTTTAATTTACTTTTCATTATATATGGGATTGTTTAAATGAAGGATAGTAAAGAATAGTAAATGATAGTAAGTAAATGTATGTCTAAACCCGTCACCCTCATTTGGGCTATCTTAAAAATATTTGTTTAAAATATTATTAAATACTAGGCCTTTATTTTATGCAACTAAATACAAAGTACGGAATTTAAAATTTAATAGTATTTAAAAATGTACAGGTATCCCCATTTAACATTCCAATTATTTTTTTAAAAAATGTTATGTTATACGAAATTGTGTTATATGATACTAAGAACTATTAAAAAAAACAGGATTAAGTTTTAATAAATCAACAAAAATACACTATTTTGTTCACACATTTTTAGAAATATGTTTATTAAAAATACCAATAAGACATATCTTACATTAAAATGTGTTATTTTGAAAATATACATTATTTTTCCCCCATCATTTCTGAAAGCAATTAAATGAGAACGTTTTCTTTGTTGAAAAATATTTTCATTTTCCGAGTTTTCTTCTGTAAATTTATATGTTCTTATTTCGACAAAAAACAGTTATTTTTATTTGCTTTCTTTTTTTGACCTTTATAAATTTGATTTCGTGTAGTTCTTTCTTGAATTTTACGTTTCTTTCAGTAGAAAAATCTGTATTCAGAAAATATAATTTCAATTGTTCGGCAAAGTTTATGCTTTCATATATGTTTTTATCGAAAAATTTTAAACTTCGAAATTTTCATTTGTGCTATAATCCTCTAAATTGATTTGGTATACAGTAATCCCTCGATATTCATCGAGAAGCGTTCCAAAAAATGGTGATGCAAAATGAAAAAATATTTTTTATTGTCTGTATGACAGATTGAATTATTATTATTATTTTCTGTAAAGTGTATAAGAAAAAGTTTTCTCTGATTTAAAAAAGAAATACTTTTTTATTACCACAAAAAAATTAGAAGCCCAAAAATATGTGTTTTCAAAAATAATGATAATTATTTTTAATTTTTAATAATTCATCCTCAGATAATCCTTTAAACAGCAATTATTTTTGTAAAATTAAGAAAAAGTGTAAACTGTGTTCAAAATTTTCACGTACATATTTTAAATTATTTGTAAAATATGAACGTGTTTATTCCAGAAACTTGCATACATGCGGCTTCTAATATTTTATCTGGACTTGATAAAACAATCGACCCATGTGACAATTTCTACGCATTTGCTTGTAACGGTTGGATAAAAGAAAATTCTATTCCCGAAGGAAAATCAATGTGGGGTACATTTGCTAAACTAGAACAAGATAATCAACAAATTGTCAAGAATGCTTTAAGTATGTTTCAATTATTTTTTTATACAATATGTATGTTTTATTATTTTTAAATATTTTTAGTGAAACCTTTAGACCAATTAAAATCGAAAGCTGAAAAAAAGGCAAAAATATATTATGAATCATGTATAGATTCAGATGAAATCATTGAGAAATTAGGAGCGCAACCAATGCTGAAATTGTTAAAAAAAATTGGTGGATGGAATTTGACGAGTTCTGGTTTCAATGTTTCAGTATGGAGTCTGCAGAATACTTTACAAGAAGTGCAAAATCGGTTTGTATGTTTTATTTATTATTCTTATTTAATAATCACAGATATCACACAAATAAATATTTACATACATACTTACATATATATATATATATATATATATATATATATATATATATATATATATATATATATATCATGTGTATGTATAGAGAGAGGAAGAAAGAGAGAGAGAGATGATTAGAAAACAGGTATATTTTTCGCTGTTCAGTGGTTTTTTCCTTATGAAAAATGTTGAATTTCTAAACCGTACATTAATTAATCAGGAGTTTCTAAAATTGAATATGACTTAATTGTTTATATAGCATTATTTTAAATAATAATTTATTAGCTGATTTGTTTGTATCTGATTTTATATATTTTTTATAGAACTGGATGGACAGATTTTTATTCGTTTTTATGTAATTTTATTTTTTTTAAACATTCTATTACAGTATTTTATATCTTACAATATTTTTGATATATGTTGAATTGATTTTTGATATGCAATTGTATTTTTAATTAATAATTGAAATCATTTCCAATTTCTTATCGTACGTGATATTTTTCGAATTTAGTTACAATATGGGTGGACTATTCAGTTGGGCTGTCGGCGAAGATGACAAAAACTCTTCGCGATATATAATTCAGATTGATCAAGGCGGTTTAACACTTCCGACAAGGGACCATTATCTCAATAAAACCGAACATGCTAAAGTGCTCCAGGCATACGAAGAGTACATGATAAAGATTGTGTCATTACTTGGCGCACCAACTAAAGATCTTAATGGTACGGTGAAGAGTCAAGTTAGAGATATAATTGATTTCGAAACTAAATTAGCGAATATCAGTTTGTCGGCCGAGCAACGTCGAGATGAAGAGAACTTATATAACGCAATGACTTTGGATGCTTTAAATCGACACGCTCCTTTTATGTCGTGGCAAGAATATTTTACAGATGCGTTAAGGACTGTTGGCAAGAAGGTGGGTTTGTAGAATGATATGTAACGGAAATATTTAATTGAGTTTGTAAATTGTCGATTAGGTTTTTTCTTTGAAAATGTTTGCTTAAAACGAATTACTTGCGTGACTTATTTAAATTCTGAATTTTAAATTTATCCATACATTCATTCGAATGATTATCGTTCTTAAAATATATTTTTATATGGAATTTGTATCTTGTATCAATCAATAATAATTATGTATAAAAATAAAATATCATTAAATGATATATTTTTATTTAATGACTATATATTTAATTCTAAAATTCCATTATCGATTTTCTTTAGATCACATCAAAAGAAATAGTCGTTGTTTACGGTTATGAATATTTGAAAAAATTAACAAGTATAATTAAAGAATATAATTCAACAACGAATGGAAAGATTATTCTAAATAATTATCTCATATGGCAAACAGTTAGATCTTTAACTTTGTGTTTATCGCGAGATTTTCGGTAAGTTTATCAAACGAATACAATCGACCATCACTAATTCAGCCACTACTAATTACGACATAATTTCAGCCAATGTAATTTCTTGTATATTTTCTTATCTTTATTCAATGCATCTCCAACTTTTTTATTTTATTACGTATATGCAATGCGTTTATTTGTCTGTTTGTAAGAATTCTGTTAAGTTTTTGTGTTTCTTATTTCTATATTACTGTAATATGTTTTGATGTTATACATCTTCCACAATAACTGCTATCAAACATTCGTTTCATAATTTCATTTTTTAAAATAAGTTTATTATACGCGATTTATTTTTGAAAAAAAATTATTTACTGTTAAGTAAACTAAATGAGTTAATATAACCACACGTGATTCGGCAAACCAATTAATCCAGTATCTGAACGATACCGGATTTGTGATGGTCAACTGTACTATATTTTTTATTGTTGGTAATTATCTAAAACTATTCGTTTGTTCTATATTTAGTGATGCATATAAACCTTTACGTAAAGCATTGGTGGGTTCTGATGGTGGTGAAGAAAATTGGAGATACTGCGTTACAGATACTTCGAATGTTCTTGGATTTGCAGTCGCTGCTATGTTTATAAGATCGAAAAGTGCCAATAAGCCAAAAGCATTTGCCGAGAAGATGATATCTGAGGTTTGTTTATTTTATTTTATTTTTTTAAATTCTAAATTTAAATTTGTAATTTGGATTTAAATTTATTTTAAATTCATATTTTGTACACAGCATACACATGCATTTCGGAACATATTTTCGTTACATTAAGTATTAAATTATAATATTGGAATGAATTTAATAAAAAGATCAAATAATCGTTAACACAAATTGACAGTTTTCAAAAGATATTTATTGGATATTTGAAGGTTAAATAATGTACATAATTTAAAGCTATTTTTAAATTTATATCTCATCTTTTTTTAATATATTCTTGGATATATAATGCGTTTAACATGTTCTTTGAAAGATCGTAATCTCATAAATAGTTCAGTTTATTGGCATCAAGAAAGGTTGATTGTTATTTACAGTGTATAGAAACAGAACTAGTATGTATGCCTCATTATATATACGATAAATTATTCACAACATAAATTTTATTGCATTACAAATCATAGAACGATATTCCAACATGTATATACTCATATATATATATATATATATATATATATATATATATATATATATATAAAAAGTGTATAATTTTTAGGTGAGAGAAGCATTTAAGTCAAACTTGAAAAACTTAGATTGGATGGATGAAGAGACACGAAATGCGGCAATCGAAAAAGCTGATGCCATATCTGACATGATTGGATATCCGGATTATATTATGAAACCTTTGCAATTAGATGAGAAATATGCAACTTTGGAAGTTCGAAAAGACGAGTATTTCGTAAATAACATCAAAGTGAATCAATATAATCTACGTAAAAATTTAGAAAAATTAGGACAGACAGTGAATAAAACGAAATGGGGTAAGAGATTTTTTTTGAATGTTTTCATTGATCATTTTATTTTCCATGCTTTTGAATTCTTGTTTTTATTCATAAACATAAATTTTAATATATCCGTTATTATGTATTAAGAATTGATATTTTTTTATATTGAAGTAATAAACAAGGATATAAAATCATTTTTATATGATTTTTAGGTATGACACCACATACAGTGAACGCTTATTATACACCGACAAAAAATCAAATCGTCTTCCCTGCTGGGATATTACAGAAACCATTCTTCGATGTGAGATATCCGAAAAGTTTAAACCTAGGTATTGATTAAAATAATATTTCATATTGGATTAATAATATCTATAATATAAGAATATTTAGTACGGGTATTTGATTTTAAGGTGCGATGGGTGTTATTATGGGACACGAATTGACGCACGCTTTCGATGATCAAGGAAGAAAATATGATCTTGATGGCAATCTGCATCAATGGTGGAATAATGATACGATAAGCAGGTTTGAAAATAAAACTGATTGTTTTAAAAAACAGTACGACAGTTATGAGATCAATGGAAAACATGTAAATGGATTACAAACTTTAGGTAATTCGATACTAAGTTATTAAAATAACAATATTTGTTTCAATTCTTATAATTCAATTAAAAAAACATTTTTTTTGTTAAAAGTAAATATTTTAATATAATTAATATGGATTTTTGTAATTTTTGTAGCTTACTTACTATCTGTAATTCTGTCCTAATCATTAAGTGTCTGTCATTGACAAACTTTAGATCTTTCAAACGATTTGTTAACTTTCTTTCAAATCTGAGCGTCACATTTGGATGATCCTATATAACCATGATAAATTCGAGGATAAAAATGATTTACTTACGAATGATTTTTACTGAGTTGAAATCTAAATTTTAAAAATCGAATAAAAATATTAATTATTTCAATATTATATTAACTTTATAAATTGTCCTGCAATAAAAATAGTCAAATTATTTAAAATAAATTATCTAATGAATAAATGTATAAAGAAAAATTCCATTTATGAATAAATCAAATTTCATTTGAATATATGTAAACAAAATGATTTAAATTGATGACTTATTGAATTTTAAAATAATGAAGTGATGTATATAAAACGAACTTTTCATGAATTTCAAATCAATTTAATAGAATAAAATATCTACAGTAAATGTCTTATATATTGATTTCTGTAGGTGAAAATATTGCTGATAACGGTGGATTGAAGGCAGCGTATCATGCATATTTGAAATTGGAAAATGAGTACATATCAAATAGCCAGAAGAACAGTTCATCGCAGATTCCCGAAACAATGTTACCATTACCAGGTGTTAATTTGACGCATCGCCAATTATTTTTCGTGTCATTCGCACAAGTATGGTGTTCAGCTACAACGGAAGAAGCTACAAGTAAGTATATATTTTTTTGTTGAATTATGGTAAAATAAAATTCTTAATATGTAACCATTCATTGGTTTTTGGTCATACACTTTAATCAGGCGGATTGGTGAATTTTTTTTATTTAGGATTTACTTCTTCAGGCAGGTTGGAGATTGTTTTCTCAAGTGACTGAAGTGAATTTTTTTTTATTTATTTTTCATTACAGCTCTCTTAATCGAAAAAGATTCTCATACACCATCAATGTATCGAGTTATCGGTCCGTTATCAAATCTACCAGAATTCTCCGAACAATTCGGTTGCAAACCTGGCTCAAAGATGAATCCCAAACAGAAATGCGAAGTTTGGTAAAAGAAAAACTTGATAAAAATATATTGATGAGATAAATGTACGGCCGAGATTAGTTACAATATTGTCTGTGGTAAATGTAAGTTTCCTACAGAGTATGTTTCTTCTTTAGCAGTCCAAATTGAGACTGAGCCAAATATTTTTAATATTTAATGTAATTTGTTTTCTGTTATCGTTTATATGTATCATATATTCTTAGTAAGATGAAACGAAGTATGTGAAGTAAAAGGAATTACATTTCCGATTTTATATGGAATAAAACTAGGCCTCTTTATATATATATATATATATATATATATATATATATATATATATATATGTATATATATATATATATATAAAATGTACAAATACTTGGAAATATTTTAATAACATTTTATTCATGCAGTTTGGAAAAAATCTGAACAAATCAAAATATTATATGCGATTTTTTTTAATGAAATACAGCAAGAATTGATTGCAATTCACACAAAAATTATTTAAATAATTTTTAAATATATATTTAGTGAAATAATAAAAATACTAAATCGTTTAGTATTGTGGAATCAAAAAGTTCAAATAATATTTTAAGTATGTGAAGGTCAGTAACCTTTCTAAAAAAAATTATAGTAGAGTTTAGAAAATATGCGTCTTTAATTAATCTTAAATTGTATTATTCAGTCTATAAACTTGCTAAATATTTTAAATGTCTCTTTTAGAATTGTAATTTTGTGACGTGCTTTTTATCGTGTTGGGAAGATTATTAATATTGTAATGTTCCGTCTGTCAAACAATAATACAGCCACTATTTTATAGATTATGCTATAGATTAGATTTAAATACGTTATAAGCATATATATATATATATATATATATATATATATATATATATATATATATATATATATATATATATATTAGATCTATTGAAAAGTTCTGTCCGTTTTTTAAGTAAAAAATAATAAATTTTTATATTGTTTATTAATATTTAATCAACAATGTAATTTTCATTAATATTACCAATTTCTTCTCATCTTGAAGGAAGTTTTTGAATTTATCTTAAAAAAAGATTCATTCTTGGAGCTGAAAAATAGATAATATAATTTTGTGTTAAGATATATATTCACATTTTTATACAGTACACGTGTCATAGTAAATATTTTTATACGAGTTGAATTCATTGTAAAATAAATATTATTGATTTTATAAGAAAACATTTAAATACATTGTGTCCTTGAAAATAGTTCATTATTTATTTTAAAAGAAGCTTTTTAATTTTCCCACAAATGAATTATAATTCAAAGTAAAATATACAGTGAACATTCCTTATTAATGTTGATTTCTTACTTGCTTTACTTTATTTTTTAATCGTTGTGTCATCAGTAGTTACTCTGACATTCTTGCCCTTAATTGAATTATTATATTTTACTGTCAATATATTTATATTTAGGGATATAATGCGCCAGTATATCAACGATTATTATTATGATAATCTCATAGTCCAGTTTTCCTTAATAAAAAGTAATTTGTGATATATTTTAATATTTCTTCGAAGCTATATCACTGAAACAAGATTTGTTTGACATGGATCTGATTAAACATTATTTCATGTACAGGAATTATTTTATTATTAGTCTACTGGAACTATTAAATTAATGAGCAAGAAATTTAATATCTTTATGGTGGTATGTTCAGGGTTTAGTACACACCACGTATGTTATGTGTAAATGTGTTAAAAATATTACACATTATTATAGCTTTAATTATGTTCTTTATATATAAGCTTTTCACTACCCTCTATAAATCATAGCAGTAGATATAATTTGATTTCTGACTTTAATCTCAGAAATAACAAACTTGTTTTCAATTAAATTTTCAAATTAGATTTGACGGGAATGATTTTCAAATTTAAAACTAAAAATTGATCATTCAAGCCAAACATATTTTGAAATACAATCGTACAAAATTAAGAAACAGATATTGCTCAAAAAAGTTCTTTTATAAATTTATATACAGACTTTTATTACCAAACTGTTATTATTTGATTAGAACATTTTACATCGAATTTCATATGAAAAGTAATGTACTTTTTTAAAACTCCAACAATACGTTTATAATTTTTCAATAATTCTTTTATTAAGTTTTAATAATATACACATAGATCACTAAACAGTTAAATAGAATTTGTGATGTTTTATTAGAATATTTTCAAGTATAAATATATATATATATATATATATATATATATATATATATATATATATAGGTAGATAAATATAAATAGTTAGATAGATTATCTTCCTAGTTCAATTTTTTGGCCTAGAAACCAATTTGCTTACAAATAAATATACAAAAAAAACATTTTTTTACCTGAATACTTAATTTGTTGTTAGTCTTAAGCTTACATAACTATCAATCTATATTACTAGAACAAAATATAAATCTATTTCATACTATGAACTGAAACAAGAAATGAAATGTTCTAAAAATAGTGTACGGATTGCACATATTTCTAAAATATGTTAGTCAAAATGGATACGTTCGACGAGCTGGTAAATATAAAAATAAGATATTGTAGAAGGTCTTTTTTATATAATTGATGATTAGATTACGAAAAAAAATGACCACTAGTCAAAAATAGTACCAAACTGGTAAACGATAAGGCCTAGTAAATAAAATAGGAGGAAGGGTTTAAATGAATGAATACGTATATTCGTTGTTCGCCTAAAAAAACTATTAACAAGCTTTCTACTTAATCAATTGAATTCGACAAATGAGTGGTTTTCAAACTAGATTTAACATGAGCAAAACGAATTATAGTAATTGGTTAGCAATAAAATGAATATATCAATTTTTACTACTCTATAAATACATTACAAGTAAATAATAATATTCTTAATCGATATAAATTTCATGATTCTAATATTACTATTATTGATTAAAAATAAAAGCATATTATAAAAAAATCGATTTTTCATTACAATTGAATTTTAAAAGTTTGAAAATCACTATTTCATCTAGTATGGTTTCATTTAGTACAAAACTGAATTTTTATTCGAATTAAAATTGATTTAATTTCTCAATCAGGTCTTGTTTAATAGAAACGCATCTTTTAATTATCCATAAATAATTGTGTTTTATTGTCTAATGTAGCGTTCACGTATTAATTAGTGTTAAGTATTAATGAAAGGTTGATTATAATTAAATAATAACTTGAAGATGTGAATATTTTTTCAAATATAAATAATATGTTCGATTTTTCGTATTAAATTTCATATCGGATTTAATAAAAAATAAATATTTACAATTGTTATTAATTATTTTAAGATGAAAAGATGTTAATTGAATTCGAAAGACACAGTTTGTTTCTTATTTGAAATTAAGATTTAGATTGTACAAGATTTTTTTAATATTATATAATATAATCATCTGGATTTAAATTCGTTAAATATAAATAAATATAAAATTTTATGTACTTTGTAAAAAACAGATAAGTTTAAAAAATGAAATCAAACAAATTTCAACCGCCTAAGTAATAGAATTTTTTAAACACATATTAAATATGCAAATGGTAAAAAATCTGAAAATATTTATAATATAAACATACCGTTTATTTATTTATTTTGTAATATTTTGTACGTCATAGTGCGACTGAAATAAAATCAGATTATTTTTACAATTGATAAGTACATAATTTTTTTTATCATCTTGCAATTATTTAAAATAAACTTTGTTATTTTGATACTAGATAAATTTGAGGAAAAATCGAACATTTTATTATATTATTGTGTTTTAATTGTCCATTTAATCTAATAAAATTGGATGATTAATTCGAACCTTGTGAAACAATTTATCCGGTACAAAGAAATATAGTTTGTATTTTATAGTACGATAAAAAATGGAAGTATGGTCAGTTATAATTTAATATAAATAATATATATGATTTTTTTTCAAAAATAAAAACTACGTTTATTCAAATCTTTCTTTCTATCAGTATATATATATATATATATATATATATATATATATATATATATAGAGAGAGAGAGAGAGAGAGAGAGAGAGAGAGGATATGTCAAAATAGAATTTTTTTGAGAAAGGCCTTTATTCAGTAGTGGATTGAAAGGAGTGACTGCTGCTCCTGTTGATGATATAAATATATGTATATTTGTACTATTACTACTACTCTGGTGTTACATCTCTTTTATGGTCTTGACCTATTTGACAATACTGTCCCAGTATAACCTTTTTTATTTTTAAGTTCCGTAACGGTTTTATTTTTTACGATTTATGATTACAGGATAGATTTTTAACCCTATGTCCCACTCCCAACCTTGTAAGCTTTTCGACTGATAAACAAACATATTTTTCCGTATGATATGCGATGATGCATTACTACTATGCCACTGATCAGATATTTATCATTATCATTATTATCACATCAGATTATATCAACCATTGCTGAATGAAAGCTTTATTTAATATTACCATTTACTGATAGTTCGTTATATTCACCAGGCTGATCAGGCGAGTTGGTGAGGATATATATATATATATATATATATATATATATATAAATAATTTAAAAGATATGTGAAGTTATAACTGACCGTTCTTGGTGTGGTTTTTAAGTAAAATAAAAAAATCATTAATTTAATGAGTATTAATTTACAAAAAAGTATTATATAAAATCAATAAAATATTTTATTGTATTTGTATGGTAAATATCAATTGTTAAATATTTTCATGCCAAATAATTTGATTAAATATATGTAAAATAATATATATATATATATATATATATATATATATATATATATATATAAATTATTCAAATGAAAATATTTTACTGCTTGAAAATAAATTATTATTGAATGTTTTTTTTAAAATAAAAAATAAAACATGTTAAATTGTATACATATTAATTATTCTATTTAGTCTAAAAAGTTACATCCTAATCTATGGAATTTACATTATTGTTTTAATCATTACAATATCAGCTATGTTATTAAGTATTGCTTTATACAAAAGTATTGAATTCTTATAAAACGTTATCGATCTTGTTGTAATTTATTGTCGTTGTGGTAAACAATTAGAAGTTATTTCTATTAAAATCTGTAAGAACGATTTAAAACGGCTAATCTCCATTCGAGATTTGTTAGAAATTTATATTTGATGTACATTTTTCATTTATGATCGTTTATAGTTACTATCAGTCATAATCTGAACTAAGGAAAATATATTTTCGAATGATGCAATTTTTTTGAATTTTTATAAATATTATATATTTGATAAAGTATTTTTTATATTGCTTTAATTACAATTTATTCGCTTATTTTGTAATTTAAGTTCATTTTTCAACACGATTTTTTTATTTCAAATTTGTTTGTTATTGTCATTCTATGTATGATTTTTAATTAGATTTTTTGTTCAGTATTCGTATGCAAATAAATCATTACACACACACACACACACACATATATATATATAAATATATATATATATATATATATAACAATGTGTTTGTGTTTTTTTCACATAATCAATAAAATTCTTTTACAACCACAAACAAATTTGTTAAAGGAAATACATATTTGAAGAGTGACTATTCATTACTTAAAATGATGTGCTAATATGACTATTTTACTCTTAAAGACGTAAACTGATTCTAAGAAAAATAATCTGTAATCATACGTATGTTATTTCGGATGTACTTATTGACGCCGACAATATTTGAATTTTTCGTCTAATTTTTAAATTTAAAATTTAAAATAAAAAATTAATTGCATGAAATATTAAATGCATAGCACGTTAAACATTTAATAGCATAAAACAGTATCTGATAATGATTTATATATATATATATATATATATATATATATATATATATATGTATGTATTTTTTCCAAGGAAAATAAACTACAAGTAATCGAATAAAGTAAGAAAGGCTTTGACGATGATGGCATTGCCATCGATAATCATAATCAGCCGATATAATTATAGATTATATAATTATAAATAATAAGTGAACAATAAGTGATTATTGAACACTTTAAACTATTGTGGTGTTGGGGTTAAAATTCATTTGTGTTAATCGAATAAATTTTTATAACACTTTTTTTGAAAAAAAATATTTATGTGAAAATATTTTATCAAAATAAATATAAACAAAATATGTACGGTAATAAATAGTCAAGTAAAAATAGGTATACTTTAAAATATATTTAATTATTGTACATTATTTCACATAAAGTAATTTTGAAAAAAATATTAATAAAGTTTTTTTGTAATACTTTCTATAAATGGTTATAAAATATTGTCAAGCAATATACCATTATTCTGTTATAAATTAAATTAACAATTTTGTTATAGTTATTACACATTTCGAATAATTTTTTTTTTAGAATTGTATTAGTTTTTTATATAAGCTTTAGTATTAAGATCCACTAGAGGAAATAAATTTCATTTAAAAATTACATACATACAAATATATATATATATATATATATATATATGTTTTCATTAACTAAAAACTATTTAAATTTCTTAGTGATGTAATAAGTATGGTTTATTGGTAGATAAATAGCTGATAAATAAAATGACATTTACAGTAAAATGAATACACTGATTTTAAAACGAAGTATATATTTGTAATCATTTTGTACCATACAAAGACAATAAATTAATTCAAGTCGTATGATAAATCAGTATCAACAATAAATACTAATGCATCTCGTATGTTAATACAAACCACACCTAGTTTATTCAATGTTTCCATTTCGTAGAACAGAAAATTATCGAACAATAGAAATGTATATAATATATGTAAAAAATCAAAAATGAAATAAAATCAATTTAGTTCTTAAATGATACTCTTCAAGTACATATGAAATGGTACAACTGTAAACGTAAAAAAAATATTACCAAAGTAAATAGCTGTATTTGTAATTTAATGTATTGTACAGACCGACTGATTATTCATGCGATGCTGTTGTAGAGAATATTATGACAGTATATCGACATTTGTTAATCAGACGTGCTATAACTGTGATATGATTAATAAACAAAATATATATATATTATACTAATAACCTATATCACTTATTGTGTATCTTATATAAGAATAAATATATATCTATACTATTTTTACGAATTTTAAATACCTATGTCCTATATATCTTTATTTACATCTACAATTGGCCACAAAGTTATCTGGCTAACTCATATATTCATTAAATTAAAAGGAAGAAAAAAAATTAAAATATATTTGTATATTTGGCTTGTAATGACTTCAAAATATACTCTTTCTAAATTAGATTAAATAAGAAATTGGAAAAATAAACATTTATACAGTGTGTTGAAAAAATTGAATTTTTTGAATAAAAAACAGTTTTATTATTTTATCAAAAATCCAAGTACTTATTTAAAATATGCCCATTCTGTATCAATAAAACACTGGGCACGTTGAAATAACTCATGGGTGGATTTTAATAAATCCGTTTTTGGAATGGCCTCGATAATTCTCGTCACGGCAGTTTTATGACTTCAACGTTCCTTTTATAGCCATTTTCAATTTTAGGAAAAGTAAATAGTATTGTGACAACTTTGGTGAATATAGTGGATGTTTGGTGACATACATTTGTTTTTTGACTAAAAATTCACGTACAACAGTGGTGTATCATTGCACAAGTATCAACTTCTTGGCTTTCAGATTTCTGGTATAATTTTTATTATCATTCGTTACAACCGCTGCTATACTTAGTACTAGCCAGTGACAGTTTTATTCTTTAGAACGAATTCGTATTGAATGAGCTTTTAAATGGTACAAATAAATGAATTTCGAAGATAAGGAAAGTCGCCCAGAAATTATCACCACGGTTCTGTATAAGATCGTGATTAATATTTTTTTTTGGCAGTTCAGAATAGTCCTGACATATGGTTGAATTTTTTGAGAATTTCTTGCTTGTTATAATTTGGACATATAATAATTTTAAATACACTACTTTAATTGAAATAAGTTCTTAATTTTTTTTTACAAAAAAAATCTCTCATCAAAATTATCTGTTATAAAAAAAATTCTCTATCAAAAAACTACCTCTTATACCTATTAAATTTCAATAGATATGAGAGGTAGTTGGATACTTTTATGACTAGTTGTATCTATTTTATAATAGTGTCAAGGTTGATCTTTACTAATGAATTAATCATTAGGAATCTATTTCCTGTTCAAAAAAAATATCTATTTACTTAGTAATTATATTTTCTCTCGGATATTAACATTGAGGTCATGGTTTATCGCCATTGACGATTAATTTAATAGCTAGTAATTTCTGAAAATATATCAGCGTTTGTGAAATATGTCAGTATATATATATATATATATATCTACTTTCATTTAGTAATGATGTTCTTTAATGTAAATACATGTACATCAAAACGTCTTTTATTATAATGAAAATTGTTATGTATTTTTTTCGCAGATTTAAAATTACCTGTTAATGGTCAAAGTCGGTTCGTGGTAAAGACTGTTTGGGTGGTCGCCTGAGGTAAAATGCACTAAAGTGTGTAAAAATGAGAAAAAATCAAGTCTGAATAACAGATATCTTCATATAGAGCTTGACATTTGCTACGAAATTATATACTGTTAATGTATTTTATACAAAAGATATATTTAGTTGGATTTTTAAATTATACTTTAAATATTATCCTTAAATGAGTTGTTAGATAATGGATGTATCAGATATAAAAATGTATCCGTTATATATAAAATATATAATTTATGTCTTATAAAAGGGTTTCAGTGAGAAAATAATATTTACTGCTATCTAAAAATGCTTTATTTTCTAAATAACGTAATTTATTTAGAATTGGTTTTGTCATCATTTAAGAAAAAAATATTTCTTCACATCAAACTCTCTTGAGTATATAAAATGGCTAAATGAAAGTGAAGGGTTTAGACATACATTTACTTGCTTGTATATTTTTCTATGTAGCTTTACAAAATGTGTTTTCATCAAAAATAAATGTGGGTAAGTGTATTTTGATTCAGATTTATTTCATAGATTTTTTTGAAACCTATTATTATAAAATATATTTATATGAAAATTATAAGATATATATTATACATTTATTTAAATTGTGCAATCTTATAAATGTTTGAAAACACTGTACATCTAATTACATGTAATTAATAACTTCAAAATGTTTATAATTATTATTGAATTATATGATATACTACTTAAGAAACGGTTATATAAATTTTTGATTAACTGTTAAATACACTTTTATAAATACCTTTAGACTAAATACAGTATAGTACACTGAACTACAACCGATAGATAAATATAAAAATAAAATCTCGTGCTGGTTTTGAACAGTAGTTGTTTTCTTGATCTGTAATTGTCATTTCACATATTTGTCAAATAATTATTAAATATTTTTTTGTATACGTACGTGGAGTTATTTAAGTTTTGATTATCATATAAATATAATCAATATCTATACCGTAAATAATATATTGTCTAGTATATTCATTTATTAATAAATTTCAAAAGAGATGTACACCTACTCAGAATAATCAAAAACATATCTTGTTTAATTTCAATTAACGTAAGTATATACATATTTTTAATGTTATACAAAACAAACATGTTTTCAACAAACACAAATATTTATTTCTGAGAATAGCATGAATAGAATTGATTTTAATTTGAAATTATCTTGATGTGAACTTTAGATTAATAGTATTTTTGAGAATTTGTGTTTATATATATATATATATATATATATATATATATATATATATATATATATTTTAACGTTTTTTTTTTTAAATATAACAGGAATATAAAATATATTACTGGTTTCTGTGAAACATATTTTTTTTATTTTTTCTGTATACTGTTTTGATAGTAATTATTCAGTTATTTTAAAAAATATTATAATATAATTACATTTCGTGTCCTATAAAAATGATCTTTTATAATAAATTAATAGAAATTGATATCAATATGTATAAATTTGTTTGATTTTTATTAGATTACATGTTTTTATTCATAAATTAAAAATATCAATTATTGTATAAAGTGTTACTATATTGTATATTTATTTAATTTCAATTTAGATACTATAAATATATAACAAAATATTTAAACCTTTTGATAATTTATATATTTATTAAGTTATTTGTTTTAGATTTCACTATTCATGGATAAAAATCGATTACATTTTAAATTTCGATTACTGATGATCGGATATTTAATTTATGTTTGGAGTAATTATCACTTGGCGAATTGTCAGTTGATTGGTAAATCTTAGATTAATAATAAGTATAAACTTTACCTATGATAATATTTAAAAGAATTTGTACCTGCTCCTATTTTTAATCTATTATACATACAAAATATATGTGTGTTTATATATTTTATTAAAAATAATTAATGTGGGTTTATTTCTAAAATGTGAATCATATTGTTCTTGACCGTTACTTGGTTAGGTAGAAATTTTATTTGAGAGAACATTCATATCGAGATTATTAACGTAGTTGCCCCAGGCAGTTATTGGCTAGTCTTTAGTATCGAGCGAAAAATGTTCCCTATAATTACTTACTTCTCAGAAGTCATCGTGATATACGTCTTTGAACAGTTTGTTTGCGAAAAGAAAAATTAAATTGTAACATATTTATTTTTTAATCATTATTTGATTACTGGTGTGATACTTTATAAAATGGATATATATATATATATATATATATATATATATATATATATATATATACAAAGATTATCTATCACTCATTGGCTTTGTTATTATAACTTTTTATTTCATTTATTTGTAATTTTTTTACTAATTAATACTTGAAAAATATTTAATGAGTAGTTATACAATATATCGAGAATAAACCAAAAAAATTGAAATATTGTTAACACAATCCTTGTTGAGTCGATTTTTGGTGACCCTGCACGTTGAGAAGGTCACAACAGTTTCACATCTTTGAAATTAATTATTTTGTTTACATTCAGTTTATTTTTTTAAGATTGCAAAAAACATTATTGTTAATAAAAAGATGTAAAATTTAAAATGTGGTAGAAAATAAAATAAATAATTTTATTAAATAAATTATCGTTTTTATACAGTTTAAGTTAAAAAACGAAAATAGAATAATTAAATTTATGCAAAGTTATTTTTTTATTTATCACTAATGATATATGTGTGTCGATTAGATTCATTGATTATAAATATTGTCAAAAAAGAAATGAATATTAAATGGAAATAACTAGTCTTGCTCATATTAGTTTTCTTGTCCAAACTTTATTTTCACTTACTAGGCTTGTCACAATATTTAAAATATTTGAATCTATTTTTGACAATAATTTCTGTTAATTTTTATAAACAAATTACTTTAAACAAATATGAAATTAATAGTTTAAATAATATATAAATAAATTAAATAGTTGAATAGGTTTGCTTAAAATTAAATCATTAGGCAAAGAGTTATAACGATATTTTTTGACATAAATTTTACAAATTAATAACAAAACTTGAATTGTAAAGTGGACGAGTAAGATTTTTTAAAATGTTATTTGGCACATCGATCAAAATCAATCTATACATTTGACAAGAAAATAAACGTTGAACAATTTCAAAGTCGTTATACAGAAGAATACGTCTAACTTTCGATGACAAATATAACTTGTGTACTTCAACGTGAGTACTGTTTACAACAAGCAGACACATCTGTTCGTTTTCACCCCTTCAAACCTTTTCTAGATGTCAGACGTGATGAATGCAATTACGTATTGTATTAAATTCTTCATCAACAAGTTTATATTCACATTTTTGTTTCTCTCATATATTTAGTTTAGAAGAATTAATTCTTTTCGAAGATAAGATTGAAATTAATTTTAATTTTAATCAAATGATTGATTAATTGAAATAATAGATATTATAGTTTAAGATCGAATCATTTATTTTTGTTTTAGGTAATACATCAGTAATTACTTCGATATTGAATGATTTTCAAAATATACGTTCAAGGTCTAACAACAATATAGCATTGTTAAAAAGCAATGAACGATTTGTAGAAATTAACAGTGCTAGCAATAATAATATACGTAGAAATACAAATAGAATAAGAACTAATTTTAGGTTAGTAGATGTAATGAAGGATGTTCAAGATACATTTAAAAAGATATTTTTGAAGACAAAAGTGACCTGAATATATCAATATATAATGGGACTGAAGGGTTGAACATACATTTATTTTTAGCTTCATTTGAGCCACCCTATATATTTTTATTCAGTATTAATGTATTTTTGCATAAATTAAAATCAGTTTTATTAAGTAAATTGTTCAATATTAAATAAACTAATAATGTGTTATGAAATGTTGTCAATTTTAAAATTATTGTAAATACTGCTGTACATATCACCTATATTTGCATCATTTATTGATTTTTTTTAGAAAAAACATTGATAATAAGTAATAAATTCAGATTGATGGTGGTACATTGTGAACACGATGACATAGGGTCAGTGTAGGAATATTGCAGTTTTTTTCAATTTTATTCACTTTTTCAGACCCTAATTGAATTGTGACGATGTATCATTGTGCTTGAAGACATCTAATATATTATATACATCCAGTATTCATCATTTAGTTATGTTATATTTGCGTTAAAGACGTTAATTTGAAAAATTCCCTATTCCTGTATTGATGATATTTAAAAAATAAAATATATGTTTAAATTTTTCAATCATATTTGGGTCACCTATATATATATATATATATATATATATATATATATATATATATAAAATGTAGTTTTTAAAATTAATAAATTGAAATAAGATAGAGAAAAAATATAAGCATATGGTTAGAATTAGCGGACTATACATATGTATGTTTCTTTTTACAAGTTATTTAACTGTCATACAAAATTACTTTGAAGTAATTTCGACTATATTTCTCACAAAATATTTGACAAATGATTTACTGTAATCTCACAGGTTTTAGTAATAAATCTTCTACTGTTTTAGCAATGATATTTGATATTTTAAGTTTGAAAGATTTTTTGACATATTTGTTACTTCGTGTGTGGTAAGACATTTGTACAAGAAATCGTATCATACGTATTTCTCAAACAGTGATACATAAGAGGAAATGTAAATATTTGTTTGGCTAGTTTGTTACGAAGGGTCAACCGTTTGCCCTTATTGTATGTCAATATATATATATATATATATATATATATATATATATATATATATATATATATATATATATATATATATATATAGGATTATCAAAATGTGACGCCTAGATTTGTGTTTTATTAAAAAATACAAAAGAAACTCTACAAATGTTTCCCTATACACATATTTATTTTTAATAAAACACAAATCTAAGCGTCACATTTAGATGATCCTATATAATAGTGTTCAACAATTACCTTTAATTCATTATTTCACTTTTACGAATTTTAGTAGCTGTTGAATTAGTTGTCTCGTTTCGTTATGAACCGATTTGTTTCCTCTCAAAGCTGTTACTGTTGTTAAATCAATATTTGGTACATTTATTAAATATTTATGCACATCTGTACTGTAAATGTTTCTGTTGAAGATTTGTGTATTTGTTTTGACGTATAACAATATATATATATATATATATATATATATATATATATATATATATATATATATATATAATGAAGTCAGTAGATTTATAAATAATAAGCATGTGATATAAACTGAAAGTATTAAAATATACTGAGATTGATATAATCGGTTTGAAAGACAAATATAAATCTTGTTGCTTATATAAATTTTCATGCCAAGAAATATAAAATATTGGATAAGTTGAAATGAGAGTTTAATTATATTTCATACATATATATTCAGCATCATTTTATCAATTTGCTACTATTTGTTTTTCACCAAAAGTTAGAGAAGTTTTTTAACATTTAAATATTTTATTTGTTAATCGTTTTTTTTTAAAAAAATATTGAATTATTGTCAAATTTATCGTTTATTGCGTATTTAATCTCATTTAATACTATATAAAAAATAGAAATAAATAAATGTTAATAAAAGTGAATTAAAATTTAATATGACAAGTAAAATTAATAAATTATTATTATTAACAAATTTGTTACAAATATTAATTTTAAAAAAACATAAGCACTATATAAGAGTCTAAACTTTTTCCAATGAAAAAAGATGAAGTTGTAAATCCTATGCCTAATCCCCAAATTCTTAAACTTGAGGACACTCTAACTGGGGTTCGAACAAAGTATCCAGTGTTAGAGATAGAGATAGAAGTCAATATTTCACTGGTTGTTTGTAAATAATAATAAAGAAATATATAATAAAGATAAATTAAAATATTTTATTATTATTTATATTTAATTTGTACTAATAACTAATACATTTTAACAAATGTAACAAATAGTTGAAAAAATAATAAATCGACTTAATAAACTTAACATACGTATAGTATAAATACTTAAATATTTTGACAACTGTTAATGTTATGTTGAAGCTTGAGAGAAAAATGAGTGTATGATTATTATTTGAAAATGAGTAGGATGCGTTTATGAAATTCAATAAATATTTTCAACATAACAACCAGCACATGTGTTGTTGAAATAATTCACTTCTATGATATAGTAATCGATTTATAATGTTGTTAAGAATCAAATCAGATCATGCACGACTAGTACATATTTCACTACTTTTTTTATAATGATTAAGATCTATAGCTTTTGGATGACAATCAATTTTATGATAATAACATGATTGGGCAATATATATTGCAATCGAGTTTGATTATACATCCATTCACTGACAAATTTATATACATACATACATACATATATATATATATATATATATATATATATATATATATATATATGTAGTGAACGTAAATAAAACGGAACATACTAAATAAAGCGGTTTCAATTTAAAGCTATGTTTAATTTAAATAGTGGGTATCTATCCGCATTGTATATGCTAATTTAGATTATATTCGAAGCATATCTTATGAAGTTTTTTTCTGTTATATACGATGGTTCAAATAAGACTGAAAGATAGTAAAGAATAGTAAATTACAGTAAACAAGTAAATGTATGTCTAAACCTTTTAGTCTTACTTGTGCCACCCAATATATATTTTTTTTGTACTTCCTATTTATAAATTATAAGAAATTTTTTTTTTTGGATATCATTTATTTATTTAAAATGTAATCATATTTCGAGGAAGATATAATTATATTTTATACTTCATCTAAAAATTTAATTAGATTTTTTTTATGAACGACATAATGTAGAAGTAATTTTTGATTATGAAGTATTTTTTAATTATTATATTTTTTATTAATTTAATGTGAATGTATATAACATCATCACCAGCCTTTTTCAATCTAAGGTTGATGAAGGCTTCTTAATTTTTTTCATTTTGAATTTATATATATATATATATATATATATATATAAATAAATAATTTTTAATTTATAAAAAAAGAAACAAAAAAGACATGAAGAACTATAAATTAATTGGAGTACTTCCGAATTTTTAAATAATTTTTAATAAAATTATTTTGAAATAAATTACAAATATTACAACATTTGAAGAGTAAAAAGAGAAGAGTAAATTTGAAGAGTAAAAAGATTACATATGTTGGATTCACTTAGATTACTTTTTTTAAATGTTGGAAATGTTAGTGAGGTATAAAGGTAAAAAAATTATTACATAGTTAAAAAAATTGAAGAATGATGATATCAGAAAAGATGGAAAGTAAATATAATAAATATTTCTCTTTATTAAAGTGGAAAAACCCAGATACTATGTATGTAAAAGAAAACCATAAAACCTTGTTTTGAAGACAAATATTTAGATATCGTTCAAAGAAATCCTAAAATAAACATTTATTTAATTTAGATTATTTATTTATATATATATATATATATATATATATATATATATATATATATATATAAAGGATTTTCCAACGAGAATGTCAGAATTTTGACAGCTGGTGGCAGCCAGGTATGATTTTTTTTAAATTCATTTCTTCATTTCAAATTAGTATAGTTTGGAAAATCATCATAGTACGTTTAACACTTCAACAACGTTTAGACATTGTAAAAACTTCAATAGACTTATTGAAATAAAAGTTGAATGAGTTCATTATTTCACGAAATGGACCCATTAATTGGCCATTAAGTTTATGTTATCTAACTTCACTGGATTATTTTCTGTGGGGTTATGTGAAATCATTGGTTTATGCTGATAAACCACAGACAACAGAAACATTAAAAATAAACATTGAATGAGTAATTCATGAAATTAGATCAGAATTATGTGAAGGAGTGACTAAAAATTGGATTAAACGTATGCACTATATCGAGCAGTCATGATGGTCATATAAGTGAAATTGTGTTCCATCATTAATGCCATAGAATATTTTTAAAAATAAAAAAATAAATAACTATTTACTTAAATACTTTTTGTTTTATTTCCATTTAAATTTCTGAAGCGCTTATTGCAAAACCCTATATAATATTCCAATATATGTATGCGTATATATATATATATATATATATATATATATATATATATATATATATATATAATTTGAAAAATGATTTAAAAATTGAAACTATATTCATATATGAATGCATTGCAGTTAGATTATTTCTGTGGTTTCGTTTGATAAAACCGCAAATTATTTTAATAATTTAGAAGAATCGTAACTAAGACAAATCACTAAATGCAAATAACTCAAGTTGCAATAAACACATACATACATATATATATATATATATATATATATATATATCTTATAAGTTGATATATTTCTTTCATTTTTTAATAAAACAAACTGTGAAGATAATTTTAATTATGTGTTGAGAACTTAGGATATATACATATATTGGTTATACCAGTGTCATAAATGTCATACTGTGTATAGTCATCTTGAATGTAATAAAAATTTACGTTATTTTTTAACTACTATCGTTTACCACTGTCAATGAACTTCTATCAAATCTATCATAAATTTCATTCCATAAAAGTATGTAATAAATAAATTACCTACACATTTTTATTTGATATTGAAACCTGTGATTACCTAATTGCATGTCGAGTTGGATTCTATTGACAATTTATTTACGCATACGCAAGCGATATAAACAAGGCAGTATATATTATATAAATGTTCTATACAACTACACATTATATATATATATATATATATATATATATATATATATTAAATATTCCATTATTTTTATTTCTGAAAAAGTAAGGAATAAATAAATAAATATCTGAAATTATTAGAAGAGATGTATAAAAATATAATAGCTTAAAGTGGAAGATCTCTCAGAAAAATCAGACTAGAGAAAAGGGATCAGATAAGGAAATAATTTATTACTCAAATTATTTAATGGAATCTTAGAGCAAGTAGTGAGAGAGATAAATTTCGAAAATAAAAATATTAAAATAAATGAAAAATACTGGTTATATACAAGGTTTTTTTGATGACGTACTATTTATAAGTAAATACCCAAAGGAGATAAAAATGTGACTTGAAATAATTTAAAGAGTTGGATCAAAAATAAATATAAAAAAAAACTAAAATCATGTATAATAATTTTTAGAGAAAAAAAATGTACAGTTAGAAATCCAATATTTTGAACAGATGAATGAAATAAAATATTTGGGGAAAAATACCAGTAGCCTATTTCTACTTAATCTTATTATAATAATAACATCTATAACATTTGTTTGTTGTCGAATTAACCCATTTCTCTTCTTATCTCTTATAACTTATTTCCAATATATATTTTTCTAACATTTTTTTTGTATTGTTTAAAGCTGCTAAACTATTTTAGTACTTACGATTCATATTATATTACCATCACTGAAAACAAGTAATAAATTACTAAATAGTTTTCCTCATAACTCAGTAAGTAAAAAAATAAATAAATAGTGCTATTAAGTAAAAATAATTTATTAAATTTTTTGTCTTGAAATTTGTATAATCATATTTGTTTATTTAAAGAAAAACCGATAATAATAAAATAATAAGTTGATTATTTATTTTTACAAATCGTGATAATTCGAATTAACTGATGGTAAAAATTATAGAAAAAACGGATGAACTATGCATTCTTTTAATAAATCAATCGATAGTATTAAAAATTTTATTTATAGAATAAAACCATCTGTTTTGTTTGTTTTCCATACTGTATATAAATTTATCAATAGCTGATTCATTTCACATTCCATAGCGTTCAAATACACCTGTTTTTAATTTTTTCCTGTACTGGTGACTTTGAATTTGTCTCATTTTAATAATTCATAACGAAAGAACGATAAACGTTATTATGTTTAAATCAAATTCTTTTTTTTTGTCCTTATCACCTGTCACCAGTCAACAACACTTGACCTTCCGCATGTTCAAGGTTTTTCAAAAATATATACTAATTTACATTATTTACTTATTAAACTTTTTTGTGTTTACATTATGTTTTTGTTGACTTTTATACCAAAATGCAAATTAAATTAATTATCGATAATGATATATCATTTTTAAATTAATTAACTATGCTTTTTGTAGTCTGCTTTTATTTTTACAAAATAAGTTTGTTTATAAAATATTTTGATATAGATATATATTAATTTTGTGTATTACAATATGAAATGAAAGATGAATCATTAAAAGTTTTACATTTTGAAATTCATAATTTCACTGTTAATCATTTATGGTGAATTCCTTTCATTGTTATGCAACAGAAGCTGACAACAATTCTGTGAAATAGTTTTGAAGTCGAATGAATAGAATTATCAGTAAATTATGTTCTGAATGGAAATATGAATAACGTCACTAATTAAAACTTTACCAATTTAACAAAAGTACATTATAACCGTACAATAGTGAAATGAATCAATAAAATATATTATTAGACCGTGGTTTTCTTCGGTGTAATGAATTATAAGAAAAGAAGTATTGAATTTATTATTTGTATTTTATTATAGAAATCTGTTCTTGACAATTAATAATCTTAAAAAAATATTATTTAAATTTTCATTTAATAGATTATATCTGGACAATGTTGATTTTTTAAATAAAATTACTTTATAATAATTTTTATTATTTTGTAAAAAAATAGTATTATTTTATTAATTAATTTATTTTGATATCTTGTTGCATTTGTATGAGAAATTGATTTTTAAGGAAAATTACAAAGACAAAATAATTACAGGTTGTAATATGAGATCTGTATAAAAATAATGTCATTCTTAAAATAGTGCAATTTTTTAGAGAAAGTTTTGAAATGAAATAAAAAAAATCACATTTTAATTTCAAATTTATTTTTCATTATTACTGATAACTTCTTCTTATCTTAATTATAAATTTTTAATATCCTGGCGAAAAAAAAATCTTCTGATTTTGTGATAAAAAATAAATCGAATTCCTTTCAGACATCAATTTCTGCATTAAATTGTTTCCCACTAATATTTTTTCCCAACAATCTAGACTAATCAACAGAAATGGAACTAATATTGCTTCATGATAACGCCCAATCGCGTACCTCTTTAATCACTGTACAGAAATTAACACAGCTGGGTTATAAAATTCCATAACATCTTCCATACTCACCCAACTTGTCACCAACTAATTGTCATATTTTCAAACAAATTGATTTCTTTCTTCGAAATGAAACATTTATAAATCAAAAGGTCACAATCGACGCATTTACATATTTAATTTCTTCTAAAGACTGAGAGTTTTATAAGAGAAGAGGGAAATATAGTTCGGGTATTATGTTAGTAAAAAATACCTTAATGGGAAATATGCATATTTCGATTAAATAAAGTGTTTTTTCCTTACAATATTATGTTTTCATTTCATCATTCAAATTTGGACTTTTCATGTGGTATAAGCTAATAAAAATGCATAAAGTTACACTAAACAATAATACTTATAATTTTGAAAATACATATTTTAATGTTACTTTATGTTCTTGGAACCGTTGATTTGGCATTCAAGATTCATATTTCATTTTCACAAAGATGCGTTAATAAAAAACTACTCTTTTTAAATATAGATGAATGTCCAATTTCATAATATGCGAATATCATCTGAATTAAAATCGTCATATATATAAGTTATCCAATAAAAATGTCAAAACTTTGACAGCCATGTTTGATTTTTTTTAAGATCATTTTGATATTTCAACTCAGTATAGTTTGTCAAATTATCATATTACGTTTAACACTTCAACAATGTTTAGAAATTATTAAAACTTCAATAGATTTATTGAAATAAAAATTTAATGAGTCCATTATTTCACGAAATGGACCCATTAATTGGCCATCAAAATCATGTGATCTAACTCCATTGAATTATTTTTTGTAGAGTTATGTGAAATCATTGATTTATACTGATAAACCACAAACAACAGAAGCATTAAAAATAAACATAGAACGTGTAATTCATGAAATTGGACCATAATTATGTGAAAGAGTGACTAAAAACTTTATGTCAAGTGAAATCTTTGATGGTCATTTGAGTGAAATTGTGTTCTATCGTTAATGCCATAGAATATGCTTAAAAATAAAAACTAATTAATTAAATATTTTTTTGTTTTAAATCCATTTAAACTTCTGAAGCGTTTATTGGAAAACCTTATATATATATATGCGTGTGTATGTTTATACGACCCGGCCTGCAAGAGCAAGACCGCCACCGGAGCCGGAACCACCACCTACACCACCAGCTGCACACATCAGGATCATCGAAGTTAATCAATTATTATACTCCATCTTCACGAGGAACATTCTGGGACCAAGTGTTGAGAAGTGTAATACAGTGCAGCGATTAGTACAACCTCTCGGATACAACTAGTGATGATGACATTCCACAAGTGTTGTTCAAACAAAACCCTGAACTATGTTTTCCAACATCCCCGATGTTAAACCACTGACAACAGACTTGCTCCACTCAGAGCAAGCACCCTAGCCTAGTTATTAGCCTATAAGTTAGATAAGATTAGTTAAGTTAGATTAGTTAGTATAAGTTAGACTAAGTTAAAAACTATAAATTTATATAAACCAGGTTTTTTTGTAAATTTTTCCTTGACTATCAGAGACATTTTCAAAAAACTCATACGATAATCATAAACCCATCTAGAAATTAGTAAATTAGCAAATTAGCTTAAGCTAGCACACTAAAAATTTGAAAATCAAACAACCGTACCATTGCACATGTAACCAATTACCGATAATAAAATCTTTTCTGATTCTGATTCTGGTTTATGTGTACATATGACATTCAAAAAAGTAAACAGATAATTGATTTCAGTAAGTTTATTGTTATGAAATGACAATTGTGTTCTCTGTAACAGATAGTTACACAAAATGGTCACGTTGAATAATACTAGGTAATTTGATTGAAATTACATCGAAATTCGCACATTTTTATGAATTTCATTTCGTAGAAATCCAACAACACCGGCATAAATTACTCGTATGGGACAATACAGCTAACGCTCGTCAGTTTGTCGGTGAGGTGGGACGTGAACGCATGTTTGAATCTGTCATGGCACGCTGCACGATCCGCAAGTTCCAGTCATAATCAAGTTCTTGTGGACTTTCCACGCTCACCTATTCGTCAGCTGTTACGTTCAAATGCACGCGGTTCATTCGTATTCGGACGACGTGTTTACAATTTCTGAACTATAAAAAAATATATATACATTTCGCGAGTGAATTACGTACGAAGAAAGTGTTGTCTTATTATTGTTTGTTTCATTTCTCTAATGCGTATGTTTGTTTCAACACGTGTCATTTCAATTCTACATGTGTGCTATTTTTGAACAATTTTAATAAATAAATGTTATTTACATTTTAATTCCTAACGAAATTAGTAAGTAAAATAATTTAAAAAAATATATCGAACATCTGTACTGATCATTAAACTTGGTAAACATTTTTTCGTATTAGTAAGTAAATTAAATCCAATAAAAAAGTCAAACGAAATACCTTCGTTAAGTGTGACTTAAAGAAATTAGGTAGTGCAGTTACTTGTTTTATTACCGATTTGAAGAATTAATGAGAACGTCGACGTGTTTGAAAGTTAATTGAGATATTTAAACATGCCGGCAAGGAGATTAATTATTTTAAAAATGACATTCCGGAATAATTAATAGTTGACAAGACTAACTATTAAAATAAATTAACCTTTTCAACTTTTGCAACTCGTTTCAGCATCGCATTTCATATTTAATCGTCTGTCTGAATATTCAGTGTTTAATATTTCTCATTTTAATTAAAATATAGCAGATAAATAAATGTCT
>CP092095.1:22684728-22769728 GCA_029203775.1 Neoneuromus ignobilis
ATAATCGGTTTGATAATGGTTTTTATAGGGAAGAAAAATTTAGTATATATTCTATATTATATTTTTTTAAATATTGATAAATATTTGAAAATATGAAAACACTATTCCTTTAAACTTTTCGTGCAAATAACAGATGTTATGTTACATTTTATTAAATCGATAGAAAGTTTGAAAAAATAAATATAGTTACTATAGAGTTTTGAAGGTAATAATCATACATTGTGATAATGTATATATGACACGAATTTATTTTTTATATATACATACACACACACACACACACACATATATATATATATATATATATATATATATATATATATATATATATATTATAACAAAACAAAGTTGAAATTTTTATAAATTCCGGTTGCAACATTAAATATTTTATATAAAATGATTTGTATATAAAATGAATTTTTTATTTAATTGATTAGTAACTAATTTAAAAAATTATTTTTCCTTTTTTGCAGCTTTTTCATTTTTGAAAATAAACGTTTTTTATTTTCATTCAGTAGTTCTAAAAATAATTAAAATAATAAATTTCTCTATTCAATAGTACTTGAAAAATAATTGTAGTATATATAAATATAAATATATATATATATATATATATATATATATATATATAATATATATATATGTAACTGTGATTTTGATGTATATTATGCAGTTTACAATTTATGATCTTAAATTAAATTTTATGTTTATATAAACAAAAATTTCTAAATTTTAATGACATTTGTTATGTTTCATGTTTTGTGATTTTAAAACATAGTACATTTTTTTATAAAATGCAATTTACTTCTTACATATAGTAAATGTTGTAAATAAGTATTCCAATAATTGATTTGTAATTGCAGGCTATTTATATTCTCTTTTGAAATATTCGTTATATTACTGTTTTAAATGATTTCACATAAAACATTTATGTTAAAAAATTAATAGGATACATACATACTTACATACATACATACATATATATATATATATATATATATATATATATATATATATATATATATATATATATATATTGTGTGTGTGTTTTTGTGTAAATGAATGCAATTGTAGTATTTGTAATAAAGTTTCTCTTTAAATCAAGTTCTTGTTGATTATCAAGGTATGATATTTGGTAGTTAAGTTTGATTTACAGTGTAAATAGTTATATTTATTTATAATTACATCTATAGTTTGTGTTATTGATTAAAAGTTTTATGACTGATTGTATACATGAATATATATATATATATATATATATATATATATATATATATATATGTATATATATGTACATGAACAATAGTTATATTTACTTATAATTAAATCTATAGTTAATGCTATGGTATGAAAATTTTTTGCAATATCGCTTCGCTTTATTTCACTTGTATAATTATACGAGGGTCGTTTGATAAGTATGGTAAATTTATTTATTGTTTAATTGAATTAATTACTTAATTTAATTAAATTTTTCAATTTAGTTTTTCTTACTTTTTACCATACTTATCAAACGACCTTCGTATGTCTTTATAATAAGTTTTCATATTGAAATAAAATTTAGAGGATGACAAATGTCCGAATAATTTTTTAATCGTCTATACAAAATGGTATGGTATTTTGAGTAGTGATTCATTTATAAAATTGAATTTAATCAAACTGTTAATTACAATTGAGACTTTTCAGATAGTAAAGATTAATTTTATTTGATACGACAGTGTGCCTATTATCCCGTAAGATGCGTAAAATGGTCAACGTGTGAAAGATGATTCATTGATTAAAGGAAATAAAAAAAATATATACTAGGTACGAGTATTGGCTCATCGTTTGATTAAGTTCTAAATTCAATTATTTCCGAACACTGCAGACTCGTAATATTTTTTGTAATGAAATATCATGACTCATACTATTTTTTATGATGAAATTATACACCGCAGTGTGAGTTCGAACTCATTGCCCATCGATCAACAAGTCATCTTGTTAATCAATTATATATGTCAGCGTTCATCACCCACTTACGCAGATCAGTAGATCAAGGTTATTGCCATACAATACGCAGTTGTTTTCTTTACTAAAAATACCCCACATCCCAAGTGTACACTAAACCGTATCGTATCCCGATGAATTGCGGTATCCCCAAATGTCTACTGTTGAAGCTATTTCCTGTGCTACGTAGGGATATAGTGACGAGTTATAATAGCCAATTACGAAACACTGTAATGAGGCGATGACACATTAACATGATCTATGCAAATGTGCGCGTAAAATTTATGATGTGATCGGTACAAAACACAGGAACATACGATACATGTGTGTGAAATATTCGGCCGGGTTTTTTTTCAGCTCAGTAAAAGCAAATTGGGAGCATTTATTACGCCACGCGTTTATGAATTTGTGACGATTAGGCTCGTCATTATGCGGTAATTGCGTTATTTGTTTGATAATTGAGTTTGATTTTTATAGAAGTTGTTTTCAATTAGGTACACGTACTCTGTTTACAAATATTGTAAGCTGTAAGTCAATTAACTTTCATTCATTCACGGATACAAAATAAGTCATTTATAATAAACGGTTTTCAATGTTTTTTTTTAATTGATATTTATTATAGATTGTATAACAGAAAAATAAACAAAATATTATTTAATATTTAATAAATAAAATATTATTTAACAAAATATTATAAAATAGAAAAATAATCATTTTATATATTTTAATGTAAAATCAAGCTTAGTATTTAATTACATTTTTAATAGATTAATATTATTTTTAATTGATAGAATTTTAGTCAATAGCATTTTTTTTTACACTAAATGGTTTAGGCATACATTTATTTATTTACTGTCATTTACTATCCTTCAGTCTCAATGGGGATATTCACACTAGTCAACATGCATACAGTATTCACGCCGATTACCGCTCGTCTCGCCCAAAAACTAATTTTGTTAGGTGGGGGAATTTGACGATAAGAGGATGTGAGACGAGCGGTAATCGGCGTGAATACTGTATGCATGTTGACTAGTGTGAATAGCCCCATTGGGCCTATTCACACTAGTCAACACTCATACAGTATTCACGGCCTATTACCGCTCGTCTCACATCTTCTTTCCTGAAAACTATTTTTTTAGATGGGGTATTTTGTTGACAAGAGGGTGTGAGACGAGTGGTAAAGGGCGTGAATACTGTATGAATGTCGACTAGTGTGAATAGGTCCATTCAGGCCATTCCATTACACTATTGTGCATAAGTCATGCAAGCAATTTATTGATATAATTCAATAAAGTCGTTAAATTAAAAAAAATATATTTAATTGAAAATAAAAATAATGAATATTATATGGACCGTTTATTTTGAAAGTGGTGTAAGTCCATTTTTTAAAAAAATGAGATATCACGTAATTTATGCTTAATTTATTGTAAACTTTTTATTTATAACTAGTTAGTATTTAATTTCTTAAAAAATGCCAATGCTTTGTTCAATAATTGGCCGATAAAAGAAATTGCGTAGCTATTGATTATGAAAGTGGTGTAAGTCCAATTTCCATAGAAATCCAATAAATATTTTGCCTGTTCTTTTGATTTACAAAAAGCCTTACCCTATCCAAAAATTATCAATTCAATCGCATATTATAAGCGAAATATGTATGTTTTAAACGAGGGATTTCACAATTTCCACGATAATAAAGTTTATATGTATGTGTGGGACGAAACTACTGCTTCCAGGGGATCGCAGGAAATAGCTTCTTGCTGTTTGAGTCATTTACAAAATGTAACGACTCAAAGTCATGTTATTGCGTATAGTGATATGTGTACTGGGCAAAATCGAAATTTTCAAATGGCATTGATGTGGTTGTGGGTTGACCAGTCTTTGGAAAATAACATTGAAGTAATTGATCATAAATTTTTACTCTCCGGGCATTCGTATCTTCCAAACGATGCAGATTTATATTTTATGCAAATATAATTTCATTATATTATAATGAATATTATATTTATTATCAATTAAATATATATTTTTTTAATTTAATGACTTTATTGAATTATATTAATAAATTGCGATGACTTACGTGCATCATTGTACATGTATAATTATTATTACCAACAACATCTTCTTTCGACCCTTACTAGATGAAGACTTATTCAACTTTAATCGGTCTAATGCCTTTTTCTTTCACTATATTTTTATGAATTTTCGTATTATATCTTTATACAATCTACTTGCATGTTTTTTTCTGTTTTTTTTTTTATATATTTTTAAGTTTCTATTTAATGAAGTCTTTTATCTATCGACTGTCCTCAAGTGCATATATATATATATATATATATATATATATATATATATATATATATATATATATATATATATATATGGATATGTATATGTTAATAAAATTTACTCGAAGATGTATTCTTTTTAAATATTAAAAATTTAAATTACCCAGTTTAAATATTTAATAGTGAGTACAGTAAAATCTCATATGCATACACACACATACATACATACATAGATATATGTATATATATATATATATATATATATATATATATATATATATCATCTATATGTAAGAAATTTTCAGATAGAAAAAACATTATATTCAGTTTTGATCAAATTTGAACAAAAAACATATTTTCAGATGTATTATGTAAATTCTGTTCAAACTTTTGATATTTTTTAACGGCTTATTTGATGACTGTCGATTTTAAACAACGAATAATTTTTTAAAAAGATCTATAGACATATTTGATTTTTTTACTTTACTTATTATTAAATATTTAAACTGAATAATTTAAATTTTCAATATTTGAAAAGAATTTATCATCGTGCAAATATTATTACCATATACATTTTTTTCACTACTTTTTGATGCTTTCGTACATGTCTAGATGATCATGATTTATGTGAAAGAATTTCATACGTCTTACTAGTGTTCTATCTTATTTTTTTTATTATTTTCCTTATCGTTTTCCGGTCGCGTCATGTAGGAAAAAAGTTTAGATATCTTCTCTGAATAACATATTCATAATTGAAGATGATTGTTAACACTGTTAAGTTAACAATTAATTATTAAGTAATATAAAAGCTTGGTTAAAAAATATTTGAATATTTTTGACTATACATTAATTTTTCATACGAATACGATTTAAGGTATTGGAATGTATCGACCATGACCAAGATCACAAATACCAAAATCAACTTGTTCTACAAAATAAATTTTAACTCGTACAAGGAAAAAATTCCAGTTAAGATCAGGTCTGACTAATATGGATTATTTTTTACATACAATGGTCTTATTTACTCCTTGGTCATTTTTTTGATTATAAATTATTTTCAATTAATATTTTCCTTATTTTGATTAATTACAATGAGTAAGTAAAACATGTTTGTGAATACTATTTGTCATGTTTGTGAATTCTATTGTCGACTGTCAATGAATTTTAAAATTGACCGAACTGTTCAGTGAGTGGTTTATCACCAAACAATATCAGCAGTGGTACAGATAATACAGATCTTATACATACATCTGTATGCTTTGTTTATAGAAAGTACTGTTAAAAAATAATACTTAATATATTCGAACAACTTTGTTACGATGCTATTATTGACTAACTGTTTAACATTTAAGATACAACGTTTTTAAATATAACTTGGTCAGTATTAAGTAATTTGTGTAAGACGTTTAGATTTAATTAATGTGTCGATTTGTTTCTTTTAAACTATTTTTTTATATTTAATAAATTAAACATATAATCATAACATCGTTTAATAAATTTGTTTTTTTTTACAGAATTTATTTTAAAATAATTACTAAATTATATGAAGTGTAAAAATAAAATTACTTAAAACAAATGTTTCAAAAATATAAATGTGTACTCATACATAAAAATATACTAATAAGTTTAATTAGACTGTACAAGTTTACATGACTCGATAAATTGAAATATGTGTATGTTGCAAGTTGTGTTTCACATTGATGTAGTATTTAGATAATAAACCAAAATGGATAATTTGTGTGGACATAGGACATTCGGAAATTTAAGTGCCGATCGTCATTTCGAATCAGTCACGTGGGCACTGAGACACTTCGAGTGTTACGTTGATTTACTCAATTTTACATTAAGTGCTACTTTCGCTTACCTCATTTTACTCATTCTCATTTACTTGAGGTGCTCTCGACTGCAAAGGTGAGTTGTAATGAATTAATTGATATTTTCATTAATTGTATTATAGGTAGTTAAGTAAATATATTCTCTTATACACCTACTATGTAACATTTATAGATGAAGTAAATAGAATAATAAAAATGGAATGGTGTCAATTTGAAAAAAAATTTATATTACAAAATTAAATATTATTTAATGTTCAAAGCAAGTAGTTTTTCATCACTGTATCTGTTTTTATTTATGACAATGAATATGGGTCTTAAATCCTACAATGATACAACAGTATCACACAACACATACAAGTAAAGAAATATGTATGTTAGAGATAACACGTAGAGATAGAAAAAGAAACGAGTAGATTTGAAAGAAAATAAGAGATACAAGGAAATCAAAGAATATATTATATTAAATATATTTATATATACATTAATTAAATAAAGCAATTAAAAGAAAAAAACGATAAATTATATAAAATAATCGCACTATTATCTTCGTAATGTCATTATTCAAACAATCGCTATTAAATTATCTAAAATATTCATTTTAATATCCTGTCATTATTTAAATGACGAAATATGTCATATTTTCAATTTCAGAATTACTGTTATTTATCTATCATTTTAATTAATATGATCGTTTTATTACACAGTACGGTATATACATATGTTTAATAATAGTAAATATGGCAGAATAAAAGTTAATGTTATTTTTAAATGAAATAATCTTACATATGAAAGGTTAAATGTGTTTATTCTACAGAAAATTATTCTTTTAATATAAAAAATTATCTCATATGAAATGGATATTATTAATTGTTTTTATAATAAATTGAAATACAGCATTTAGCAAATTAAGTGTAAAAAATTCCTATAAATAGTAAAAATTTTATAAAATAATGGCGAGGATGAAAACATAAGAAATCTCGTTGAAATAGAATGAAAGAGGAAGACATTAAGGGGTTATACACAGTTAGAAATTTCAAAAAATCGATTTTTTTGCATTTTCGGAATGCACATATATTTGAGTATATTCTCTGAAAATTTGAAGTAAATCCGATTAATATTTATTATACCATGTAAGTTGAAAAAAATTTTTTAACTATGTGTAAACTACTTCCGAAACTTCAAACGCGTTTATCTCAAAACGGTGTTTTCATAGTCGGTGATCTCGATATCTCAGAAATGACTGAACCGATCGGTCTCAAATTTTCACACAATCTTCTCAAATATATTCCTCAGGTATTGAACGAAGGAATAAGGTTTACAAAAATTATTACTATTTTTTAAAAACAATTTGGAGCGAAAATTTTAGTAAAAAACGAAAAATTTTTTTCAAGTAGACGCCATTTCGTCAAAAATGAAAATTTTTATTATTCCTTCGTTCAATACCTGAATTAATCTATCCTTTAAAAGAATTGACCATATTTTTTGATTTCGGATAATCCAAACCGCCGATATGGAGATCACCGCCAAGCGCCTTTTTTTGGAGGTCGTTCGGGACATCGTCTGCAGGAGCGGTGCACTTCAATATTTTTTTATGATCGACATGTTATTTTATTCTTGAAAGTAGGATCTATTCAAATAACCATAATTTGTAATTGCAAAATAAATACTGTTTCTAAAAAAAAATCCTAAAAAAACGTCGTTTTTGCGCCTCGCAACTGCGTATAACCCCTTAAATTAATCGAAATGGAAAGTTTTAAAAAAGGCCTTTATCCAGCAGTGTATAGAAAGAAGTTGATGATACTGATACTGAGTCTCTTTATATGACTAGGTTTTCAATAAAATTATATATATATATATATATATATATATATATATATATATATATATATATATATATATATATAATGAGTAAATATGAAACAATAAAGAAATAAAAATCTGTTTAGTATATTTTTATTAAAGAAATTATCCTATTAAATTCCAAAGAATAGTTCAACATATCAGTCAAGTATGCATTTCATTATATATTATTCTTGACAATAAAAAATTCCAACAAGTGTTAATTTATGATTTGTTTAATTTATTCATCTACATTGTGTTGCATATTGAAATAAATGTGTAATACTGATAAAATAAAAAGTGATTTCTTACATTTCTCACACAATTACATTTTATGAAAATTACTAAACGTCTCAAACGTTTCGTATATGAAAGAATGCCTGTATAATAACACTGTAAGAAATGACCGTGCGAATATTACAAAGAGTTGCATGGTAATAAAATATATCACTGAGATCTTTTGACTACTGACTGCATATATAACATCTTGAGAACGTGTTTACTGACAAATTGCCTTCACGGATAAACACGTGAAATATGGTTAGCAGTCATAAAAAAATACTATATTTGCAGTTGTCAATATTCTTCATTGTGTTTATATATATATATATATATATAAATATATATATATATATATATATATATATATAGAGAGAGAGAGAGAGAGAGAGGACATTTTTAAGAAGTGAGGTAATAAATATAATTTTTTCTAAATGTTTTATGAAAAGCAAATATATTTCTTTGGTAAATATTTTTATAAATAGTCCAGAAGAATATATAATTTGTATATTGAAACCTTTTTATTATTTGACGACGGTCATTTGGTGAAAGGGAAAAACCTATTGATTTTTTTGTAAAAATTTAACATTGAATATGTACCAATTTAATATTTTATAAAAAAATAACTGTCAAAGTACATATGTGTTGTAAAATTCAGAAAATTTAATAACATGTGGTATTTGCACCAACAATTTAGAAAAAATGTTGTTAATTTTTTTATTTGCTTTTCAAATTGATCGTTATTATAAGAGGGAAGTACAACTAATCATAGTTTATAATTAAAAAAGCATTTTAAAAATATAGAGTCTGTGTTCATATGACATTGTTTTAATTGAAATGATCTGTGCATCAATAGACTCAAACTTTTTTATACTTAAATATACTTGATTTGCTGTTGTAGCTAAGATTGCATTATTTTAAATTTAACATTTACAGATGAATTCATTTGTGTGAAAGAGAATTTGCCACAGTTTCAAAATAAAATATATTTCTTTATTTCCTTGATTTTTTAAATGTATTCAATATAGTTGATGTAATGACTGAATTGAAATGAATCTTTCATAATCTATAAATCTTAGATAAAGTTGGTAAAAGTTTTTCATGCAACAATGGATATAAATTGGCTGACTTATATATACATATTTACATATATATATATATATTTACATATATATATATATATATATATATATATATACATATATAATTTTATTTACAAATTTTATAATACAGTATTTTCATAACAACTTGATTATCTAAAGATGGATTAACGAATAATGTAACCAAGAGATGTTTGTTGAACATTTTTATAAAATTTGGTTGTGTAGAAGCAAACAATTTATTTATGTAGAAATAAAATAGCCATATTTGTTAGGTTCTATGTTCAGTTTACTTTCACATATATTAATCACTCTGTTCAATATTATTAGATTTTATAAGTGGTCTATAATTATTTTATTTCCTTACTTCTCGTGACATGGAAAGTGAAATTCTTTGAAAACCGTTTTGAATAGACAGAAACTAACACAAATTTCTTAGAATAGATTATGGTAGTTAAAAATAGGATTCATAGCTATGATGTAGTGTTATGTTGGGGAATATTCAAGTGGTCTAATGTGAAATATCATATTTTTTATTTTTAAGTGATTGTCTTAGTGAGTACCAATTTTCAAAATTTTCAAAATTTTCAAAAATATCCAAAATTTTCAAAAAATTTCAAATTTTTCAAAATTTTCGAAATTTTCAAAAATTTTTAAAAATTTTCAAAATTTTCAAAAATTTTCAAAATTTTCAAAATTTTCAAAAAATTTCAAAATTTTAAAAAATTTTCAAAATTTTCAAAATTTTCAAAAATTTTCAAAATTTTCAAAATTTTCAAAAATTTCAAAATTTTCAAAATTTTTTTTCCAAAATTTTCAAAAAATTTTTTCAAAATTTTTTTTTCAAAATTTTCAAAAAAATTTCCAAAATTTTCAAAATTTTCAAAAAAATTTCAAAAAATTTTCAAAATTTTCAAAAAATTTTCAAAATTTTCAAATTTTGAAAATTTTTTTTTGAAAATTTTACAAAATTTAAAATTTTTAAAATTTTTGAAAATTTTCAAAATTTTCATAATTTTCAAAAATTTTGAAAATTTTGGATTTTTTAAAATTTTGAAAATTTTCAAAAATTTTCAAAATTTTTAAAAATTTTAAATTTTGTAAAATTTCAAAATTTTCAAAATTTTTTGAAAATTTTCAAAATTTTCAAAAATTTTCAAAATTTTGAAAATTTTTTTGAAAATTTTCAAAATTTTCAAAATTTTCAAAATTTTCAAAATTTTCAAAATTTTCAAAATTTTCAAAATTTTCAAAATTTTCAAAATTTTCAAAATTTTCAAAATTTTTTTCAAAATTTTCAAAATTTTCAAAATTTTCAAAAATTTTCAAAATTTTCAAAATTTTCAAAATTTTCAAATTTTCAAAATTTTCAAAAATTTTCAAAATTTTCAAAATTTTCAAAATTTTCAAAAAAATTTTCAAAAATTTTCAAAATTTTCAAAAATTTTCAAAAATTTTCAAATTTTCAAAATTTTCAAAATTTTCAAATTTTCAAAAATTTTTTCAAAATTTTTTTGAAAATTTTCAAAATTTTGAAAAATTTTTTTGAAAATTTTTTTTTGAAAATTTTTTGGAAAAATTTTTCAAAAAAATTTTCAAAATTTTTCAAAATTTTGAAAATTTTCCAAAATTTCAAAATTTTCAAAATTTTCAAAATTTTCAAAATTTTCAAACTTTTCAAAAATTTCAAAATTTTTCAAAAAAATTTTCAAAATTTCAAAAATTTCAAAATTTTCAAAATTTTCAAAAAAATTTTCAAAATTTTCAAAATTTTCAAAATTTTCAAAAAAAATTTTCAAAAAAATTTTGAAAAATTTTTTCAAAATTTTCAAAATTTTCAAAAAATTTTCAAAATTTTCAAAAAATTTTCAAAATTTTCAAAATTTTCAAAATTTTCAAATTTTCAAAATTTCAAAATTTTCAAAATTTTTCAAAATTTTCAAAAATTTTGAAAATTTTCAAAATTTTCAAAATTTTCAAAATTTTCAAAATTTTCAAAATTTTCAAAAATTTCAAAATTTTCAAAAAATTTTCAAAATTTTCAAAATTTTCAAAATTTTCAAAATTTTTAAAAATTTCCAAAATTTTCAAAATTTTCAAAAATTTTCAATAATTTTCAAAAATTTTCAAAAATTTCATAATTTTCAAAATTTTCAAAAATTTTCATAATTTTCAAAAATTTTCATAATTTTCTGGAAATCAACAGGTCAAACAATAATCAATATTTTTATTATCATATTCTGAAACAGTTACGCGAATCTCTGAGGAAAAACTGACCTAAAAACTAATAACATGAATCAGAGATGTTGTATCATTCACTAGCACATGACTTGGCAGTTTTCATGTCTTAAAAAAAAGTTAAAATTAAAGTTTCTTAAAAAGACGCTGCTTTTAAATGATTATTTTGATAAAAAAAATTCGGAAGTTGTAAGAATCATTTCCAGAAATATTTACAAGAAGTGTTTTCAGAAATGTTGAAAATAGTATTTAACTGCTACAGAAGCCTATTTTAACTTGAAATAAATTTATTAATAGTTTTACGATACTAATCTGGATATTTTTCGATAACACCTCGTACTTTGTATATTTTTTTAACATATACAAAAAATAGCATGATATATAAAACCTAATTATATCGTTGATCGTTTACATTTGTTCATTTTCTTTGATTTTGAATCTTCTTTAAAGTTATTTATGCTAAATATTCAACACTTCATCTAAACTGTTATTTATTTACGTAGAGTGATGAAATAAGCAGATATTTTTATTTAATTTTCTATAAATTATATCAAATTTTTTTTGATAATAATATCATTCTTTCAAAATATTTGTCAATATATTTACATTTTTTACAGTCAACTAGCATTCAACGCATATCTCTTCTGCGGCCATTACTTCCGAGCTTTTCTGACGCTATTGTTGTTCTTGGCGCACGTAAGCGAATTCTGCGATTCATTGTTAGCATCAAAGATCCTCGTGCATGACGTATTGGTACCGATAACGTCATTGATTGCTTGGTCGATCGTAATATCTCTACATGTTCAAATCGAACGTGCTTGTAGACCGAAGTATTTGCTATTATCGATAATTTTATGGCTATGTACGGGAATAGGAAGAGGACTTCGATTCAATTGTTTGATATCGAACGGTATTGTGGACTGGACTGTGATGAGGATTTACACCACCCTGACGGTTATTGTTCTGTGTGGAATTCTCATCTTTGTCGACTGCATTACATTCTATGTAGAGGTAAGTCATATTTTATGTATGTAATCGTTTATTTATAGATGTTTGAAAAGAAAATGAATTTTTTGAGTAAAAAAATAAACTTTTATTTTCATACAAATGAATTATTACCACTACAAGATATTAAAAAATCTTCAATAATTACTTATTGTTATTTTTATTTTTTTATAACAATAATGAGCTAATACGCATTTCGATGGCGATGCCATCACGTCAGAGTTTGTATTGTAAAATCTAGACACATTTTTGGTTAAAACTACTTAATATATTATTTTTCAAAATATATTTTGCCAAAAATTCAAATTATTCAAAAGATATATCATCTGCATCAATATATAACTGGGCATGATAAAACAACGAATAGATAAATTTTAATAAATCTGTTTGGGGGAGAGTCACGACGACTTGTTTGCCTTCAACGTCAACATGCAACTTTCCTTTCATTGTCATTTTCATTTTTAGGAAAATAAAATAGTTATACAGTGATAAATCTGGTGAAATTGGGGTTGTTGAATGACGTACATTTGTTTTTAGGGTAAAAATTGTGACAGTTTCATCTTTTTGAATGTTTTTTGAATCGTAAAAATAAATGAACATTGTCTTCACTTTATTATGTCTACATGAGTGTATGTGAACATAATTAAACTTTTTAAATTTTGCACCTCAAGGCTACAACTTATGTTATATATTTTATTCTTTTCTGATATCTTCTGAATATATCTTCTATATAAGTTATTAACACTTTGAATACTGAAAATTGTTATAAATATATTGGTTAGGTCAATATTTAGATTAAATAATTCAATAATTAAACTTTTTAAATTTTGCACCTCAAGGTTACAACTTATGTTATATATTTTATTCTTTTCTGATATCTCCTGAATATATCTTCTATATAAGTTATTAACACTTTGGATTCCAAAAATTGTTATAAATATATTGGTTAGGTCAATATTTAGATTTAAAAATGCTATTATAAAATTTAGTAAATAATATTTCAACAAAATTCGATTTTATTTGAGGTTATATGTATTAATAAATAAAAAATAAACCGTATTAATTTTCACATATTTGTACGTGGAAAAAAAATAAAAATTGTCATTGAATTTGGGAATGTTTTAAATTCTGAAATGTTTGGCAGGTAAAGTATCAATGAACTTATATATATATATATATATATATATATATATATATATATATATATATATATATATATATAATTTGTTAGATGTTACTGAACTGTGAAATTTTACATTACATATCAAAGAATTTTTCATAAAATTCCTTTTTGTGAATGAATAATTTATGGTTTATGAACATACAAGAGTATAAAATATAAGACACGTTTAATTTAACACACTTATTAATATATTGACCTTCTAAGTAGTAATTGGTTGTCGCAAACAATTGAGATACATGAGCCATTGATCTTACTTACTCATTATATGAAGAATTTTTAACTGCAATGAATTTTAGATTGAAAATTCAGAAACCAATAATAAAAATATTTTTTTCTAAGGTAAAAATTACATTAACAGTGGATGATAGAAAAACATATTTTTCGTTATTCATAAATATACAAAATTTGGTTTTTATAAATTTGTGTATGTATATTTAACTCAATATACACTTTTATGTTATTGAAGTCGAATCAATATGATTTTTTTAAAAAAATATTCAGAGAAGTATATTTAATAATGTCAGTTCGAAGAAATGCAATTTTCAATATAGTAACTGTGAGTATTCAACGTTCTAATTTATGGCTTCTGCATATTTAAGCAACAGATAATAAACTAGTATTGGTGAACTAGTTTCTTGAACTGATTTTTCATAAACTTTATCTAGTTTGCAGTAAACATTTTAAATATAATTGTGTGATTGTATAAGGTTTCGTTATGTAAAGTTTTTTTTTTTTTTTGGAAAAAAGGATGTTGAATATTTATTATATTTATCAATTGTATTTTAAATAAATTTAAATAATAAAAAGTTTATAAGTAAATTTCATATAAAAATTAAATTTAAATATTATAGATGAGATATTTAATTTATAAATGTTTGTTTAATAATTTATAAAAATATCCTTATTTATTGAATTACTTACAAATATGTTTTAAGATTAATCAGATTTTTGAATAGAATTCAATTTGAATTATTCTCTTATATTAAAATTCATCTTATTTGAAATGGACTTCTTCATAACATCTTTTTAATTTATTGAGATTCGCTATTAATTTAAAAAGAAAATAAGATTGGATGAATAATATTTTTTTGCTATTTTAAATAAAAAAAATATTTTTTATTTTTATAGTAATTAAAAAAAAATTTTTTAACCTCTTCATCGATAATTAGAAAGTCTACAGAGATCGATAATTAGAAAGATACAGAGGGTTTATTGTTTATATATAATAAGGTGCTAGTTAAATATATTACATAATATTTACAAAAAAAATATAATGAATTATATATATAAATGTATTTTCACATATTGTGTGTGCAAATAAAGACATTTTTTCTAAGAAATCAGAAGAAAAAACATACATGTCATTCGATATTATTTAATGAACAATATATCAAAACCACAAAAACAAGATCATCATGTAATGATTTAATATAGGTGGAAAAAAATTCTAAGAAGTTAATCACATTTTTGTCTCTCTATTATATATTATGTATTAAGAAGTGTAACATACATAAATTCTTTGAATTTTTGTATATTTCTTGAAAATTTTTTGTGATCATATATTTTAAAAATAGTATTAAAAAAATTTAAACACGAAATTATGTATATCTACAACATTACTATATGTAGTATTGATTACAATTTAAATGTAAATATATCTTCTGGGAAAAGGTTTGTATGATAATAAAATAACATTTACTTTAATTATGTACTTTATATGATCACCGTTGAATATATGACTCAATGTCAATAAAAGTCGTAAATTTGAGATACAATTATTCATCGTTCATGTGCGGTTTTTTTATTAGCAAATGTTGATCTTTTATATAAATACTTTCGTTTCATGAAATGTTAATATTTTTCGAGTCATTGTAATATGATGCAATGCAAATTTTAAAATACGGTTGTTATATTATGTAAATATAATAAATTCGTACGTGCATATTATGTTTTACACACATACATTCATATACATATTTTTATGTGTACATTTCTTATTATTAATTTTTCTTTAATTTAAAATTGAAATTTCAAAATTACCCATGTATGAATATGTATCGTTTAATTATACTATGACATCAATTGAAGTCTGTATTTTATCATTTCAATGTCCTTGATATAAAGTCAATCGACTATCTTAAGATTTAACGGTTAACTGCGTCAGAAACAAGAAAATTTATTTCTCGTAATTTATGATGGTTTTTTTGTTTATAATAATCTCCGTAATCTATCTTAGTTCTCTCGTTAGTAATTCTTAAATGGTGTCATATAAGACATATGGCTGGTTTTGACATGTTGCAGATAACAAATTCAAATTTTTTTAAAAATCAAACAAATATTCACTTATACTTCATACTACTTCACTATGCATTGAATTTTTTATTTTGTGTCAAGTATGTTTTAGTTAAATTGTTAGATTTAATTTGAAAGATTATGCCTTAATACAATTATTATTTATTTATACATTAAAACGTGCATCTCATTATAAGTTAATTGTGTTTTTTTAAAGAATTTCAATCAATAAAAATCTTATTAAATTCCCAATATGTTTTTTACTTTTTAAAAAATATTAGACAAGTAGCTCATTTTTTATCTTTGGTATCTACCTTATATGTCAATATAGAAAAAACAATACTGAAGTATGATATACAATATATATATATATATAATCAAAGTTTTCACATCAATCCTCAGTTGGGTAAAAGTCTCATCGAATATTTCTGATTTTCTTAGATGTTTTTCTGAGATTTTTCATATTTTTTGTCTGCAGTTAATCTTATCCAACCCTTTATTTTATTATGTTTTAGAGTATCATTCTTTAATTTTTGATAAGGTCTTTTTCTTATTTTTTTTATCTCTTGATCTCAATTCTATAGTGATTTTTGTTCAGGACACTATATGGTATGGTATATTATTTCTCCTATCTTCATTCATATTTTCTAAAAGAAATGTTTTGGGACTAAATATATTATTTAAACTGTGAATCACTGTATATGTATAATATAAATATTTAAAATATTGAGAAATTAATAAAATTATATCGAAATTGTTTGTCACAAATACAGTACAGTTCACGAAAGTTTAAAAAATCAATTTAGAAAGAGCTTTTAAAAATAAACGAATATTTATGTTATTTTTTTACCTTTCAGATATGCAAAAAACATTACATTATTCACAACAAACCACAACAATACACTAGCTATCAACATTCAGATGTGAGTGTGTATTCTAAAGCAACATTTTGGTGGCTGACGCAACTTTTATGGGCCGGATACCGAGAACCGCTTGAAATTAACGTTCTCGGCGATTTGCCAGTTCAAGAAAATTCATTTACACAGTTTGAAAAATTTAACAATATTTATTCGGAACAAAAGGTATGTAGGATTGTAATCGAAATAGTTTCTATATATAAGTAGCCTAAATGAGACTGAAGGATAATAAAGAATAGTAAATGATAGTAAACAAGTAAATATTATGCAGTCGCTAAAAATACATTAGTTAAATAAAAATAGAGTGTATTTTTCATAAAAATATTTGTTTTTTATATTATTATTACAATGTAAAGTTCAGTTAATAAAATTTTCAGTATAAAAGCAAGAACCAAACCAACGTCTCGTTATGGAAATGCTATATGGTGTTCTGTTGGAAAAATTTCGTTCTGGGAGGAATTTTGAAATTATTCGGCGATTGTATGACATTAGTAGGACCTTTAGGTATTCCCGTAATCGTAAATTACGTTTCGGAAGATTTCGCCACCGAAATGATAAATAAATATGTAACTGTATACGACTATTTTCACAATGGCTATGTGATGGCTGTTATTGTCTTTTTGGCTGCGATAGCTCAAGGCACATTGTCTCAAGGTTCTACACATCTAGTTAACATAGAAGGGATTCGACTTAAAGTTGCTCTTCAGGTAAGATTGGTTTTTATTATTATTTATTTTTATAAATTTTTTTAAAAAAATGATTATAATACATGACCTACATATACATATGATTAGTTATTTTAGAAATAATTGTAATTTTCAATTATTGAATATTTTTTTTAAAAAAAGAAAAAAATTCCAAATTAATAACATTTTCATATATTAATCAATTTTATTCAAATGTAATTTATGGTATGATTGGAAAAACAAATATATTTTGGGTATTTTTATTATTTCAAAATATTATTTGTTGAAATATTAGTGTAGAAAAGATACACTTTTTATTGTAAATAAATTATTGACTTTAACTGACAATTACAAAGTGATAATTGGTGACTACGTTCAAAGTTTCATTCATAATAGTTGCGAGGTTGTAACATTATTTATGAGACTACTATATATATATAGTAATAAATAAATTAAATATTTTTTCTCAAATATATGTTATAAATGAGTTGCAAATTATTGAAATGTTGATCTACAACTCAGTATACTAGCGTTAGTTGTAAAATCATTGCATCTCGACCTCGATGATGTCATTAATCTTCTCTATGGGGAATCACGCATGTTTTTACCATTTTAAAGTGTCACGTTATTTCTAACTTAAGAAATTTATCCTTTTTAGCTACGGTTTTTCCCTATCATAAAAATATTTTACAAGAGAAATTATAAACACATATACATTTATCTTGTTAATCATTAAATAAACTATTGTATTGTGTTTTTTATGAGCATAAAATTTATGGATTGATTTAATATTTCTTTTGGCCTGAATAGAATTTAAATTAAAATAATTGATATTGTGTTGGTATAAATGAATATATTATACTATAACTATATTCATTAAGAAATACATAAAGATAACATTTGCATAAGTAATGTTTGATTTTAAAATTAATTATTATTTCGAAAAGAAATAAAAACTAATATTCTTAAACGAATTATGATAGGAATAATTTTACTTTATCATTATATTATTATACACTGTATTTATTTCTTAACACGCGTCTACAATAATAAATATTTTTGCTACAAGTTAAATGTTTTTCTTTATTGTAAAAATTTGTTCTGTGAACAGAACGTGCGTTTGTGTATCATTAAGAGAAGTAGATTGAAAAAAAGACGATTTGTTGCTTATTCAAGAGTATAGAAATATTGAGGAGATAAGTGCCACTTTAATAAAATAAAAAATAAAAACGATGCTTGAGACACAGGCTCTGAAATCATGAATATTGATTAGAAATCTTCTAAAAATATCCGTAAAAAAATGTTGGTTTAATTTCCAACTATTATTTTAATTTTTCATTTGATGAATATATTTATCAAATAACTTCTTATTTTTTAAGAGTCTTCTTTTTTCGTTTTAATGATGATGTATTATATTAAGGACACTTATTGAAAGTAAAAGAGTTTTGATGATAATATTTATTAAATTAAATTCAAGGTTAATCAAAATGTCTTCATTCATTACCTACGTTTTTTGAATATTTTTCTAGTAAAAAAGAGGATTTCATGTTGAAAGAAAAACTTGAGTGTTGATGAGATGAAATTATTTATCCATCTATATATTGTAACAAAAGTCATAAAAAGCTTTGAAAATTTAATATAAATTAAATGAGGAATATTTACAAAAAAAAAGAAAATAGTAATTTTGACTAGTTTGGTAGTTCTAGTGTTAATATGACTTAATTTGAGATAAAAAATTGCACGTAAAATTTTCACATTCAAAACAATAAAAATATTTGATGATATAGATACGATTTTAAAAGGTTGATGATTTGAAATATATCTATTTTTTATACACTGAATATTTTATAATTTGATTAGATGTACGTTTTTTTTTACAAATTTAGGGAATTATATATAATAAATCGTTGAAATTATCATCATGGACAATTAAAGAACAAAAAGATGAAACTGATTCAAATCACAATGAACAATCGAATAAAAAGATGCATAAAGACGATTCAAAGAATAAACGTAATTCGCAAAGCACAAACAGTGAACAAAATGGACGTGCACTTGATATTGGAACTGTTACGAATTTAATGGCAGACGATGTGTTTAATATAATGTCTTTTGTATGGATTGGCCATTACACATGGGCGATACCATTAAAGGTACGTGTTTTTCTAATACTCTTATTTTTTCTTAAAAAAATGGTCATAAAGAAAGAGTTTGAAGTGTATTTATTTTAATCATTTTATAAAATTTATTTTTGGTTATTAGTATGAATTGCTGTTAAAGTTTTGTAATTAGTTTGTCTTTATTCTTTTGTAATATTTTCATTTTGCAAATTTATTTGTATGTAAATGAAATATTTTTCGATAGATGAATATAAATATATGTATGTTAACAAATATCTTTATTGTTTTTAGATAACAGTATTAATTTATTTGCTCTACCAACAATTAGGAATAAGTGCTGTAATCGGAGCAATTTTCTGTATATTAACAATGACTCCACTTCAGTTATTTATAGGCAAACAAATGTCTAAAAATTCAGAATTAATATCCGTAAGTTACGAAATAATACAGATATGATTTTCTATAATTCTGTGATAATATTTTTTTTAAAAATGCGAAATATATTTCGTAGTTATGAAAAATTGTTAATATTATTATAAGAGATATATCTATTTTCGTTCTTATTTGTTATGCTAGGAACAAAGTGATGAAAGGTTACGTAAAATCAACGAAAGTGTTCACGGAATCAAATTATTGAAGCTACTCGCATGGGAACATTTACATGAAGCGAGAATTCAAGCGACGCGTCGTAACGAAATTAAATATTTGGATAAAGATTCGTTATATTGGGCATTGATGAGTGAGTATTGAATATTTATATGTATAAAGATATTTAGAAATAAAATTAAATATTGTTAAAATATTGGAATTTGATTACAGCTTTCATAACGCACGCATCGTCTATCTTAATTACACTCGTTACATTCGGCGTTTATTTTTTATTCGAAGATTCAACTTTACAACCTTCATCCGTGTTCGCTAGTTTGGCGCTATTCAATCAACTTACAGTACCGTTATTTATTTTTCCCGTTACAGTTCCTATTATGATTAATGCAGTAGTAAGTACTAAGTAATCACGTAATAACAATTTTTATTAGACATACACACTGTGTCGGAAAAGCAATCGAATTTTTTCAATAAAAAAAGTTTTTATATTTTACCAAAAATCCAAATATTTATTCATAATGTGCCTCTTCTATATTAGTTCAACATTGGGGACGGAGAAGAAGTGTTTTTTGGGATGGTCTTGATGATCCTCGTTACGATGGTTTATATAACTTTAAGTCATCGTAAAATGTTCTTTGATTTTCCATTAGTTTGTGTAAGATAAATCGAGAGAAAACTTTTATTTTGTTGATATTTTTAATTATTATTTCGTAAATTATATCCTCAGATGATAGACTCTTTGTTGAGCAAATTTTTATGCGCAACAATTATCATTGTAAATTTGATGAGTCAATTTAATTGTTTCTGTGATTGTCTTACCAAGCTTCAAGCAAAAGTTAATATTTTTACATGTTCCATTATATTTCTGTACCAATGTAACAAATGTACTACTACTTCAACCAGCATAGTTAAAAAAAACTGATTATATTTCGACCAAATTTCCATAATTGGCAGAGAAGATAAATTTACATAAATATCATTCTTTAGATCTAAAATAGTGCTACAAGTTTTGACGAGGAAATAAAAGTTCGGTTTCTTTTCCAATATATTCTATATATAGATATAATACAATTATAAAATAATTTTATTAGGTGAGTACAAGACGTTTAAAAGAATACCTTTCACAACCGGAAATCGAACTGGTCATTCCGACATTAAGAACATATTTACCAGATAAAAACAATGAATTGAAACAATCACAGATAATCAGTTTAGATTCAATTCAACAAAATACAGAGAAAGTGTCATTTGGTTTGAATCATATATCTGAAGATGAAGAAAAGGAACACGATGAAATAAAGTATCCATATATAGATGTGATACCAGATGCGATCGCGGGAATTCCGCATACAAATACGAAAGAAGTTGCCGCGTCGATCGAAAATGGGTATTTCGCTTGGAGCTCATCGATTAACAGTATTGAAAAAGCTAGTATGGTTTTGGATAAAGTTGTTATACCTAAAGGTGAATATTCGGTTTTAATTAAAGATTTCACTTTAATATACTTTATGATTTAATTTTATTAACAGATTTAGAATATTTTCTAAAATATTCATCTAAAAAGTTTCTTTTTATAATAATAATTGAATTTAGTATTTTTATTGATTGAGTCAAATTGTTATTAAAAATACAATATAATTAATTTTCTAGATAATTGATTTGTAATATTAAAATTTAAAATACATACACATTTACTTTTTTTATTTTTTAATTAAATATTTCTAATTTTGCGTCATTGATTTAAGGAAAACTGACTGTCATCGTTGGAAAAGTCGGTAGTGGCAAAACATCATTAATATCAGCATTATTAGGAGAAATGCACACTATTAGAGGCAAATTATACTGGAATAAGTGAGTAAAATATTTTTTTTTATTTTTTACAAATAAGTAGAGTAGTTATACGAATATAGTAATATATCTATGATATTCAACGGTTCTAAAGAACTTTGTATAAAATCAAATAATGAAAGATAAAAATAACAATAAATCAAAAGCATATATTTTTATGTGAATGTAAAAAAAATTTTTATCCATGGTATTATTGTCCTTGTAGTGCTTTGGTTTCTCTGATAATACTAGTCAAGTTGAGATTTTTTATCAGAGTTCTATGGTGAACATATTATTTTATGAAATGAGTTGTCAGCCCCCATATCTAATCTTTAATTTAGTGTGCTCTTTGATTGAGGATCGAACATAATTTTTTACTAGAAAAGCAGTGATGAATGCCACTACACCAATAGTTAGCATATATAAATATAAACATATACAAACACATATAATGTGTGTATTATTTATTATTCTTCTTGTTTTAGTAACACATCCCTTGCATACGTGACACAAAAAGCTTGGTTATTGAACGCAACATTACGCGACAATATATTATTCGGCGAACCATTTCGTACAAGAAGATACAGACGTGTTATACAAGCGTGTGCTTTACAACCCGATTTAGATTTATTACCTAACAACGATCTGACAGAAATTGGAGAAAAAGGTATTAATCTATCCGGCGGTCAAAAGCAGAGAATATCGATTGCAAGAGCTTTGTACTCGACAGCTAGTATTGTCGTACTGGTAAGTGGTTTGATGTCAACGATGATAAAAATCATTTTCAACCTTTTGTTTTATTCCAGGATGATCCTTTATCAGCGTTGGATTATCAAGTTGCACAAGAAGTTTTCGAAAATGGTATTCGTAAAATGATGATTAAGCAAAAACGAACAGTGATTCTTATAACTCATCGGTTGCAGTTAATTTATAGTGCAGATCAGGTAAATTGGAAAATATATTATTATAACTTTATTTTTTATCTTAGGTGTATCAGTTAATCATTTCATGTATTTATTTTTTTAATGAAACAAAAAATGACAATTATTTAAAATAAAAATCATGTTATTATATTTTTTAAATATTTTTAATTAATTAAATAATTATAAAAAATGTTATATATATATATTAATTGTTATGATTTTTTCTGTCTTATTCTCTGTATTAATTATAAAAATATTTATTGATTATTTGTTTTATTTATACAGATAATTGCTGTTGAAAAAGGAACGATTCGTGCACAAGGAACGCTGCAACAAATCGAAAAAACTGACCCTAGCTTGACAAGAGAATGGCGTAACGCGATGTCATGTGACAAAACTGATGGCGATAATCGTGTAACTAAAACAGCTAAAGAAAGATGGAGTTTATTCAAGCTCGTGTCAAGAATCGGCATCCACTTTAAGCAAAAAAATAATATGAATACTTCTTGGAACCCAGATGAGGAAACTCTCGTTGTAAGCATGAATATTTTGTCTTATACATAGTTTATATTTTGTATATATTCAATTTTAAAAATAGATCATTTTAGTCGAGTCTATTTGTTTCTTTTTAAGATCAAATTCAATGATTTATGACTGGTTTTTGAACTTTACTCAATAGGTTATTCAAGTTTGCTTTTATAAATTTTGTAGCACATAATAATTTTTCCTACACAAATATTTAAAATTGTTAAATATTTTCGTATATTTTTTATATAAACATAGTACTTTTTATAGGAACTGTTTGAGGAAATTCTTGTTGTTGAATGATGAATTATAATAATATAAACATTTATTTTCTTGCTATTGTATTTATTTTTCAATATTGGTTATTGTTTAAAAGAAAATCAAAATTACATGCCATTAGTGAATTGGTTTAGTAATATGAAAAATTTAGTAGTATGATTTTTTTTTTATTTTCAAATTGAAGACTCCACCAATATATCGTCCATTGAGAAAACGACCAAGTTCAGCGTACGGTTCTCGATATTTAGCTCACGATCTTCCATTACCAACTGATGAAAGAGAAGATGACATGGGCGAAGAAAGAATAACGAAACGTAGATTTAGATGTTTACCTAATACAAGATGGTCAGGTTCTGATAACTTATATTCAACTCAAATTTCGTGGGATTCAAATACACGTTTACATAAAGCAGCTACAAGAGCAATTTCCTTACAAACAAGACGAAAAAAAGATCTTCCTGCACCTGTTGTCAGACAATTATCTTCACCATCGATGCAACACGAACTGCTATGTCCTACATTATCATCGTAAGATTTTTAAATCGTGAATTTAGAGTATGGTTAGGTGCTTATGTTGATATTTTCGTTCCAGACGTTCAAGAACGAATACGATGGAAAATGTTGGTGTTGAAAGTTCATCTAAAATTAAGTTTGGTACACAGAAATCTATGAGCGATGTTATACACAATAGTACGAATCATGTAAAAGAAAAAAGTTTACTGAAACGTCTACTATCTTCAACATCTCTACGAGGAAGTACAAGCACACTCATGAAAGAGAAAACTCCGATTAAACGACTCAAGTCTACGGAATCGGCAGAAAGTGAAAATTTAGAAGATGCAGAAGAATGTGAGTTTTTTTTAATATTAAACATATTTTTTAAATTATGAGATTTTTTGTTTTTGATGACCCAAATGTATTTAACCCTACAACTTGCAATTTTTATTTTTTAAAAAAAACTATGTATATTAATAAAAAATTCTAGATTAAAAATGAATAAAATAATAAAAAAATATTTTTTTCATTTTTATTTATTTTTAGTAAAAATAAAACATAATGCTGTGTTGCATTTTTCACAAATTATTTATATTTGGGTTATGCAATATTTTTTTTATTTCAATCGAGTGGATTTATAAATTAAAAAATGGTTTTCATTACTTAATCGCAAATCTTACTTATTTCACTTAATCCTGTAATTAATTTGAATATAAACGTCTTAAACTATAAAGATTTAGTGTTTTTTCTTCCAATTTTAATATTTTTTTCCTTTTCATGTTTTAAATACATTTTTTGGAATATTAAGTATTTAATATTTCTTTAAATTTTTTATATTTTTGAATCATGCATTTAAATATCTTTATATATATATTTGATTTATTTAAGGAAATCTAAATATAAACAAAATTAAAAATTTAAGAATACTATTTCTTTGGCAACGAATCGATGAAACTTCCATTCAGATATGTTTTCGAAACTTTATTGTCGATTTGTTCTTTCGATGATTAATTAACTGTTCTATTTTTACAGTGATGCCAGTAGATACGGACGGATTAACTGCAGACCGTACCTCGATGAACGAAGAACGTATGTATGGCCATATCCCGAAGCAAGTTTTTTATGCATATGCTCGAGCTGGTGGTAGATGTATTGCTTTTGGATATTTGATTACCGCGTTAGCATGGCAAGTGTGTCGTGTCTGTACAGATTACTGGCTAAGCCGATGGACAGAATGCGAGAATAATATTACGGCGTCTAATTCCAGTGTCGGAGTACCGGCGTATTTACAGAGTAAAGAAGATCGGGTAAGCATTAGATTTTTTTTAAAAAAAAGTTTAAAGTCTTATTATTTAACACTTTCATAAAATCTTCTTGTGTTGTAAGTGAATAATTTTACTGATTATATTTTATATTTATAGTCATGTAATAGATTTTTTTAAATAAATAATTATTGTTTTTAGATGCAATATTATCTTTTCGGCTACACTTTATTATCAGCGTTGTCTGTTGTAATGTCATTCGCATCAAATGGCCTAGGACAATATTGTGGTGCAGTAGCAAGACGTCACTTGCATGACGAAATGTTAAAAAACTTATTTAGATGTAAAATGTCGTTTTTTGAAAACACGCCGATTGGTAGAATAATCAATAGATTCTCCACAGATATGTCTATTATCGATAAGGTAATATTGTCAACTTATTTTATATCATTTTATAAATTTACATTATTTATTTTTTTTTTTTTGTAGAAAATAGCAACGTCAATACAAAGACTATTACAATTTCTGTTTCTATGTTTTTCGGCAATACTTGTGAATGCCATTATTACACCATGGTTTCTAGTTATTGCAATTCCGATTTGTTTAATATATTATATAGTACAGAAATTCTACAGGAGTTCATCAAGGTAATTATATATCATTCTCATCATCATCAACAATAACCTCTCTTAGCTCACTACTGGATGAAGGTTTTATTCAAAATTTTTCACTTCGACCGATCCAATACCTTTTTATTTTGACATCCTTATCTCTATCCCATCTATCTATGAGACTTTTCCTGGACTTTATTGTATATCCAAGTTCCTAATTAATAACTTCTTTTGTCCATCGGCGACTCCTCATTATACCATTTCAAACTTTTCACTTTTGCCATAACATATATAACTTTTGTTTTCTTTTTGATCCATTTATTAATTTTTTATCTTTTCGCGTTATTCTTAACATCGTTTTTTCATGATTTTTAGAATATATATATATATATCAATATTTTTTCTATACTCAATAAATATTTTTGAAAATATTTTCAAAACTAGTTTATAAAAAAATCGAACGTAGGTCAAGTTAGATTATTACGTGATTAAATTTTAATCATCGTTCACTTATTTAAAATGTTCAGTTTAAATAAAAATCTAAAAATAATCTCAAAGATAAAATAAAAATAAATTAGACTGTTTAATCTCTTTTCACACGTGAAATAAGCATTGTTCTATTTATCGAATACTATTCAAGTGATTATTTGCGATATAACAATTTATAATTCAATAATATTTGTTTGATATGACATTTCTAGATACTACATTTTGTTAACTTGAAAATTACTTTTCTGATAATTGGAAAATAAATAACACTCTAATATAATTACATCTAATAATATGCTTTTGGTTTAGGGAATTACAACGATTAGACATACTCACAAGATCTCCATTATTGTCACATTTTTCTGAAACACTCGACGGGTTAGTTACGATACGCGCTTATGGCCATCAAGATAGATTTACAAAAGCTCTACATAATAAGCTTGATACTCATACTAACGCATATTTAATTTTGAATACAAGTAACAGATGGCTTGGTGTTTGTTTGGTAAGTATTAAAGATTTGTCTACATACAGAATTCAATATATATATATATATAAATATATATATATATATATATATATATATATATATAAATGTGTGTGTGTGTGTTTTTTACAAAAGTCCCGAACTTTCCAATTATCTAATATATAAATTAGATTTTTATTTGTTTCATTGTATGTAAAAAATATAACAATTAAAGAATCTATAATCTGATAAACATTATCTATAATAATTAGAAAAAAAATATCAACATAGTACAAATATGTATAGTAAGTACAAATTTATGTGTATATAATGCGTATATTTTATCATTTAAATTTGTACTTAATTTGAAACATAATTTTACATTTTTCTTGGAAAGTAAAAGAAAAAAATAAAATAAACAGTAAATCTGTGAATGGATATAAACCGTTTTAAATTTAAATTCCGTTTTATTCTACACGATATCTAGTAATTATTAGCACTTTTTATACTTTCTTATAGATGGAAGAAGATTATAACTTAATTTGTACATATAATCATTTTTATGTTTATGTATAAAGATATAAGTAGTAATATCTTATTTCACTATATTTTACTTCGGTGTGGATAGTTATTATCGATTTAATATGGTATTCAAATGACCGTAAATATAGAAAATGCTAGAATAGATGTATTATTATTCGTTTTTGCAATAAGTATTATAAAAGTGTTTATTTTATATCCACTTGGTGTAAAAATCTTAGTTTCTTATAAATTATCTTCAAGTGATTAGAAATTTTCATTATGTACAATAATTGTTGTTTAGATTTATGTGAAAATTTAATATGTTCTTTATTTATGAAGAATTTATATAAATAATTGTATGAATATATATTTACGCCTATTTATATATTAGGCAAACAATGAAATATTTTAAATTGTTATACGAAACACGATAAGAAAAAAATAGGTTAATATGAAATACATATTCTTAAAAAATAAATTAATTATTTTATGCTGATAATATATAAAATTTTCTATTATTATTTAATAATATAGTTTTTTTAAAAAAATTACAGGACTATTTAGGCGGGGTTATCGTGTTCACTGCCACATTAGCATCACTCATATCGGCACATTTTTATCCTAATTTAGTAACACCCGCTTTAGTTGGTCTTGCAGTAAATTATACACTACTAGTACCTGTTTATTTGACATGGGTAGTTAAATTTTTAGATGACATGGAAATGTATATGAGTGCTGTTGAAAGAGTTCGACATTATTCAACGATGGATACTGAAGATTATCGAGAATATGGTATGCTTTTTTTCTTAAATAAATATTTAAAATATTTTGAAAAGTGTCATATGCTTTTAAATAAAATGAATTAAATATCATAAAGTTTATATTTAAATGTTAATAGTTAGAGTATTGGTATTATTAAATCTCTTTCGAAACTAATTTTTAAAACTTCGTGATGTGTATTGTGTTTATCACAACTAATTTCGATATTAATTATCTCGTTAATTTCTGAATATTCTAAATATTTACATTGATTAATTTTATAATAAATAATTACAACTTTATGATAATAAAAAATTATATCCGAAGATATAAAATTAAAGTAGATTAAATAATTAAATTTGGTATTCGTTCTTTTTTAAAAAATAGTGTTATTATTAAAATTTACATTATGAAGGCTTATAATTAAAAATTATTACAATTTTTTAGACACATTTTTGATGTTTTGAGATGAAATTTATTTATATTTTTTCTCTCCCTAATATTTAAATGTACTTAGGACTAATGTCATTAAACCACTCTTATCTTCCATTTTTTAGCTTTTGATCTCTCTTTATTTAAGCATAAGAAAAATTCCGAGAAACCTGACTACCTGATTAGTATTTTTTAATCCTAAGAAGAATGCAATAATACTAATATTTTTTTCATTTATTTATTTATTTATATTTATATATATATATATATATATATATATATATATATATATATCAGTGATTTACAGTTTAAATGATGTATGCAAGCCAAAAATATTTTTTTAAAAAATACGTAATTTATTTATAGCTATTTTAATTATATAAAATAACTCCATTAAATATTCTTCCAAGTTGTAATTAGCTTTTTGTATAAAAATATATTATTTCAGTTTATAAACCAGTCCAAAGTTGGCCCAAAAATGGAAACATTGTCTTCGAAAAAGTTTCTCTACGTTATAATGAACAACATGATCCAATTATGAAAAACTTTAGTTTACATATTCCAGCTGGTCAGAAGGTGATTTTTAAAATATTTAACTTTTATTGCATGTATATATGGATGAAAGCCTCTTCCAAAACTTTCTACTTCGATTGATCCAATATATTTTTCTTCCAGTCAATTCCAATGAATTTTGTTGTCTCTATTCTATTTATCCATGGATTTCTTCATGGGTCTTTTTGTATATCTAGGTTCACAATCAATATTTTCTCTTGTTCATCTATCGTCTTTTCTTTTTGCTATATGACTTATCCATTTCCATTTCAAACTCCTTACTTTTGATATAACATTCTTTTATTATAACTTTTATTTTTTAATCCACTCGGTACTCTTTCTGTTTTAAGTTATTCCAAACAAATCTTTCCATTAAGTCTTCTGGAACCTCTGAGTTATTCTAATATTCAAGATGTATTTTACTGATAAGAATTTTTTTCTAATTGATACCATCACATTTTTATTCTCCTGTTTACTTTATCCATAAATGTTCTTTTGTGTTAATTAGTTGTCCCAGATATAAGTAGTTTGATTTTTTCCATTTCTATTTCTTTTAGTTCAATTCTTTAATCTTCATTTTTTGATTCTCTCTCTCTCTCTCTCTATATATATATATATAATATGTATGTGTGTATACAGATGTATATGTTATAATTTTTAATAGGTTGGAATTTGTGGTCGAACCGGAAGTGGCAAATCTTCAATAACTTTAGCTTTATTTGGAATGATAAATGTATGCGAAGGAAATATATTAATCGATGGTGTTAGTATAAATAAAATTCCATTACGTCAATTGAGATCTCGTCTTTCAATAATCCCACAAGATGTAATCATGTTTGGTGGAACAGTACGAGATAATTTAGATCCGGAACGTTTATATACAGATGAAGAGTTATGGCAGTCTTTAGAACTAGCTCAGATTAAAGATGTCGTTTCTGATCATCTTGGCGGCTTAGGTAAATTATAAAGTGGATTTTATAATTAGGTAATAAAAGAATACAAATTTATTTTTTTATTTTTTTTAGATGGTGAAGTTTTAGAAGGAGGTAGTAATCTCAGTCCTGGTGAAAAGCAGCTTCTATATATGGCTAGGGCGACTCTCAATACATCGTCTATATTGATTATGGATGAAGCGACGAGTTCTGTCGATTTGAGTACAGAGTATGCGTTATTATTAGCAGCTAAACAAGCTTTTAAAAATAGTACTGTCATAACAATAGCTGTGAGTGTCGAATTAACTTTTTTTTTTATTACCTTATTATTATTTAAGAAGAGTATTTATTTTCTCTTTTTGAAAGAATATTTAGCTTGGATGCAAAAAAAATTCTACATACAATTTTATTACTTTATATGAATTTATTTTATAAAGTAATAAAATGTTATGTTGTCAGTAGGGTTTCATTTTTTGATGACCAATATTTTTTACTCACTTTATTACTATATAAAACCTATTTTTCATCTTCTGTTACAATTAGTTCCAAAATATTTCTCATATGCTTTTATTGTTTCATTGATTTCTAAGTTTATGTTGCAATTTCTTATAATTATTCCAGAACATAAATATTAAATTTTATCCAGATTTAAAATTAAACTCCATTTATTTCATTCCTCCATCAACTTTCGAGTCACTTATTCAAGATCTTCTTTATCTTGAGTCACTAAAATCAGGTTAACAAACTGTAACGTGTGAAGACGAGATTTTTCAATATTTATCGCCTTATTTTTACAATTTTTTTATATTGCATAATCTTCTTTACACATTTGACTTATTAAATATAAAAAAATAACTCAACGCATTGATAACCGGTGAAATGTATTTATTTTTAGATAACAGTTATCTTTGCAAATTCATTTGTATTCAGACTCATTCACAAAAATTACATTCCAACCGACATTTTTGTATGATTCAAATGTATGACTGTATCACACAATTACTCATTTATGTCCTACTCTTCAAACCTACGTTTCTTTATACTTTATATCACTTCTTAATGAGAATGTAAAATAATAAATTTCAATTTGAATATTTAGTTCTCATTAATATCAATTTTTAAAATGTCATGACAAATAACCGCCGTGTGTAATTCTTTATATCTATGCAGTTTTTTTAAAAAAATATTGTAACATTTTGTATGACACATCGTTTTTTTCAGCACCGTCTGGAAACAATTTTAGATTGTGATCGAATAATTGTCTTGGAAGAAGGCAAAATTGTCGGCGACGGTTCTCCAAAAGAACTTAAAGAGAATCCTAATGGTATTTTCGCGAAAATGTTGAATTCAACGCGAGATAAGTTTTAAGGTTATTTTAGTCGAATACAGTTCCTAATTTTTGTATGATATTTTTATTAATAGATGTATTTTTATAATATATTATAACAGTATTTTTATAATAAATGCTTTTAATATAAAGTGAGATAAATATAAATAATAAACAATGATTAATTACTTGATGATGAACGATAATTAATTAAGTGTAAATTACAATTGAAAGTTCCAAATATGTCATTTATTTTATCTCACTTGAAATTTTTGTAAATAAAATTTAGATATGTTTTTTTTTAATATATTTTATTATATAGACTATTTCATATCTACGTATGTCGAGGATATATATTCAGGTATGATTATTATTTCAAATATTTAATAATGAGAGTCATTATTTGTATTGTCTGTACATAAATGTAATATTAATCTCATTTTAAACTTTTTTATCAGAATAATATTTGTTTAAATCGATATAAATATCTTTCAATGACGATTTGATAAATTATACAATGATATATATATATATATATATATATATATATATATATATATATATATTTATATATAATCTGTATGTGTGTTTATAAGAACACACATACACATAATGATTAATATTGATAAATAAAACAATGGATTAAGAGTGTACATGTACACACACATACATACATACATATATATATATATATATATATATATATATATATATATATATATATAAATTTTTATTATCAACTTTTCAGTCCAATTCTGGGCAAAAAAATCTTATTGAATGTTATAATTCATTGGTAATTTGTCATATTTATCATGCTGGGTAGAAGGGTTGATAAATTGTACATTTGTATGGATATACAATATATATGATTGAATCTTAAATAAATGATAAGTAGCTAAGAAAATACTCATTAATGATAGAGTTATTTTAATAGTATAAGTAATTTATTATTGCCTAGTAATGTTAGTTAAAAGAAATTTATAATAAAGTCGACCATCACTAATCCTGTCACCAGTAATCCGGTTCCTCCGCTAATTCAAATATAATTTTCTCGAGTAATTTCTTATCTATCTTCTTTTTGGAATAAATATTCAAATTGATTAAAAATAAATCATTTATTAATAATTTCTTAAAAAAATATTTAGTAATAATATTTATATTTAGTTATGTAAATATTATGAAAATTATTTGTACAAAAAATATTTACTTAAATTCTTTATCAATAATCTGTTATTCAAATTTATATTGATATTAAAAAAAATAACTTCATAAAACGTCTTTATTTATAAATTTTCGTTGTAATTATAATAAAATATGGCTTAAATTAAGATATCAGTTAAGTTATTCACTTGAATAGTGCCCAGTGTAATTTTGAAAAAAAAACTTACTGAGATCTATGGACATTAACAGAACGAATTGACAGTTCTGTGCATATTAATTTATAATAATAATTGTTAATATTTTACAAATAAGATAGGTATATGTTATTCAGTGAATATAATTTCCAAATATATATTAAGTATACTATTTATTAATATACATATACACATACACAGAAAGAAAGAGAGAATAAAAGTCGTTAAATGTACAATTTAAAAAGTGAAACAATTCATGGAATTGATTATTAATATAATTCAGAGAAAAAAGTTGTAGAGATTAAATACAATTGTTATATGGTTAATCATTAAAGGTGTGCATCTTTAAATCTGTTTTCATGTGTATGTGTATGTGTGTAGAAAAATACACTATATATGAGTTGCGAATATAATCTAGTCTTCCATCCTATTTCTTATATATAATTAAGTTGATAATTTTTTTTTTAATAGTAGGTATATTTTTATAAATGTTTTGTGTAATAAAAGTTTATAAACGAATGCCTTGCATTTTTATGTACATTGCACAACCTCTTAATCACTTCTATAAACATAGAAAATGTTTTTATTACTTTATTATATTTATAATGTTATTGTTTTAATGTTAAGAAGAATGCCTTGTTCATTTTTTATCAGAATATATTTCAAACAAAACCGAATGAATACAATTTACAAAGCTTTATTTAGCAATATGTGTCACAGATATGAGAAAATTCATCGAAATGGATTGGAAGAGAAAGGCATTGAATTGGTCGAAGTGGAAAATTTTTGGATCATTTTTTAAATTTCTATAATCAACAATTGAAGAGATTGAATAAACTATTTATTAATAAACGGAAATATTGAAGGAAAAAGCAATCAAAATTATTCTTTTCTGCCACATTTCCAAGTCAAATATTGCATGTCTGAATCAATAGCTGTCAATAGCAGAAATACAATGGAAGTCGTGTCCTACTTAGTGTTATTTCTATTTTGACTTTTACTTGTTTCGTTAAATGTAGTAAAGAATTTTGGCTGCACGATTGGTGATTTTAAGGAAATATGAAAATGGTTTAAATAACAAGGAATTATTTGAGAACGTTACATAGTATGACCCAAAGGAGACTAATAAGTTCAGACAAGTTTTATGTATTACTTAGTTCAGTGTTATTTGAGACACCTGTTTCTCTTTTGTATGAACAATAGAAAAAGATAAAAGAAAATGCTGGAAAATATTTTATTTAAAAATAGTTTCATTTTATATGCTTTTTTCATAATTTCTTTTAACTATTATTTAATAATTTTTCCTACAACTTTTATAGAATATATTTATAATACCTAGTATTCCAAATTTCATTTTTTATGTGTATTTATAAAGTTAAATTTTAATTGTATATTACGTAACGAATATATGTATAAATAAATATAAATATACATGAAGGACAAACGTTAAATAGTGAAAAAACAATAAAAATATATAACAACATCATTAGTTCGTGCCATGACATCATTCTTGTGTGAATTTAATTTGAGCTAATAAATTTCATTTGTTGCACATAAGTTCAATACAAATTTGTATACGTGTCGTGGCGCAAATAACACGAAACAATTAAATGTATTTAGTTTCCATATATTGTGTTAAAAGTCATAAATATAACTTTTATTTATAATTCGAGAAATGCAGTCAACATAAATATTTTTATAAGACTATTAAAATTATTTTCAACTTTACGTACTGTTTATTATACACGCCCACCTTACATTTCTGTTTACAAATCATTTCGTGCATTCACACATACTCATAAGCATTTTTAATGACCGTAAAAAAGATTTTAGTTTTGTCTACATTTTGGGAATTTATGTTTTCCAATAAAGATTTCTTGATTTCCATTCTGTTCAATTGATATCTTATTTTATAATATTGCATTAAATTATAATAGTTATACAGTATACTTCTCTCTCTCTCTCTCTACCTCCCTCCCCCCTCTCTATTTAGAGGATTGTAATTCATGATTTTTCCTTTAAAGTACATGCAATTCAAAACACTTTTCCAAATTTCTCAAATGTCAACAATACTGATTCTGTTTCAGTTTCTTTTTTCTCAACGTTCTCTTCCCCTGTTGATAACTTGATAAGTTTTTCTAATTTTTTATTACTTTTGTGCTTTGAGGTCATTATTAAGCACAATGTAGTTATTTTCACAACACTGCAATAATGCAGTAATGAATGAGGAGAATAAGTAAACCATGGATAATAGAAACCGTGGAAACCGAATTCACGGATACAGGATTTCTACTATAAATATATATATATATATATGTATATATATATATATATATATATATATATGCATGTGTGTGTGTATGAATATATGTGTTTTAAAAAAATCTGAGAAGTTCATGTAATTGCTTGTAATTGACTTTTGTATTTTAGAAATTTATCAAATCTAGCGTTTTTTTGATTATCGTCTATTCTATTTTTTCAACATTATATAAATAAAAAAAAATTCATATAAAAAATAAAATCTGTATCGATTTTCTATATCCAAATTAAAATCCTTTTATGAAGATGTAATAAATAAACTTTGTAAATATGGAACTCAGTACTAACAAATAATGGAAATTATATAATCGATCGAATATAAAAATAAACGAAAAATTTTTTTTATTTCATACATCAAAAGTGAAAAGACTTTTTTAACACCCCAATATTTTACATAAGAAAATTGGTTTAAATTTATGTAAATGATCTATATTTATCTGAGTAAATACTGTAAACAATTCCATATAATAACGTCAGAACATTGACAAATAAATAAGTATTTTTATTTTATTTATTATGTAAATTAAATGCATTTCAAATTATATACAATATAACTTCCAACGATGTGCTGTATAATGATTAAAAATAAAATATGGCACAAGGTAAAATAAAGTGCTTATTGAAATATTAAGATTTAATGAAAAACAAGCATTAACTAACAAACAACAATATATCTCTACATACCACGAAACTTTTGAATCGTCTGTGTAAACTTCGAAAGATTATATACGTTCATGTGATAAGACATTCTTTATAATGATAAGATTACGAAAACGGGCCGAGTAGTGTATACCTGTCATTTATAACAATTAACTTAATGTGTGAAGGTGTAGATGTTCCGATTTGTAACTAAGAAATTGATTATAATAATCGACCGGTTAATTACTTAATACAAATGGTTTTGTGTTGACGACTTGAATTTATTTGTTAGTTGAGATTTTGTGTTCATATAATTTAAATGTAATTTGTGTAAATTGTGAATAGATCATAAGGTAAATACGTTTTTGTTTCATGTGTACATAAAATGATTATTTTATTATTTCATTAAATATGTTATCTATGTAGAATAATATCTTTTTATGATATGCGTAAAGGTATTGTGTGAAGAACTTATCTTATTCATTGTAATTTTTCAAATAAAGTACTTTATTAAGTATTCCATCAATTATTGTTCAAATATATATATATATATATATATATATATATATATATATATATATATATATATATATATAAAGTTATCCAAATGTGACGCCTAGATTTGTGTTTTATGAAAAAGAAACATGTGTATAGTTTTTTTTATTCATTTTTATTAAAACAAAAATCTAGGCGTCACATTTGGATGATCCTTTATATATATATATATTTGTTTCCTCACCAATCCATTTAACAAATATTAAACAAAAACATTATATCTTCAATTAGTCATATCTTAGACAAAAGATTTAATTCTATGATTAATTTTCACTTTTTAACAAAAAATAACTTTATTTTTTTAAAAAATGTTCAATGACCACTTTTCCACTTTTTCAAATATAGTATGAAAAAGTGGTTAACATGATAAACATAGTATGACCAAATATTATCGACCAATGGTAATATTTATTGATACTTTAGTTCAATAGTGGACTGATATAATTTAATATGGTAATGGTGATTTATCATATCAGATGATTGATAATTTTAAAAAATCTAATAATGACGTATCATCAAAATATATCGGCGAAACCCTTGTCGAATACCATTAGCTCTTCTTAAACATTTTTCCAAGCAGTTCCACATTTTCCTGTCAACTCTTAATATATTTAAAATTTCATTTCTAGAGTGACCCGAATGATAATTGTTTAGACATACATTCACTTGATTACCATCATTTACTATCCTTCAGTTTTATTTAGTTCAGTTTCATCTATATTACATTTCATAATTTCATCTCTTCATTTTTGATGAAATCTATTTTATGGATTTTCCATTATCTCTTGACCTATATTCATAATGATCTTTGTTCATATATTATCTTCTCGTATTGTTACCTGCCTTTTTTCATTTTAATAGTTTTACTTGTTCTATTATATCAGTTATTCTTTTCTGTATATATACATATATATAATTTATAACTTTATTATTAAAAATATTAATTGAAAGAATTTTTACTTAAATTAGTTTTCATGTACGTCTAATCTTTCTTTATATTTCATGATTTTAACAATAGGTTTTCAATTATTGTTTTTTGATTAAAATCAATGTATTTTTATCAGACAATTTCGTATTAAATTCTTTGAATAGATTTTTCAATTTTTGATTTAGTAAATAATCATGTTTCATTTTTTTATTAGTAATTACAAACATTCTTCGTCCTGTTAAAAAAGCAATACTTTAAACGATCATATTCATATTTAACAAAGTAATCAAGGCCTCTGTAATAAAGATTTTATAACAATATTCACTAATTACTTATTGTTAATTTAAAGTGTACATTGCTACGCCTTGAAGATGATGGCATAATCATTTAGGTACATATTTAAAAAATTTGGGTAAGTGGTCATTGAATATTTTTTTAACAAATAAAGTTATTTTTTGTTAAAAAGTGAAAATTAATCATTGGATTAAATCTTTTGTGTAAGATATGACTAATTGAAGATATAATGTTTTTGTTGAATATTTACTAAATAAAATTTTAATTATTATTTTATTATTAAGAATTAGGTTTTAAAACTGATTTTAGATTTTTTATTTAAATTATTTATTTAAATGTAATTCATATTTAAAAAGTAAATAAGTAGTTACTGAAAAGAGTTGTATATTTGTTGAAAAGTGTTTAATAACAATTGGAAATTCTAAGTTACGAATAAATTATTATTTTTAATCAAATAAATGAAAATTTTAATCAATTATAGAAATACAATTAAAATATAGAAATTGTTGATTTTTTGTGTAATATTTATTATATATGAAAAAATGTATGAGAATTATTTATTTTTATTATATGTTAAATTTAGGAGAAAAGGGTGTTAATAAAGTGTAATAGTATTTTTATACGCTTAAGTTTTCAATATTTTTTAAAAAAAATAAAAAAAAATCATATATTGATGATGAAGGTATTAAAGTCTATATAAAGCCTAAATTTCTCTGTTAATGTCTGAGCTCTGTGACAATTATATTTTTTACGATATGAGATTGTCGGCCTTATGTTCAATCTCTAATTTGTGGGACTCGCTAATCGAGGATCAAATCAATTTCCCACTAAAATTATATATTTATATATAAAGTTGTGATTACGTTACATTTATACAAAATGAATAATATGTTTCTTCCAAACATTTCATGTAATATATTTAAAATGACCTCGACGACAATTACACTAATTAGTAACTTATTTGTTTTTGAATGTTTTTCAATTTGAATACATGTTTTATTATTAAATAAAAATTTGTGAATAAATTAAAACAGTTTATATTTGTACTCGATATTTGTGCAAGCTGACGTCATTATTTCAATTGTGAGAATTATTAATGCGATAATCTAAAATAAGATAAGAACAAAATGTACAGAAATATAATTATGTATTGTCTTTACAAGTTATCAAAATTCCATAATTTGTAGAGAAAATCCATTGATAGGGAATTCATAATAATTAAAATATATAATAATAATAATTATTAGATTTAATGACATGTATCACGTATTTTTAATTAATTTTAAAGTAAATTTTATAATCCAGTGATTTAACGATGATGACATGGCCATCGAAATGTGTATTATCTTATAAATAAATAAAGTGAACAAAAAATTAATTATTGAATATTTCTATAATTTCTTATAGTGCTGGGTGGATAATTCATTTTTATATAAAAAAACTTTTTAGAAATTTAAGGTTACAAACAAACAATGATAAATATCAATATTTAAAATACATTAAATTTTTAAATAATCTTTGTTTTATTTTGATTACAGTTTTTCTAAACATGGCTTGTTGTTTTTTTCGTTTCAAAGAATCAAATGAATACAATCTCACTAAACAATATGAAAAAGCATTTGGACAGTTCATTAAGGTGTGTATTTTAATTAAAACTAGCTTTTTAATAGTGTTTTTATGGTTTTGTTAGTAGTTAGGTTACTGCTTTTGTATTTCTTCACGATTCGTTTTAGTTAGCAAATAAATGGATATTAGATAGTCTTTGTTACAGTTTTAAACTATTTTAATAGACAGTCAATAGAAATATGTTTAATGGTATAGAAAATTTAGAAACATCAATTAATTATTTTAAAAAATAAATTGAAATAAAAAAAATATTGAAAAATAGTAATGTTTGTCTCGTCTTATTTTTTTAATATCGTTAGGCTGAAAAATCTTGGACCTCACTATGTAAATTCGGGTTTTAAACTATAAAGGGACATTATTATTGGATTAGATTGTTGTAAATGAAATAGTCGTTTTTTATTTTTGACTTTAAATGTTTATTAATCGAACTTAATTTATACGTATTTAATTAAAATAGTCACCACCAACATGAGTACACTTTTTGCAATATGATATAAGTACATTAATGTCAATTTGATTAAAATTAGGATAATGAGAGGCCAAAGGACGAAAAGTTGAAATTTTGAAAAACGACCATTTCATTTGCAAAGACTTAATATTTTATTTAATTCGCACAAAAAATAAAATAGTTGGAAATACAATAGTAGGCGAAAATATCTATTATTTTAGTCTTGTCAAATTTATAGGCAAATATTTTAAATCAGATTTTAATAGTTGTTGTATGAATGACAAATATAAAATGTTTTCTATTTTTCGTTTCATTTATATATTCATTTTTTGTATCCCACGAAAAAATACTAGGCCTAATGAAGACAGGGTATGTATTTTATTAAATAATTTAATTTCAATGAATATAAATGGATTTTATTTAATCTTTCATTTTATTAATTATCTTAAAAATATAGGTCAATTAGTTTTATTTAAGGTATGATAATGATTTGAAATAAAATAAAAATATGTGATTTGAGATTTAAATTGTTATGAAATTGTATTTAATTAAATAGTTGAAGAAAGAAAGAATAAAACTATAGAATATAATGAAAATATAAAATACATTTTTTTGTACAGAAATCAGAGTTAAGTAATACAGTTGTTCCAAATGGAACAACTTCAAATGTAAGACAGCCATCGACTGTATCTTCTGATGATAAAATTTATGAAGAACCGTCTACGTTGATAGCAACGACCGCATTACAAAAACAAGAAAATGAAAAACAAATATCGGATAAGACAAGTAATGAATATGTGGAGATTGAGAAAAAGGAAGAACCGGAAAGTATAGAGCCGCCGATTAAGAATGTCAATGGTAAAGAAATTGAAGATATATTATCTGAAGATGAAGATGAAAACGCTAGTGAAGTACAAATGGGGAGACGTGAAGGAATACCGGGTAGAGGGATTAAAATGGATGTAAATGAAGATGTACCGATGGTAAAAATTGAAAAAGATAAAAAGTAAGATTTTATATTTTTTTTTAATTTCAACATTTAATAATTAATCAATAAATAAAAAGAATAATTAGGACCATACAAATGTGACGCCTAGTTTTGTATTTTATTAAAAAGAAACATATGTATAGAGTGGTATTTGGATGACCCTATATATTGTATATATAAAATGATAAAAATCGAAAGAAATGATTACAATCAAGTAACAAAGAATGAACAATAGAATATTTTATACTTGCAATTATTATTTAAAATCAATTAATTCTTCGGTTATGTCAAACGTAAAAAGTATTGTTATTTTTTCTTAGAACAGCGCGATTAATCAGGGATGCATTTGCTGCAAACACGTTCTTGAATAGATTGATTGACGAGGATAGAATGAAGCTAATAGTTGATATAATGTATTTGCAAGAATTTAAATCGAACGTTTATATTATCAAAGAAGGAGAACAAGGTAAATATTGTAAGAATTGTAGTTGATTTTTGCATATAAATGATGCTACTTATATACTTAAAAGTAGAATATTTAAATTCATGTTACAAATTATAAAAGAATAAGTTTTTAGTGCAACCTTGAATGAAATTATTATGTAAAATTAAAACCTGAATAAAATAAAATTATGTATTATTTAATTTTTTGTTCTAGTTTGTATAGGGTGACCCAAATGAAACTAAAGGATTTAGATATACATTTATTTACTTATTATTTATTATCCTTCAATTCATTTAGGCTACCTGTAGTTTATTAAATAAGAGTTGTTTCAAAAATATCAAGGAGGGTTACTTTTTTATTTAGTAATACTTATTATGTTTATTTTTTAGGATCCCATATGTATGTTTCTGCCGAGGGAACTTTCGAAGTCATTATCAAAGGCAAACATGGAGATAAATTCGGTCCAGGAAAAGCTTTCGGCGAACTTGCTATTTTGTATAATGCTGAGAGAAAGGCATCTATAAAAGGTATTTATTCTATTATTTACGTCGATTATTATTTTTTTAATATTTTCATGTATAGAGATGTATTTTAATTGTATTAAGTATAGAAAAGTTCATTATTTACAAATTTAAATAAACAATAATTAAAAATTCATAGTAGTAATATCATATTAATTGATTTATGTTTATAATGAATCATTTTTATTGAAAAAATTAATTCTGATAAATAAATTAATGTTTTTTTTCAGCAAAAACAAAATGTAAAGTATGGGTGTTAGATAGAATAGCGTTCCAAAAAATTATGATGATAACAGGAATGGAAGAACAAGAAAATAGTGTCAGCTTCTTAAAATCAGTAACGATTTTGGAACATCTTGATGGAACAACTTTAGTCAAAGTTGCTGACTTGCTGAAAAAGGTAATAAATAATAAAGTATTAAAATTATGTACAAATCACTTTCGGAAATTTCGTTCGACTAAATTTTAATATTATTTATGATTGTTTCTATATAGAAAAGTACTTATTTAAAATTAGAAATATCTGTAGAATGATTGTATTAAAATATCTCATTTGTAAACATATTTGTTTTCATAGAATATATTTTTCTAGGAATTTTTCTCAGCTGGTGTAGAAATAGTACGTCAGGGTGATGAAGGTGATAAGTTCTATATAATCCGTGCTGGTTCTGTAATAATAACGAAACGAGCTGAAGGTGAAACGAAATCAAAACGTGTAGGGAAATTGAGTCGAGGTCAGTATTTCGGAGAGTTAGCTCTTATGCAAGAGGATCGTCGACAGGCAACTATAACAGCTGAAGCACCAGGAGTCGAATGTTTGACATTAGATATTTTGTGAGTTAAACATATGTATATCTATACACATACAGAATGACCCAAATGAGAATTTTAAATGTGCCAATATTTTTTTTACTTTTTATGTACAATAATTCATAAAAGTTATGGGATAAACATATTAATAAAATATTTTAAAAATGGGTATTGAACAATAATTGAAATATGATATAGTTTTTTTAACATCATTATTTTTATTTAAAATATTTTATTAAAAATTTAGAAATACAATAATTATATATTTATTAATTTCACAATGAACAATTTACAAAACTTAAAGATTATTTTTTTAAAAAAATGTTCAGAGTTTAGAAATATGTTTATCTGTAAAAGTCCATACTAATAATTTACTACTTTTTAATAATTGTTTTGAATTTTGAAACTTACTAGAATTAATTAGTCTCTAAAATACTTCAGAAAAATTATATGAGAATTTAAAATCATTCTTAAAAATTGATATTTTCTTTAATTTTATCATATAAATAAATTAATTTTTATGTTAATATTTTTTAGTAAACAATATAATTTATAAGAAACACTGGATAAAATTGTATTAAAATTTAAATTAAAAAAATATTTGACAAAAATAGATAAGAATACTAGTAAAAATTCCCTCTGTTTTTTTCAATAAATAAATTACATTTTTTGTTTTAGATCATTTAAGAAATATTTGGGAGGTCTAGATGGACTTCAAAAAACTGTTGCTGATTATGAACCTGTTGCTGTTGCAACAGTCGATAGTAAGTTAATTTAAAAAATATTTTATTTGTAATTTAATAGTATCGACTAATTAATTCATTTTTATCATTAAAAATTGAATTAATTTTATTATAGTTGCGATTAGTTTGATTTTTTTTAATAAAACTTTATACGAATCCTTTATATTTTTTAAGTTTGGCAGTATTTTCAAATATACCATTTTTATAAAATAGTGTCAATTTAAATATTCGATAATAGATTATTTTATTTAATTTTGTTTTTTTTTAAAAAAATCCGTGAATACTTCTTAAGTGATTTTTTTATATATACTATTAAATATATATATATATATATATATATATATATATATATATATATATATATATAATTGACTAATTATTTCATAAACATATAAAATATATTTTTATTGTAGAATATGCAGATCTTTCGTTAACCAATTTGACGGTAATAGGAACATTGGGTATTGGGGCATTTGGTCGTGTTGAATTGGTACAACATTTGAAAGATAAATCAATTACATTCGCATTAAAATATTTGAAAAAAGCAGATATTGTTCAACAACATCAACAAGATCATGTATTTAACGAAAAAAATATTTTATTACGTTGCAACAGTCCGTTTATATGCAAGTGAGTGAAATATTTATTTTACAATGAGATTTATAAGTTCGACATTTCATTTATTTGAGTGACATATTTAAAAAGCTCAAATGAGTTTAAACAAAATAAGTAGCAATGTAGATAAAATCAATATAAAAAAGTTACTAGTAAAAAGATTGAAAAATAGAAGATAATTTTTTTAAGAAAATAATAATAATTACTTTAATGTTTTTTTTTATTACAGATTATATAAAACATTCCACGATTCCAAATACTTATACTTTTTACTAGAACCATGTCTTGGTGGTGATATCTGGACGTTCCAGCAGACTTCAGTAAAACGTGCTTTTGATGAGAAGACAGCAAGGTTTATAACAGCCTGTGTCGTTGAAGCATTTGATCATTTACATTCTCGTTCGTATATTTATCGTGATCTGAAACCGGAAAATCTCGTCCTGGATAATAAAGGATACGTCAAACTTGTAAATATTGTCTTTTATTTAGTTTATAAGAACAATATTATTGTTTAATTCGTTTTTAGTCTATATTCCTTTAATATTTATGAAAGTCCGACAGAGTCCTGCAGATAGATGAGATAAAGACATTAGACAATTATCATCCTATAATATATATCAAATTATTTTTTAAAATAATTTTAGTAAAATATTTGATCTCAATTGACCATTTATTTTGTATATAGAATTGAAAATGAACTCTAAGAACGTTATTTAATTTTTTAGATAGATTTTGGGTTTGCTAAAATGTTGAATGAAGGTCAAAAAACATGGACATTCGCCGGAACTCCTGAATATGTGGCACCAGAGATAATCAGAAATCGAGGACATAACAAAGCTGTAGATTATTGGGCACTGGGTATAATGATTCACGAACTACTTTGTGGCAAACCGCCGTTCCGTGGTCAATCACAGATGAAAACGTATAATTTAATTCTAAAAGGTATTGACCAAGTTGAGATGCCACCACAAATCACAAAGAGTGCTCAAAATATTATAAAGAAATTATGTAGACCGATACCAGCTGAACGATTGGGATGTTTCAAAGATGGTGTTAATGATATACGAAAACATAAGTACGTCTTTTTATTAACATATTTAAAAATTAATGTTTGAAATATTAAATGATTAATGACTAGTAATGAGTTATAAAAAAAAGAAAAAAATTTATAAAAATTCTTCAAAAACATAACATTTAATTTTTATATTAAAATATTCAGATTATTAGAACATTCGTTAAGTAATATTATTTTTGGAACTAGACTTAAATTTTTAGATCCAATAACAGAACACATATTTTTTAAACAATTTCTTTATATATATATAATATTTTTATACTAAAACAATTTACTATTTAGATGGTTCCTTGGTTTTCAATGGCAAAAACTCCAAAATTGTGAATTACCTGCACCATGTTCTAGACCCGTGAAAGATAATTGTGATCTAAGTCATTTTGACAAATATGCTAAAGATGACGATGATCCACCAGTTGAAGATTCTGGCTGGGATGATGATTTTTAATCTTATTTATTTACATTTTAAGTATTAGTTTAACTGAATGATTTATATTTATATGTATTTTAAATTTGATATTTTATTGATTGGTTTATAAATATCTAAACCAATAGAGTATGTAGAAGAGATTTTGTTTTTAATATTTTTCGTATTTTAAAAAGACATTTTATTAAAAAAATATGAATTTTATGAAAGATGTTGGTGTAAATTTATTTTCAACAAATTAAAAGTGAAAATTCTTTTTAAGAAAATATATTCTTTTAACATAAAAATAATGTTCAAAAATTTATGAAGAAAATGGTCATAAAAAAGTAATAGTTTCATTTATTCATAGCCAAATTTGAAAAAATTCATCGTCAATATAAAATATAATAGTAGTGTTATTTCTTCAAAATTCAATATTGTGAAAATACGTTTTGAATATAAGATTTTATTACTCGAAACAAGATTTTTTCTGAAAGATTTTTTTAATTAAGGGGAAGTATTTTTTTAAAAAATTTCATAAAATGTAAATTTCATAAACATTTCTGCATTTATATGTCTTCATGGGAATTGTGAAATTAATTAGATCAAAATAAGCCAATATGATATTTATTAATATTAACGATTAAGTAATATTAATATTAATTTTAAACTTTGCTTAACAGTGAGAAATATTCTTAACTATTATTAATAAGATTCAATGTTATAATAAAAATTATATTCATAATTATTGTATTTTCTCCAATCCATATACTTGGTTATTTTTAAGAAAATATATTTATTTTATATTTGAGTATTTTTTACATAAAAAAATGTTTTGTTATGTAACAATTTTTTACAATATTTTTCATCTTGTTATATTTTGGAGTAATTTTCTTAAAAAAAATTTATATTGATATTTTCAAATATTTAAAAATCCTATACAAATTATATTTGCTTACAACTATAACAATTATGATAATTCATGTAATTAAAACATGTAAAAATCGTATAGTTAATATATTTATTCTTAGTTTAGAAGATAGTTTCTTTTTAATATTTAATCAGTGTAATGAATAACGTTTTCATTCATTGGTAGAAAAAGTAATAACAAAGAATAAAAAAAGTATAAGTATAATTAAATGCATAAGAATTGATTTAATAAAAGAGGACCAAATAATTATACTTTTTATTAATTACTTTTCAGTATTTTTTACGTTTTTTATATGTTTGATATGAGTTTATATATATATTGTTTTTGTTGAAAAGTTATCTTAAATTCCTTTAATAATTATATTTTTTTTTACTGTTCTTGAAAAATATCTACAATAAACATATCATTTTATTAATTAAATATTATTGAATTTTCACATACTAATATTTTATATACAATTCCCTCTTACTAATATAATATATATATATATATATAAATAAGATAAAAGAAGAAGATATAATTGTATATTTTGTTAATTATGATTATTAATTGATATATTTTTAATTACACCAACAAATGATTCTTTTTAAAGATGACAATTTAGTAGATTTCTAATATTATCAACACCTGTTTCATGAAATGTTCCTAGATGTCAGAACTACCATAAGTAGAGAGTGTTAATAAGCGGTTGGATGCACATGTTTGTTAATTAATTATAATAGTTTATTTAATTTCAATTTGAGTTTGGAATATTAATTTGAAATAGCAGAATAATCGTAAGTAATAATTTTCTTGTATTTTTTGAATTCTTAAATACGTGTAGATTTGTAATTTTAAATATTTATCTATATATCAGTTGAAAAGATTACATTTACAATTTTCCTAAACATGTAGTTTAAATATATTAATTATATAATATAGATGGTCCAATTGAGACTGAGAAATAGTAAAGAATAAAAATGATAGTAAGCAAGTATGTTTAAACTTTTCAATCTCATTTAGGCTACCTATATATATATATATGTACATACATATTATATACACAATATATATTATACATTTTATAATTGCCTTTAGTCATCAAAAAGTATTTGGTCACTTTATTCTTTGTAGATGATATTGTATTTATGTACTTATTTAATGAATATTTCAGCGATTTATTGAATATTTATTTGTACTGTTCATTTAAAAATATTTCATTTAACAAAATAAATACCTTATATATATTGCATACAAAAAAAATTACATAAAATAATATTATTGAAAGTACATAATGTATGTTATGAAATTTTAATATTATGATATAATAAATCTGTGAGCAGATACAATGATTTAATGATATATCATATTATTGGTTAAAAATATAACTTTTGATATTTATTTATTTTATAGTAATGGAAGAATTTATATATATATATATATATATATATATATATATATATATATTTATATTTATATATATGTATGTATGTATTAATCTGTGTAAATACTAAATTTCATTATTGTGTAATTTGTGAAAAGATTTCTTTAATTAATCATATTATTTATTTTGTATAAAAATGTATATTTTTTAAGAAAAATATAAAACACTAATTTTAAAATCATAATATTGAATCACATATCCATAATTTGTTTTCGTATATTTTCCACTGCCAGCATTTCTTCTAAATGCCTCTTTTGAAGTTCTTGTATAGTATATGGTGTTTGTTGATATTTCCTGTTATCATTCCGATTTTCTAAACTTGGAGACTGTTCACTGTTTTCTTTGATTATTTTTTTAGTATTGTCGTATAATTTCCTAGGCATCGACTGTGAACGCCTAACTGTTTTTCTTTTCGAATCGATTTTCATTCTAGTTTCAATCTGTTCATCTAATTTACGTATTTCTTCGTTATTAATATTCGTAATTTTTAATACATTCGAGAGCATTTCTTGAATATTATCTGGATTATTTTTTTCATTGGTAATATTTTCTACATTTGTTTCATTACTATATTTGATTTCTAAGTTATTTTTAAATATTTCAGATAATTGATGGTTTGATGTTATTAAATTATTCGAAAAGGGCAAAGTATTAGATGGACATAAATTATCATTTATTGAATTACTACTGTTTTTAATATCTGCTGTATGTATGTTTTCAATTTGTTGATTTATACAAATATAGTCATTGTTGCTTTTGGAGTTTACATTTGTCTTTTTTAATATGATTTTTGCTCTGTTTGAAATACTTGCAGAAATTCCATATACACGTTGCTTTTGCCAACGTTGATTCTGAAATATTTGGTGTAAATTGAAATTACAATTTAATAAGACTTATTAAATACATACATACATACATACATACATATATAAATATACATACATATATACATATATATATATATATATATATATATATATATATATATATATATATATATATATATGTATTTATAGATGGATGGATGGATGAATGAATATGTAGTCGTGCACTAAGTTATTTTCTTATAAAATGTTTTAAATGTTATATTTTTAAGTGGTATTCGATAGTTTGGATATTTAAAATATCTTTAGTAAACTCATAAGTATTGTAAATAAATAATTGTTATACCATACATCAAATGATTAACATGAAGTTGGGTATCAAATAAAATTGTTATGTTTTTTTGTCAATGAAAATTATTTTCACAGTATTATAAATACCACATATATTTTATAAAAAAAATATTAGTCTCAATAAAGTGATGCACATATGACTCTCGTGGTATTAATGAAAATTTATCAAAAATCGACTAATCAGAGATCGTGTCAATATTAATAAATGTTTTAATTATTCTCTTGTAAGTTTAATAATATTTAAACGAATTCGTAATACATTTCGAAGTTTGCCTAATTCTCATGTAATTTGGGACATTAAAATAATGAAATTTCAGTATTTCCTTCTACATCTAATTAACATTAGTATCATGAACGTTTCATACGATTTATTTAATATAATTACATGATCCGAAGTGATGATTAGTAAATTATTATAGTAGAACTAGTTTTAATTTTTTTCCCTCAAATATATTGCTGTTCGACGTGTGACCGTTGTATAACTTTTTATGAAATATTTATATTCGTTTCCGATAATGGAGACTAAATAAAAACGAAAGATTCAAATAACCCACTGACCTAAAACATCTTATCGTTAAATAAATTGTATACACACACACACACATTGTTTCGTAGAGTCTGTATTAGATCTATGCAGCGCATGTGTTCATCTCAATATTTTCATGTTTAGATGTCGACAGTCTACCTTTCCAATGAGAGCATTAAAAAAATACGAACTCTCACTTCGTGAATCGAATATATTTAGTATAGGAAAGGTCATTGCCAAGACCATGATCATTATTAAAACAGGCACGGAGTTAATTTTTTTTTTGTTCTTTATTTCATATTTCATTACTCATTATTTCAAGATTTTTTTACAATAATTTTAGGAAGGTCTCTCAACGATAAATAATTGTTTATCTTATATATATATATATATATTTATATATATATATATATATATATATATATCATCAGCTTATTTATTTATACTTTTGGATACCCTCCCCCCAAATCTCGTTTAATCAATTTATGGTTTTTTCTTCCAGTTCATTCTGACGAATTGTCTTACATCTTTCTCATCGATTCATATTTTTTTTCCTATACCTTTCTATATATGTATATCCCCAATCATCAATTTCTCTTGGTCCTCTCTTTTGTTATATAATATTTAATTTTAAAGACAAAAAAATAATTTTTGTTTGTGTTGTTGAAAATTCCAACATTTAATATTTTAATGACAATGATTTAAAATTAAACGATTTAGAAACGATTAATTAAGTTAATAAGAAGAATTGTTAAAAATATTTTTTATTTCATGTGAAAACCTACAACTAATATATTTTTTGTGTTCTAATATTAAAATATATTTCAGTATTATAACACATAATGATATCAAATTCCAAACCGAACATAAAACTTAATTTTTTCAAATTAATTTATGTGTAATTTTCTAACGAAAAATCCATTTAAGCACGCATATAAGTCATTTCAAGTCAACCTTAATTATGTAACGATGTGTAGATAATTAAGGTTACAGCGGGAAAAAAATCCAAATGTTAATAGTACACAAAGCATTTGAACAAAGTGATTAAGCGAGATTTTTCCATTAAAATAATTCGGAAAATAATTTCGCCGGAATCGACATAAAAACTATTCTGTTAAATGAAAACAGTTGATTATACGTCAGTGTTGGCAATTACCCGTGACCTAATGATACTTAAACGCGTACAACTTTCATTTAATGAATGTGTCTCCTCTGCAGCATCCATATGTTTTCTGAACAGCTAGAATAAACGGTCGGAGGGTGTGACGAAACCTCCAGTTTGACCCCGACCTACGAAGAATTCTGTCTCGCATTACGTACTGTCTGTCTAGGAAGTGACTTGAACATATTTTTATATGCGAATTCTCACCAGATAATACAGAGGTGGATTCAATGATAACATTTATAGTGATTTTATGAATTTACTGTTTTTGTAGATTTATTTTGTATTCTATGAGTATAAGTATATACTTGCATTCATACATACGTACACACATACACACACATGTATGTATATATATATATATATATATATATATATATATATATAAATGTCAGTAATAGTAAGTCTCTTTCTATGGACTGCTGGATGAAAAAAATAAATTAAGAAATTATAAAAGTTTGGTAAAGTTGAATTTTTCGAAGTGGTGTTTGGGTTTGAATGTTTTTGGTTTCAGTATTTTCTAAATGCTATTTTCGTCAGATATATATTTTTTTTAAATAGATAAAATTAGTGTGGTAAAACATAATAAGATTTTTTCATAATTTCAATTCCTACCATGGAACTAGCAGTCATTATCAAGCGAATTTTTTTTATTATTAACTAGCATTTGTCGAAATTAGTCAACCAACCATTTAGTAATTTATAATACAAGATTATAATTTTTTATTGTGTATATTTAACTGTGGTTTATTTCATTTACTTAGTCTTTTTTCAATTTTAAAGATGGTTCACTTTTATCCATTTTCACTGTTCGTTTAAAAAATGGTAGTTTTTCATATATACATGCATACATACATTTATATGTGTATGATATAACCATTCGCAAAAAGGAGATATATTATTTTTTCTTATGAATAACTAGTAATTTTATTTATTTGTTTAAAATATTAATAAACATATTTTTATTACCAAAAGTAAATTTACCATCTAATGTTAAATTTGCTGTATAATATACATACTGATAAATGACATTAAAAAAATTATGTTAAATCAATAAAGTAAATATGTTTGTCGTGAAAATAAATATTTAAATAAATTCCAATACAAATTTTGTCACAGTTTTGTCATTTTTCGCAACTTTTTTTAAATATATATATATATATATATATATATATATATATATCACATGTGTGTGTATGTATTTACTTATTATGTTATTAGGAAATTAAAATAATAATATTCTCTTTATTATACTTAATTTGCCTTAGAATGTAAACATTTACAAACTGCAATGTGTGACATGAGTATTTGTTGTGAACATACGGCATAAAATCCTTTATTTTTTCACCATACGTTTATTAAATAATTTTAGAAATTATATGTTATTTGAATGATAAATTCAAATAGTTCGTATATAATGTGTGGGCTGTAGAAAATACATCATTTTGTTAATTGAATTTTTTGTATTCTTGTCATTTTGATGGCTTAAATGTTAATGGGTTCGATTTATTTTCGTAATATTTTCAAAAGAAATATTCAAATTAATGATGATGACATTGAAAGAAAACATGATAATTTAATAAATCCCTTCTAAACGAATGTAATTTTTTTAGAAAGAAATAAATATTGACTTAAATAATCAATTCAATAATTAAATACATTCTGTTTTTTTCCAATTTTAAATCGTTAATATTAAATGCATGTTAAATATTATATTAACACTTTTAAATACTCTTTACAAGTTTTTTTTAGCTAGAATAATTTACAAATTCTTGATTATATTAAATATTATTACTGAATTTAAAGTTTTGAATTTTATATGAATTTGTTTTATTTATTTTACATTATTTTATTGCTTATTTTAGACTACAAACGTAATAAATTTGAGATCGATTGAAAAATAAATACACTATATTTTTTTCAAAAAGACACGAACTTTTCGAATAATCTAATATTTAAAAATCGTTCATGAAAAATTACTTTTAATGTTTTAATGATTATTCTAAATTACCTTTTCTCTCATCAGTTCTATATCAGGTCCTAAACTGCCTAATTTAGGTACATCCCGCAAATTTTTGATACCACGATAAGCTTTGTATGTATTTTTTTTGATCGATTTGTCAGTTTGAAGTAGATGTTCAGATACGCTTTGAAAATTTGAGAAACTTTCTTCTGTACGGTTAGTTTCAACTCCTGGTTCTGAATAACGGTTCGTTTGATTGCTATCTTCGTTTAGATTCAATGAATGAATTATTTCATTGTTGTGTTTTCTCATTTCCTCTTGTTCAATCAGATTAAAATAAAAGCTAAATAAATATTAAATATGTTAAAATTATAGATTTTCTCTACTAGAAATTTCGCAAATCAACATTGAATTATTAATTTGTTTACTATATTTTCCCTGAATGCAAAACAAATATTTTTAATTGCTTTCATACTGTGTTATTTCTTAATTTGAAATGATAAAATAACACGTAGTTTTCTATTTCTGAGCACAAATATGAATAATTGAAAAACATTAAACAACTGTCATACTTAACAACAATAAATTTTACTTATTATGCTAATAATTACAATTATGCATACAATTCTCTTTTCATCGAGTATCACTTTTCTATTGAAATCAAAAATAAAATTTCATAGGAAAAAAAACCTGACAATGGATATTACAAAATATAACAATCATTTTACCTGCTCGTATCCCACTGTTCTTCATACTGAGGATCATTAAAGATTTCACAATCATTTACATCTCTAGGACTATTTCCACAAATCGATCTTGCAGTATCTGACGCAGGAGGAACGTTTACCAATTCAGGAACACCGATTTTCTTTAAATATAGTTGTAAATATGATTTTCCTTTTGGTTTTACTGTCGTGCAATCTTCTAAAAGATTATTCGATTTCTTAACAATTTTTTTACGTTTTATTTTCTTAACATCTTTACTAATCTCTTCATTCTCTTCGTTCGTTTCTTTTTGTTCTTCTGTACATTTTTTTTTCGCAACATTGTGTATTTTATTTATAATCAACGGTGGTTTCTTTTTAATTTTTTTCGATTTCCGTTCTGTATTATACAATGGACTTATTTCCACTTCGCCGTTATAAAATGGTATTGTATCGTTTATGTCGGTATTTTGACTCGTTGTGTTTGAAGATAATGTAATAGTTGTTTCGAGAGAATCTGAAGAAAATACATCGTCCTCTTCCTCTTCATTTAGTGAATCACAAAATATATCACTCATTTTTATTTATTAGTTATTTAATAATAATATAGATATAATTTAATTCAATAACAATTTAATTTTAAAAGTGACAAGTAGATATGTATGTACATACTTGATTTATTTAAATTTTAATTATATAAGGAAGTGAGTTTGTAGTAAGATTTAAAAAATATTTTAGATTTTATTTTCTATATGAAATACTTACCAAATATTTCAATTTTTGATTTGGATTTATATAATAGAAAATACTTTTAATATTTATTGAAACTTTTTGTTAGCAATATGTAAAAATAAATTAAAAAATAATTTTTTAATCAACATTGTTCCAATTTTAAATTCCACTGTAAAAAATACATAAACACACACACATCATTGAGCTTGAACGAAACATGTGTATTACTTGCTTGTATATACATATAGGTCAGAAACACTAAGTGCAAAAATAAAATAAAAACTTTTGACAACACAGAAAAACATGAAAAGGATATTGTTAGAAATTTTTAAATACGATTAGAAAATTTCTAAATGGATACGAGAACAGATAAGGATAATTGATATAATCAAACAAATCAAATTGATAATATGGGCATTAGCAAGACATATAGCAATAAGAGAAAACAATAAATTGATAAAAAATCATTGTGGAGTGGCAATCAAGGGAAAAAAAGGATCCATTATATATATATATAATGAATTTTATGTGTATATTTGCCAACGGTAAATAAATAAAAAATTACTTCAGTACGTGAACGACACAATTCCAATACCTAAATTCACAACCATTCTTTTCTCATGAAGGCGTTCAGTGTAGGCGTGAATTTGAAGGTTTAATATTGAACTAAAACTATTTGGCAATATGAACAGTGTTTTTATAATTTAATATTTGAACTCAATTATTATCTGTGTTTATAACACGTTATAGAATATCGATATTTATCTATCTATCTACATCTTTCTCTCTCTCTTTATATATGTATATTACTCATGCATACATACAGATTTTTGTGTAGAGATATATGATTAATTTTTTTTATAATATAAAAAAATATTAGAGACTTATAAAAAAGACGAAATTTTAAACTGTTCCTTTCATTTTTAGTTTGATGTTTTCATGTTATGTTAAATACCCTAAAATATTTATTACAAATATTTTTGCTTGCAAAAACATATTATTGATTTGCTATAAATGAAGAGTACTCATTTACGAAATTATGAACTACCTAGTCGCACATATGTATGAGGAATATAATATCAAATCCTGGACTTTAAAAGTTCAAAGGTCATTCTGCACCAACAGAATAGTTGAAAGTGTACTACGCACGCGCAGTTATCGATTGAATTTATATTGTCAGTTCATATGACATGTACCGGTTGCTTCTTTTTACCTGTTAAATATGTCTGTACTGTTATCATTTTACATAACTAATTGCAATTACTACCATCGCGTTTTTTAGCCACTGTATTTAGTGACAATTACGTTCAAAGGTCATGAATTTCTAATAACGTATGCTTATGTTGTTTGCATGACTTGTTTTTATCAATATTTTATTATTACATAAACAGATTATCGAATATGTAGATCATTTTTTAATTATTTTAAAAGCTTATATATATATATATATATATATATATATATATATATATATATATATATATATATAGGTATAAAGATAAAGTGAACATTTGTTCAAATCCAAAATAAACACATACACACACACACACACACACACATATATATATATATATATATATATATATATATATATATATATATATATATATATATATATATATATATATATATATGTATAGACATATTTTAATCATTATTAACAAAGCTTACATCGGTCTACTTCATGGCAAAAGCCTCATCAAATGTTGCTAGCTTTTCTTAAATGTCATACCGAGACATTTTCAAGTTTTCCTATCAGTCATTAATCTCTTCTCACCCTTTTCTTCACAAAACTTTACAATTTCATTTCTCTCTCTCTCTCTCTCTCTCTATATATATATATATATATGTGTATGTGTGTGTGTGTTTGTTAAACGTATACAAAATTTTCCATCTTTGACATTTAGATAGCATTGAAAATTGTATTGACTTATTTTGAATTTATTATCTTATTATTGTTAAATTGAAATAAAATTGATATATAATTATTGTGGACATAAAAACATTTCTAGTCTGTATAAAAATGAAAGAAAAAATAAATATTATATAGGAAAAAATAAATATTATTATATATATATATTCTCTATATTATGCTTTTTTTGTTAAATGTACTTAAAAGCATCAAAAAAATTAGTATACTTATTGAGGCTCTTAAGAGTATCTAGTCGAATACATATATTAGAAAATAAGTGAAAATATAAATATATAAAACATAATAATAAAAAATATAATCACATTTATATTAGAAGTTTGGATTCGAAGTAACTGGTACAGAAATTAGAACTAAAAATGGATGTTATTAGAAAATCTGCCAAAGTATATAAATTAAAACGAGTGAACAATGAAGAAATACAGAGAAAGGAAGTTAATGAGACTATATTAGAGGAAATAGAATTCAAAAAATTGATTTCGTTCGATAATATTCAAAAAATGGAAGATCATGATTTATCAAAATGGATGTAAATTGAAATCCATCAGGATGAAGGAAAAGAAGACTGTCTAGACTTGGTTAAAATGAAATGCAATAAATATTATGAATAAGAAAAATATTTAAGTGGAATGGAATAATAGAAAACGTTTGAAACTGAGACTTAGAGGGAGTTAATCGTTACAGCTGGGAAAAATTGTTGGATTGTATGTTAGATTTAAAATAGATATAGATCAAGAAATAGATATAGTATGTTTTAAAGACCTAATTAAAAGAAGATAATGAGTTTTATAAGTATTTTTTTATTATGACTTTACAATATTTCTAAAATACTAGTGAATCAATAAAAAGTTTTCCATGACAAATAGCAGGTATTATATTTTCGTTTGTATAAATTGAAATTTTTACATTGAGTCATACAAATTAGTGATACACACCCCCATATATATATATATATATATATATATATATATATATATATATATATAAATATTAAAAAAATACCATACTCTTTAGGTAATAAAATTATCTGTATGTATAAATATATTAAAATATTTTTTTCTTGTATGTATTTGTAATTTTTTATCGATGATTGTAATTTTAGGATAACCTGATCTTAAATCGTCATTAATGTCTGGTTGAGAGGGAATATATAGATATATGTGTGAATTGTTTTAAAAGACGGTCTGTATAATAATTATTTTGACAATATATTGTAAATTAAAAGAAGTTTCCACACAAACTATCATTCTAACATCACAAGCTATTAAAAATGTGTTAAATAATTATTTATTGTTCATTTTCTTTATTTATAAGCTGATGTGCTTTTTAATGGCAATGCAATCATCATCAGAGTGGTGTGTTATAAAATCTAGCTCATTAATGAGTATTATAAATACTAAATTTTATTACACATTGTTATGATGATAATGGTGTTGCTATCGAAAAACACATCAGCCCTTAAATAAAAAAAATTAACAATAAATAATTATTTTAATATAGGGTAGTGTTGAGTTGATAGTTTGTAAGTAATTCCGCCATAATTCCAAAACAAACACTTAAAAGTTTTGTAAGTTGTCCATTTGACCATATATTTTTTTATAATTTTAAAATGTTATTAAAATCTTGAATATGAAAAACTAGATTTATTAGATTGATTATTTTTTAACGAATATTGAGTTTGTTATTTTGATTCGAAATTCTATTTTTTAAAAACCAAATATTTGAATAAATATCTTATGAATTAAAAAATAATTAGAAAAGTAATTCGTTAAGTACATAATTGTTATAAATTTTTGACATTTTCGAAATATAATATATTAAAATTTTTATTTTAATTAATAATTTATATTAAAATAGGGTTTAAATATAATTTAAGAAATTCAATAAATTAACCAGACAGATCTTATAAATAAAACTTACCGAAAAGTATTCTATATAAGGTTTTTTTCTGATAAAAATAAATTTATATTGAAAATAATTGTGATGAAAAAATATTAACCACATAGTTAATACACGAAAAATATTACAGTTCGATGTATATAAATTGAAAAATGCAGTACCCTGTAATAATACAAAAAACGACTTATTTACATTGAAAATTTCGAAAAAGCACGTCACGAACGTACTCTGAATTCTTGGAACCGCCGACGAACGGAGCTTATTTGGCGGCGATATTCACCGAAAGCTCCCGAAGCCAAGGACAAAGGCGATACCGCTGTATTTACACAGTGCAGATATGATCCAGTAGACCTGGAGCTTTACAGCTGTCATGGTTACAAAGTCGACGTAGTGCTTTTTCTGTAGATGGCAAACAGTTCTGTGAATGACAGTGTAACGATACCGCCTGTCAAATAGGGCGTGTTCATATTTATGTGATATTTGAAATAAGTATGTGCTCTGTTCTTATTATTCTATGTGAAATTGGCATTGAATCAAATTGGGTTTGATACATAGGAACCATGTATTTAGTACATTATATATATATATATATATATATATATATATATATATATATATGTAAAATATACATAATAAAATAATCATGCTTTCAATATTTTATAATACATATTAATATTTTTAATTATATAAACTTGTATTCAATAGTGGTAATGAATAAATTTCTTCCTTAAAAATGAAAGTGAGAATTTCATATTTTAAAGTAATATATATATATATATATATATATATATATATATATATATATATATATAGAGAGAGAGAGAGAGAGAGAGAGAGAGATGTAGATATATATTTCATCATCAGCCTCTCTCTATCTATAGCTGGTTGAAAGCTTTTTTCAAATTTTTACTTGGATTGATGTAATTTCTTCCTCTTGCTTGTTTTGGATGATTTTTTATGTCTCTACTCTATCTTTCAAAATGTCCTTTTTGGATCTTTATATAAATTTAGATTACCAATAAATGATTTCTTTTGTCCATTGATGATTTTAGGGAGTTATATATGTATATATGGTTATATATGAGAATGAAAGTTATTCGTTAATTTATATATCACATTAGTTAAGTAGAAATATTAATAAATTCTTGCAATTTTTTTTTTATTTTGACTAAGTATATTGTTAGCTATTTGTTGAAGGTTTTCTCAGTTGAAAAAAGATATATATATATATATATATATATATATATATATATATATATATAAAGGGTTGTTTAAATGAGACTGAAGGGTTCAGGCATATATTTAATTGCTTACTCTCATTTACTACTATTTAATGTCCTTCAGTTTCATTTGGATTTCTCTTCCTCTTCCTCTCTCTCTCTCTCTCTCTATCTCTCGTTCTCTTTCTTCATATATATATATATATATATATATATATATATATATATATATATATATTAAAGATTGTCCATATTATATTTTAAAAAAGTATATTTTATTTCAGAAATGGCTCTTATTTCAAGATCATCGCTTGTCTACAATTTCGCTGTGATATATTTCGAATGTGTTAATTATAAAACAGTGCAATGAATCGAAAGTGATGATTTGTTTATTACAAATGAAGATTTGGTGGAAAGAAATCGGCGTTAGTTAAAAGTGTTTGTGTGTATGGCGTGCTGATGAATCGTAAAACTGTCGTGTGATTAATTGTTAGATAAGTATGAACTTGTGGCTCGATGATGGAACGAGATTGGAGCTTTGCTGTATATGATTGTCGGTGTGTCTGATCGACACTGTGTAATTGCCAGGTAAGTGAATATCATAAATGATATAAAAAGATCTCATTCGTCGATATTTTCAAATAGCAATTAAATGTATTGTAGATAGAGTTATTAAATTAATTATTTATATAAAAGAAACGTAGTTTTATATGTTTATCTAGAAAATGAATAAATATTAAAATTAATATTACATGAAAGATTAAAAGTTAATATTTAAACATAATATTTTTACTTATACAGAAACCTCGAACAAATAACAAAATTCTTGCGAATTGTTTGAAAAGAAAGACATTAATGTTTAATGTTTAAACAAAGATTTGAAAAAGAAACGAAATTTGTTAGGAAATTGTATACGATTTGAGTAAAGATGAGAGTCGTACATGAAAAATGATTTTGTCTAGAAAATATAACTATTAATCATATAAGATTCGTTTCCATAAATTTATATATTTTTAAAATTCCTTTCTATTGTTCCACTTATTTAGAAATATTTACAAGTATAAAATACCGAACACGACAAGATCTTAAATATTTGTTTCGACTTTTTCTTATACAAAAAACTGTAATTAGTAGTTTCTTGTGTTAATAAAACTCATTTCCTCTTACTTCTTTAATAAATCTTAGATGGGCAGTTTAAATTAGAATGTTTTTTTTTCATTTTTATGTACGACTGTGGTCCAGCAGTTAATGTGGCAGATTAGTGACCAACAAGTTGAGAAATAGAAACCTTTTTCAAATAATACCACTTTTTTGTGAAAAAGGTCGTGCTTACTCAAATGTAATTACCTTGTACAAATAATTTATAACAGTTTAACGCATTAAGTTCATTATAGAGAAATGAGACATCAATTAAAAAAGTGATTAATGAAATCGTATATTTTATAATAATAAATCACTAGATTAATAAATAGAATTGTAATTATATATGTTTAATATTTTATTTTAATATTTGAATACTTTTAGAACAGACTGTGTAATATGATAAATAATATATAATAGTATTAAAAAATGTAATTATTGAATGAAATTCACTTGACCAATTAGTGTAACAAACTTAAAAATTAAATATTTCAATCTCAACTCACGAACGAATATAATAATGATTATCTCTTAATTAACATAAATCTATCTAATGATTTGAGACTCAATAAACATCTTCTCATATCCCAATTACGATTTAACTAGTTTCAAACCCTGCAGCATGTTTTTTTTAACAAATAAAAGAATATCCAAACACTAAAAACGTATTACGATTTGTTAAGGTTGTTTATTTCATGATTGTTCGAGTAATAATTAGTGTAAATTATATTTCATAAAAACGTACGCTTTTAATATTTTATTATAGTTATTAACTGTTAAGTATGAATGATAAAAAATCAGTCACGCAACATTGTTATTTTTCGTATACATGTGAAATATTTTTGCAAGTAGTAACACATGTTTTATTTCTATGGATCAGGTTATGTAAACCATCAGTGACATTGTTTATTCAAGTGCAGAATAAATTATCAGGCGATTGATGTTTTCTCACATTTAATTTATATATATATATATATATATATATATATATATATATATATATATATATATATATAGGTTTTAATGTGGAGTCAATATAACTTCAATATAAATTAACAAACATATATGTCAAGTAAAAAGGACAATGTCTTATTTTATAAACTGTTGTTGAATAGCATCTAGTGAAACCGGTAAATTTTTGATTGACATATTATTAAGTCTATATAAAAAAGTATGTATTTGTATAAAAGAAATTGATAATCGAGTAGCAGAATTCGTTTTATTGGAAACAAGATTGGAAAAAATCGAATTAATTGATTACTTATATTAGAATGGCAAAAAGAATAATAATTAAATTTAAAATATTTGTACAAGTGTAAACAATTAGATTGAATAAACTTTTAAAAGCAATAAAAATATTTTAATTGAAATATTTTCATAAGTATGAATGTTCATTTTTTTTATTGTTATAAAAATTAAAAACTGTTAAATCAATTAGTATGAAATTCTTACCAATATTTTTTATGAAATCAGAAATAACATATTTTTGATATTCTAAATTTTAAGATTGATTAACAACGAGTGTCCTTCATCAATCTCTTCATAACTATATAAGATTGTATTTTTATATTCTCTCTAATCTGTTTAATGCATCTGTAGTTTACTATTACTCTTCCTCTCTTACTCTTCATCAATCTTCTCGGAACATTTACTATAAAACTGTTATTACAATATAAATGTCCTATAAATGGGTCTCGTCTTTTCAGTACAGTTTTCTATAACCTCTTGATTTGTCATCTTGACAATTTTGAAGAATCTTTCCATTCACATCCAACACCATATTTCAAATTCTTCTAATTTATTTTTCTAGCATTCTCTAACAGTCCATGTTTCTAAACCACAAAGGGTTACATTTCATACATAGCATTTTATGAATCTTTTTTATTCTCTGCAGTAAAATTGTTGAATGTGAGGACATTCTCTTGCTATTAGAAGTTATGTTTGCTTGGGCAGTTCTGTTCTTTATATCAACCGAACATCTAACATTGTAATTTTGTTTCATAGATAAATTTTTATTTGTTTCATTTTTTTAATATTAATCTTAGTTTCTCTGTTAAGAAAGAGGCATTCACCCAACAGTGGATAGAAAAAATTGATGATTAAATATAATATGCTAAAAATATCGTTAAATTAAATATTTCAATATAATAAATTTAAAATTGATTGACATTTGATTTTAAGTTTTAAATTAGCAAAGGTCTTTTATTGATTATTTTTACTCTCAAACATAAAAAAAGTTCGTAAATGTGACGTTACTAAACTAGGCCAGTATAATTCATGTTATATATTTTTTTTATTAAAATATGTCCGCTATCGTAGCAGAAAAAATATGCCTATTAAATGTTATGCAACAAAGAAGAACAAAATTAATATTGACATAAATGTGCAAGGTTATTGTTTTACATAAATATTTTTACACGAGTCAAGTATAATCTAAATATGTTGTTACTATTGTAAATGTACTAAAAGCTAACCACACATATATTTTTTGGTAAGATTTATCAATATTGACAGTAAATATCAGGAGAAATATATATATATATATACATGAGGATGGAATAAATAATCTTCTTTAGTATTTTTCTGTGTTCCATATTAAGCAAAAAAAAAATAGAAATTATAAAATATAATTGAGTAAACGAAAAAAAAATTATTTCATAAATCAAAACGGAAAAGACTTTCCACCGATCATATTTAAGATTCGAATACGTAATACAGTACTTGCACTATTTAATCAGATATACTATTGTTTTCATTAGATCTGAAATGTAGTTAGGTATTTTGTCTTGTCATTGTTGACTACTGAATTAAAGCAACCGAAAATCTAACAACTATGTTCAGTTAATATTTATTTCATATTACATTATGTATAGATGTTTGTTAAGTATTAACTCAGCATGATGTCAGTAATATTAGATTGTACTCTAGTTGATATAAAAAATTCAAAGCTGTAATCAGATAGATTTAAGATAGCATTTAACGTTCAAATAAATAAATATATTAGACGTATAATAAAAAAATGACTCAGTAGTCATTAGAAAGACAGTGAACAAAATTTATTTTATCACTGATCTGTATAACTTTCATTGACAGATTCGAAACTTGATACAGTGTACGAAATAAAATTTCTCGACTCGTAAAAGGAATATTTTATAAAAACTTGATTATTATTTTAATATATGCATTTTTTTGATCGTCTAAAATAAAAATAATAGACAATTTTAGACAGTAAAAATATCTTAAATAGTAACAATTCTAAATAAAATATTTCGACTTCAAACTCTCTCTAATTAATTGAATAATAAATAATGTATGCCAATCAAAAATTTGTAACTGTCTGTAGAAACTTAGGACAACAATTTCTTCCTACTCTCCAATTAATAAATAATTATAAATAAACGGAATTATTTTAAGGTGTGTCTTGTAATAAAATACAATAGTTGTTTCAATAAAAAATTCAAACTGGATTAAAAAAACATTGAAAGTTTGTAACTTTCAAATTATTGATTTTTATCTATTGATATTTTTTATTGTCTTGTTTGGTTTATTACACATTTTTATATTAAACAACTACTTGAGGACTAAATATTAACTTTCAGACAAGTTAAATAATATGATTTTAAATATTTTTTATATATTTATAAATTATATGCTATTTATTACCGAGTCGTTAAAAGAAATTAATTTATATTAGCAACAGAGTAAAATAAATCTAGTTTTTTGTAATATGCCAAATTAGAAGTAAAATAATAAATTATTTTTAAATTAATAGTTAGTGTATATTTGTTCGACTTACTATCGCTTTAAGGTTTTTATTCATTCTTGTGTGCTGATTTCGAATATTGATGTTTAGTCTTTTTTCATCTTATTTAAATTCAGATGTATTACTACCTTTAATCAATTTATTTTATAGATGTATAATTAGAAATAATTTGCAGTTTTGTATTAATTTATTCACTTTTATATAGAATAGAATTATAAACATATTAATCTAAATAGTAAGTTCAAAAAATTAAAATAAAATTGAGGTTAAAGACTGTAACAAAATATAATTTATTTTGAAAATTTCGAAAGTCAATTAAAATATTCATAAAAAAATAAAAAACACACACACAGTTTTGCTTAAAATAAATTTGTTGATAATAAAATTATTATTAAGCTAGCATAGACAGTTTATATGGGGATGTGCGAAAGTATGGAAATCAAATCTTAAGACTTTATTTTTGAGTATTTGGATACCTGTTCAGGGGCAGTTGAGAAATGATTAGAAAAGATGACTAATAACTTGGGTATATAACTCTGAAAAGACCTTGAAGAATAACGAAAGGATATACATGCAAAGGCATTAAAGAAAGAAGAAGAGAATTTAAACCAAAAATCTCATTGGCATAAAATATTTGAGACTTTTGTTGTATTTTTTTTAATATAACAATTAGGTCAGGTTAAATATAACAAGATTTTAATAAAAAAAATAAAATAAATTATTGATTTTTAATTGATTACAAATCTAGGTTAACTGATTTTTATTTAACCGAAAAATGTCATATTTTTGTTATTCTATACTAGTGACATGTACTTCATATATTGTATTACAAAAAAATATAAACTGAATCTGCATACATATTCGTTTACATTTACTCGTTTTTTATTCGATACATGATTAATTTTTTGATTTTGATTTTGTTAGTTAATAGATTATTAGACTCTATTAAACTAGATCATTTTAAAAGTATTACTGTTGATATATTTGGACACATATAATGTCCATTTAGAAAAAAGGGTATAATATTAAACTGTGACAGTAAATGTTTATTAAAATAAAATTTATAGAAGATACAGTATCATATATGTTAATATTTTTTATTTGAATTTTATCTCTATGTTGATTATTTTTTAAATGATATCGGCGAATCATCTTTTTTACTTTTTAATAATCTAATTACCTCTTAATAGATAAGTGGTTTAATAAAAATATTTGCATATTTTTATTTATTTTGAATGTAGACATTTAATATTTATTTTATTTTATTTGCAATAATATCTTGAATAATTAATTAGGTATGAAAGTTTAGAATAGCCCAAATGAAACTGATGGATAGAAAAGAATAGTAACTGATAGTAAGCAAGTAAATTTATATCTGAACCTTTCAGTTTCATTTAGGTCACCATATATTAGAATAAGTACGTTTTTAGTTTTCCTTATTGAATAAAATAAAAAGGACTTAAATTATTATTATTATATTGTTATGAAAAATATCAATATATAGTTTAAAAATAAAAAAAATTGTACTTGTGGCCTGAATCATACTGAGGAGTTCAGACATACATTTACTTGCTTACTATCATTTGCTATTTCTTACTATTTTTTAGTCTCATTATAATTTCAGTATATATTAAAGGGCTCTTATAACAAAATATAACTGTAAAAATGAAATACTTTTCTACATGCTTAAAATAATTGTATACTAAGTGAACAAAACTTTCCAATAAACCTAATATTTATGTTGGCCTACAGAAAGAAAACAATGAAGAAAAATAAGTTGATTAATAATGTGAAAGCATTACAAAAAAAGCTTTTCAATGATGTGTTTAAATGTTTATGCATTTAAAATTTTATTGCAAGAATTATTATCGTACAATTAAATGAATATATTTTATATTAACACAGTAAATGATTTTTTAATTTAATTTATTTCCAAGTTGTTTAAAACAACATACAATATTAAAGTAATATTCAATGTATGTATTCAATAAAAAAATTAAAGATCCGTTACATAAATAATCTTTTGAATTAAGTGATTCAATAGCACACCTCAAACACTTAAGTACGATTCGATTGAAAAAATCGTGGCGTTGATAAAAGAAAAACTTGACATCTAAATAGCTTTTTGTTAGATGATGCTTCAGTGTTCATGATTGAAGAAGATCCATAATATTATACTGAATAAAATTCGAACACTTAACTGATCGATAGTCTCTACACATAGTTTTCTAACCTGTTAGCATCCGTGACACTGTTCACTTTCTAATTTTCATTGTCACTGCCGGATATTAGACCCACTTTAATATAATACTGTTTCATTTATATAAGAACGGTTGTTTTAATCACTCGAATCTATATAATAAACAATTTTAATAGTATTTCTATTTATGGATAATTAGATTCACTTACAGTAATTATTTAAATCATTTCGATACAATTATTTATTAGTTTGCATCTACAACGTGAAAATTTAAAAATATACATCAGAAATGATAATTTCAATATTAAAATTATAAATTTGCATAAACATTGTGTTCTTTTTCAAATGTTTAATGAACTTAATGAAAGTTTAATACTTTGTACTTAAATTTAATTAATATGATCAATCAATCAAACTTACAAGACAGATTCCAATTAATTATTACCTCAGTTCGATTCAAAGAACAAATTTTAACGAATGAAAGTATGTTTTTGAAAGTAATATTGTAATAATACGTGTTTTATTTTAATGAAATATTTTCTATAAATCATTTTTAATGAAATTACATTCGAGTTTGTGTATCTCATCATTTTTTTTAATAGGATTTAAGAATGGTACTATTTTCTATTTTTAAATAACGTTTTGTAAATAATTTATTTATTAAAAGGTGTTGTATAGAGTGACCTAAATGAGATTAAAGGGTTTACAAATACTTTTACTTTTCGTTATTATCCTTTAGTCTCATTAAGGACACCATATATGAGCATGAAGTTATTAACTGAAAAAAAAAATAATAAAAACTATAATTTATTATTAAATATTAAATAAGGTTTTTACTCTTTTAGCTGAAAAATAATATTGTATATAAAAATTTCTGTCCTCTTTGTACGAATTTTATACAGGATACATTGTTCAAAAACTTTTATTTTTAATTATAGAAGAATATCCGATTTCATAATATACGAATTGCTTTCGAATTACTACTATATATACATATTTAAATTAAAAATGCACTTAAGTAAGGTCGACAGATCTTAATGAATTATATTTAAAAAGTGCCGAAATTCTTGTTATTCGTGCACAAATTTCTTGAATTTTTTACTTTTAAATAAACATTTGTACTAGACAAACGTATTTACTTTTACTAAAAAAATTCAATATTGACATTTCTAAATTATGAAACTTGAAGATTTGAAAAACACTTTTGAGTTACATTTAATAGTGTAATTATTATCTTCAAATACGTATGCTTTAATTAATTCTAATTATTGACACTGTCATTAAAGAAAGAGAAAAAAACACTTATTTTCTATTTATTTTCGTACAAGTGTATGTCTTTAATTTCATATGTATTATACTTAAGATATTTTTGAACATTACGTATGTGTACTACAGCAAAGATCAGTTAACGAATATATGTTACGGTGTCAAAACTATTGACATTAATTTCTTATTTCAATACATTGATTTGTATATCATCGTCATGTGATTTGGTTAGTTTCTGCTTGTGGATGTTCATAAATTTTATATATTTGTTGGTTTTGTCTCATTTATATTTATCAATTCAAAGTAAATTGAGTATAATTCCAAATACAAATACACGTTTTTAGATGAATGAAAAATAGTAATAATGAATCACTTTTTAATATACAGTATGTAAATATGTTATTACATACGTCTCTTAATAAATTATATTTTTTATGATTTTTTTTTTCGAAATTTAATATATTTTAATATCATACACAGTTATTGATATATCTGACAAATCACTTGAAAAAATTAGAAATTTATAGAATATGTATAGAAATTTACGAATTTAAATATGTCAAATAGTTTTCACAATTTTTTAAACTTGATTGGATAAATAACGTACATCCTTGAAAAAATCATGAATGTTTTTTAATTATTCAATTATATATATATATATATATATATATATATATATATATATATATATATATATATAAAATTAACCTATTTCAATAAATTGCTGAATGAAAGTTTTCTTTCAACAATTTATAAAAAACCTTTTTCAAAACTTTCCACTTCGACCAACTTAATGTCTTTCTTTTTCATTTCATTCTGACGAATTTTCTTATTTCATTTATCTATGAATCTGTTCCTGGGTTATTTTACTTATATCACTGAATCCCCAATCAATAATTTCACTTATCTATCAATGATCAAATCTTCTTGCTATATAACCAACTCGTTTCTATTTAAAGTGTTTAATTTTAATTATAATTTCTGTAATTTATATTTTCTTTCTAATCCAATCCAATCTTTTTCTATTTATATGTATTATTCCTAACATGCACATTTCCACACTTCTTTGTATAATTTGGAACCAGTGAATTATTCTATCATTTAATTTTTTTATTGACATAAATGAGAAGAGGTAAAATGCATTGATCAAGAATTTGTCTTTTTAAACATAGATGATTATCCGACTCCATAATATGCTTTTTTCCAAATTGACTTTTTTACTTCATTTATAATTTTTATTTAGGATTAATAAGTTATCTCAGATAAACATATGTTTTAACTTCTCTTTATATTCATTTTAATTCGATTCTTTTTTAATCTGAAAATTCATTTAACATTATTTTTGTATTACTGAGTTTTTTCATAAAATCAATTTTTTACTTTTTTATTCAGTTATTTTATTTTTTTTCAAGTTTATCTGGATTTGTTGAGAGAATAATATCATAAGCAAATTTTAAGTGACTCTCTCTCTCTCTCTCTCTCTCTCTCTCTATATATATATATATATATATATATATATATATATATATGCATATATGTAGCTATTATTTCCCGTGTTAAAATAATAAAAAAATCTAACACTTTCAACGAACAACAAATAGATTATTCCGTTACAATTCAGATCGTTAATCCGTATTACCTCATTGTGGTCACAGCAGATTTAGTCACCCTGAATAGTAACACTTAAGTATGAAGTAAATATTTTATTGTAGGAATTATTAACTTAACGGTAATTGTTATACACACGTACACACATACATCCATCTTCCAACAATATTGTTGTATGTAAATTGATTAATAAAACATCATCGGCGCGTCTGTGTTCTTAACCTCTTTTTTTGTGAAGCGATAGTTAATAGCAACACAATGAAATATACACATACATACAGTCGCACACTTGTAAATAAATAAATAATCAAATGTACGGATCATCAACAAAATTCTACACGTTCAAGTGCGTGAATTTAATTCACATGTGGGTAAAATCTAACTTCGACGATTTTATTACCTGGAGGCTTTGGAGGAACACATTTAGTCGGCGAGAATTGCTCACTTTAATCTAATGCAATAAACATGTCATTACTGATTAATTGTATTTTTTTATACGAAAAAGTAAATGTACAATATATATACATACACACACAGACATGTACATATTTGTTTACATATTTTGAATGTGTATAATTCAAACGTCAGTTTTGACCTAGTTGAAAGAGAAATTTTTAGACTATAAACTTCAAATTGAGTCCATTTTTCTTGCCTCGAACCATCTTCAGATTTTAGTTTCCGATGCTGTCTGTTACTTACAACATATCATATGTCTTTTCTATTTTGAATTTTATTTGTAATTGTCATTTTACGATTTACAAATAATTCGATTGTAATTTTAATGATATTGAAATGAAAGATTACATTTAAAAAAAAGTAGTAACAAATAACTTGTAATTCAATAATTTATTTCGATGGGATTTTCCATAAATCCGTCAAAGTGTCAAACTTTCTTTCTATTTAAAGAAGAATGCCATTTCGTCTCCGGTGTGATGTGAACATTTTGTTTTCGATCTTTCTCGAAGTTTTCCGAAAATTACCGAAGTACAAATTTCATGTACATTAGTTTAAAAAAATTAAAATTTTATCAATCAGAATCTAAATCACAGTAGATAAAATATTGGTCTAAGGGTAACAGCTCCATGTATGATGAAGAAACAGAAAGAAAGCAGTAGTAATGAAGATTAGCTACAATTATAAAGATGTTATTTTAAATAATAAAAATTGTATTTTTTTAAAATGGTTATATAGGGTAGTTGAAATGAGATTAAAGTATTTAGACATACATTTATTTGCTTACTATCATTTATTAACATTCAGTCTCATTTGAGTCACTCTATATAAATATTTATATATATATTTAATTTTTTTATTATTTTATATACAATAAAAATAATATTATCTTGGCGATAATATTTGGTAATAAAATATTCATATTATTATTAAAAAAAATAATAATAATAATTACAAAATAATAATTCTGTAAATTATAAAATATATCTACATATTTTAAATGATTTAAACATTTAAATCTAATCCATTATTCTGATTGATCAAAAATCTATAATTTGATAAACGTTGAATAAAAATACTAACTATTTTTATTTGATTACAGCCAACGTTCACTTTATTGTCTTACATTGTAATTCCATTATTTCTATTAAATAAAGGTGTGTCTGCCGTTTGATAGTTTTTTAGACGTGTACGCATGTACATATTGTACATATCCATTAAATCAAAGATATGCTTTGTTAGTAGAATAAAAAATGTTATCATAATTATATGTTACTTTAACTGTATAATCATTTATCAAAATAATACCTGATTTTTTTGTATAGGATTGTGAAATATATTCATACACACACACAAATAAACAAGAATAATTGATATAATAGAACAAATGGAATTGATGAAATGGGCATGGGCAAGTCATAAAGCAGGAAAAATAGATGGCACCGATGAATTTCCTTATTTCTTTGTCCCATCTGCCCATGGGTCTCTTCCTGAGGTTTTTTATATATCTAAGGTTCATATATATATTTATATTTATTATACTCTTCCAGGATTAATCCATAGATCTATTTAAAAACCAATTTACAAATTTATAGAAATATAGAAAAAATGTCATTAATAACAATAAAATTAATGTAATTGATAATAAAAAAATCATATATTTTTTATTTTAAAAACTGAAATAATTTATTCATAAATCAAATATATTATAAATAGTGGTTTAAATGATAGTAAGCAAGTAAATGTATGTCTAAACCCTTTATTCTCATTTGAATCACCTGTATTTTAATTCAGTGATTTATTAGTTTTATTTATATATTTGACTTCATGCAGAAATTGCTAATCATTTTTTTTATTAAAAAATAAGTAACTTTTTCTTTCAAATAGTATTTATTGTTTTTCCTTAGATTTTTTATTATATTTATAACATTACAAAGTCATTAATAAATAATTAATACTATTCATTTACATAAATAAATAAAATTTAATTTATATTCGTATATATTTTATTCAAAAGATCTTTATAAACTATCTGTTAATTTTTACTGAATCTTTTGTATAGTTCTAGAATTGTTGAAATGTATATAAAATTGAAACACTTTTAAACACAATAAATGAATCAGTTGAAAATAATTCGGGCCATATTTGACTATTTTAACTATAAAAAAGAAATAATGATACATATATATGACGAATGTGAAAAATATGTGGTTTTTATAAAGTGCTCATTAAGAATTAATAAATTGTTCACAAAGAAATATTGCAGAAATATAGATTTCATTCTAAATTTAGAGAAAGCTGATAGAGCCTTTTTTCTTTACTTCGTTGGATAATACGACTTGTAATACATTCTTCACGTTCAAAAAATCGTGATTGACCCAGTGATGTTTACATAGTAGAGACAAATAGAATATGTAGTTTTTTTAACGGATATAAACATTTCTGCCTCTAGGTATAAATTTGGCTAGCTTTAAAGTAGTAACATTTGTAATATAACTGCACAATAACGTTTTTCGATGTTTAAATACGGCATATATTAAATTTATGGTAATGAATAACCGAAAAAATATATGAAATGAGTTTTAAAATTAGAATAACACGTATATTTTTTGTATGTTAAAAGTAAGCAATTTAATTATTGTAAATATATTTCTTGCATAGGATAGTTCAAATGAAATTGAAGGGTTTAGATATATATTTACTTGCTTACCATCATTTACTATTCTTTACTATCTTTCAGTTTCATTCGAGTCACTTATACACATATGACTAATTACTGTTTCCGTTTAATTATACAAAGTTCATTTAATTGTCAGTTTTAAAATTCAAATAAATTTATTATATGCCATTTGTATCTGAAAACAATTACTTTCAGTTCGGTGCTTATAATTAATAAAAAAACAATGTTAATTTACTCGAAGATTATTGAATAAATAATAATTTCACTACAGCTCTTTTCATTATTAAAATCACTCTTTTACTACATCAATATTCATAACCTGTCATTGTGGTTAGTAAAAAATTTATGATTAGAAATAAAAACCATTATTCATATTATTGGATATAAAAGAGACAATTCATTGTTTACCACAAAATAAATATTTTTTGTGTACTTAGATCATATTTATTGACAAAACCACATTATATTTTTTTAATTGAAAAATCTTAGAAATTTAACACAAAATGATATATAATTAAAATATTTTAAGTGTAGTTATTTATTAATTTAAAAAAAAATATTTCAATAAACTTCAATAAAATAAAATAGCTATAAAAAAACGTTTGGATATTATTTATTGAACGTGAAATAATTTAATATATTTCCTCAAAGAAAGTAATTGAAAAATATATACATATGTTTTTAAAGTCTTTTTGTAAATCAATTTTTATAAACATTTTTTTAAATAAGTGGTATTTATTTTACAAAAAAATTATCAAATGTGAGTAGAGTACTTTAATAAGAACGATTTTTAATTAATGTTCTTGTTGTACGAGATCTATTTATTTCAAAATTTATGACTACTTGCTTTGACATGAACAACTGGTGCAGGTTTTTATACTTAATTTGGATTCAGATGTCAATGTCAATTTAAAATATGTCTGTATCAGTTATATAAATATGTTTAAATGTAAGTTTTAATCTTTTAATCATTTATTGACAGATGAAAGTATATAGAATTTAATTTTTGGTAATATTATATTTTTTTCTGTCTAAGACTAACTCAACTAATTTTCACATTTACTTTATTTCATAACTTCACTTTTAATAGTTTTTCTTACTCACCATTTCTTAACGATTTTTGTCCATTTATTGTCTTTTCTTCTGGTTATATGACCTACCCATATCCAAATCATAGATTTATTTGTTGTATCATATCAATTACTTTTATCTGTTTTTATATCTATTTACAAATTTTCTAATCACGTTTAGAAATTCCTAACATTATCTCTTCCATGCTTCACTGAATTATCAAAAGTTTTTGTTTCATTTTTGGATTCAATGTCCAAGATTCTGACCCATAAATACAAGATTATGTGCTTTCTGTTTCAGACTCAATGGTATTTTACTTTTCATTATATTATTCATTTTTTTAAATAATGTCCATGTTGCTCTTATTGATCTAATCTAATTTTAGATCATTAAATCGTATATTTTTTTCAAGGCCTTTTTTTCTTCTACTCGTCCCTTTAAATGTATAACTCCTTTCTATACAAATCTATTAAATATGATTTTATTTTGTTCATATTTATTTTTAATTCAACTTTGCTCCGAGAGTATACATATATATATATATATATATATATATATATATATATATATATATATATATAATATAATATAATATAATATAATATAATATAATATAAGTCCTCTATATAAGTCCTCTAATAGAGGACTTCAACATATGGTTTGGATTATTTTTTTTCAAATTTTACTTGGTCTAAATTTATAAATCATTTCAACTAGACAACATACATGATTAACATTTAATTGGACATATGTTTGTGTAACACCTTACTACACATATGTAAATGTACAAATGTTAGTTATATGTTGTTAAGTAATTTATATGTACTGTTTAAATATCGGTTTGCATTATATGTTAATGATATTTAATGATTACATGCTGTCCGTTTTTTATTGCTATTCAATTAAATGATCTGGATTTTTTCAATGATCTCGAGTGTTTGTGTACTTTTTTAATATCTTCTTTTACAATAATTATTTTAATGTTTACAAATCTTAAAACTTTTACATCTGTGTAATGTTCTTTATAATATCTATAAAGTGAAACTTTTACATCTGACGCGGAATTTACATATGATTTTTTTGCGGTTGAAATTGCATTTGCTTCGATAGAGTATAAAAGTAGTATATACTCTATGTGATATATATTATATATTTTACTATTTGAATGATGTCATTATTATGTTTAAATTTTTATATACAATCAGTAATCTAACTATTTTTGATAGATAATGCAGATGTTGAACTAGCTAAGTATGTTATAAAAAATAAGATATTTAAGTTATATAAATAAATAATTTAAATATCTATACAAGTAATAACTGACGAAATTGCTCCATAATCAACTTCGATTGGCACAACTCCACATGTGGACGAGAACAAATTGCATTCTTTTGTTTGTACAAATGTTTGCATGTACTTAAAAGCTTGTGTCATGTGGATCGGCTTTAGAGATGGCAGGAATTTGAAAATTTTGTATAAACAAGGATATTTGTATTGCATTTACAAATAATCAATTTTGTGGAATTATGCTAATCTATCTAATATTTGTCTGACACAAAATATCATCAATTTTGTGGAATTATGCTAAATTTATCGTAAAATTTATCGTATTTATAGTATGAATAATAAACGATAAAGACAATTCTGAAAATCGTCAATTCTACATAAATCATTATTAAAATAATATTTGAAATATTCTAATCGTATTAGATTACACTTGTAATATAAATATTAAAAAAGGAGTATTAGTATTTAAAAAATATATATTTTTACTAGAAACCTGGCATCTTTTGATGGAAGTTATGATATTTTATCAATATCAGGTGCAATTTTTGAATAATGTATTTTAGTAGTGAAACTTTTTAGCGGCGTTGAGAAAAAGCCATCACGCATGCGCAAGTCTGATTGCTCACATTTTCTCCATGTGATTAGATAGCGATTATATAATTATGTATATACATTAATCTATTTATCAAATAAAAAAAATACTATTAAAAACACATGGTATTTAAAAATTATCGAAACCTATAACAGTTTTGAGGTTATCTGTTGTTTTATTTGTAACAATTTATCACAATAAATTTATTTGTAATTATGATCAAATTATTCTACACTTATCAAAAAATGTTATATTAAAATTATTATGAATTCTTTGTTCTCAGGTGTCATTTTGAAGGTTAATTGAATTTTATGTGGTGTTATAAAATTATCAATTATATAACAACGGTCCGACATTTATCGGTCCGACATTATCGGTCCGACATTATCGGTCCGACATTATCGGTCCGACATTATCGGTCCGACATTATCGGTCCGACATTATCGGTCCGACATTATCGGTCCGACATTATCGGTCCGACATTATCGGTCCGACATTATCGGTCCGACATTATCGGTCCGACATTATCGGTCCGACATTATCGGTCCGACATTATCGGTCCGACATTATCGGTCCGACATTATCGGTCCGACATTATCGGTCCGACATTATCGGTCCGACATTATCGGTCCGACATTATCGGTCCGACATTTATCGTCCGACATTTATCGTCCGACATTTATCGATCCGATATTATATGATATAAAAGTTTTAATTTGAAAATAAATATTAATCTTACTTAACACTTGTGTGCAGACAACGTCTCGACGACGTATTTCGCATACTATTACTAGAGCGCGAAAGACATTATCGAGTCGCGTTGTCCGCATACGATGTGTTAATATGAAATAATTGTAAAAATTGAATTTATTTAAAACATTGATCATTTTCTACATAAATTTTCATCTCGTGTATTTGCCGCTTCTCTCCCTACTACATTTCTTCATTTTGTTACTTGCTTTATTCTGAAGAATTTGTTCACCTACGATTTTTAGTCATACGCTTGTCCGTGTACCTTTTAATTACTTTATTGAAAAGAAATTTCACTTCTGGCATGTGTATATAAGTACACATACCCTTTTTTTGAAAAAATATATACGTACATACTCTCTTTATCCACTACTTAATGAAGTATCTTCTCAAACTATTCCAATTCTATATGGTGACCTAAATAAGACTGAAGGGTTTAGACATACATTTACTTGCTTACTATCCTACAGTCTTATTTAGTTCACCATATAATTTTTCAACCAAAATCGATTTTCTTTCATTCTACAAATCTGTATATGTAAATGAAAACTTATTATATATAAATTTATGAACAATTTTTGTACTTTTTCAATTATTTATTAATTTTCATTCAGATTGTTGAGTAATCAAAAAATATAAACAATTAAAAAAAATTTGAAAAGTGAAATTAACTGGAAAGATCTGTTATATATAAAATTTTTATCTTAACAAGTTTATGTACCAAGTGTTTATATATTTTTTTTAGTATTTATGACAAAATAAAGAGTTTATATGCAAATGGCATTGAACTATAAAATTGTCAATTCACAACCACAGTTTGTTGACACTCTGTTAAGCATGAACAGTGGTTAGGAAAAACATTGGATAAGTTAATCATATGATTTAAACGAAAAACAACAGTTTTTGTTAAAATATCATGTTATTATTTATATACAAGTGAAATTTAATGCATTTATTGAATTTGTTTTCACTTTTTTAGAAATAGAAAATAGTCTTTGATAAAAAATGTAAACATGTGACTTTTTTCATATTTTATCATTTTAATTTGTCGATAAATAAAAATGAACTGTTTAAATCAGGCCTGTGAATCCTTTTAAACGAAAGGGTCAATTACAAGTTTTTTTCAATAATTATGTATCTTTATTAGTCAATGTATACAATATTCTAATTGATGATCTTTCACCATCTTTCCAATAATTTTATAATTCTATCCTTATTCTGATTAAAAACTGTTCCAAGTGATTTTTACAAATCCTCAAATAATTATTTTCTTTCTCGTTAAGGAAATTCTGCAAGACAAGAACAATAGTAATCTGAAAGTTCAAGATCTGATAAATACAATAGATAGGATGAAACATTTCATCCAATTTCCAACAATTTTCACTGAATCATTAAAAATACATACATATCACTTGGAATTGTTATGGGAAAAAACAATGTTTTTTTTCTGTTAGTTGATTCTATATATTTTTCTTAAACTGTTAAAAATAATTTAAAAAGTTCATTTTGAAAGTAATGAGAAAAAGAGGAAAACTATAGATAAATAGTTAAATTGTTATATTTGTTTATTATAAAATGTTTTTTCTTAAAAAAGTAAGACGAAAAATTTTATAACTTAAAATATTAATGTAAGATAAATTATTTAATTTATTATTAGAAACGAACATAAAATAGACATTAATGAATCCATTCTAAATATTATTACAAAAGCATTAACTAAACTGTAATTGAATTTATATCAACAAATAAATATGATTTTCGAAAAATCAAAACAGCAAAAACGCACTACACGTGTCAATAAATGCTTGTTTTTATTTTCGTGAATTAAAAATGAACCGATGAACAATCAGATTTCACTTAACATATTTTAATTTGTCGATAAGTCATGTAAACACGTGTTTTTTAGTTTTCTTATTTGTATATTTTCACTTACTATACAATTATGGGATCTGCAACACATTATATCTTTATTATACGAGTAATGAAAGTAAGTGAAATTATATATAACAAATATATCGATTAACTGGTTTTATTCCTGTATTACGAAAGTGTTGTCACGTTAATGTATTTAGTTACTACTGTATATAGAAGCATCAACGGGTTTTATTAAAAAATCAATGTTGTACGATTTTACAGTATGGTAATAAAACACAGGTTTTATGGAAATTAATCAAAGTGTCAAATATTGATCAATATTCGCAGTATACAGAAATGTTATACTTTTTATTTAAATACACCCTACTAGCACATTTTATTTTTTTTATATTGTAATAATTTGAATTCGGTTCCACCGCTAATTTATATATAATTTACACGAGTGTAATTTCTTATATATTTTTATTCAATTTTTCTTGCATTACTTCAATTTCTTGATAGTAAAATGCAGCAGTAATCGATTGTCCTTGCGGCAAAAACGAATTTTTAGTAGGAGAGATTGTAACAGTAATGAAGAAATTTATTTTTTGTAAAACTTTTTTTAAAAAAGAAAATTATGTTTATATATCTTATTAAAAATTATGACGATAACGTTTCTCTTTTATACGATTATAATTATTTAACAATTTTGATACATCTGAATAAAAAGTAACTCGCGATAAGTCATTATCATGGATTAAAATATTAAGTAACCATGAAAGTTCTGTCGGTTTTGTATGTATTATAATTTCAAAAATTATTCATGCATCGAATGACTTATTACGCTGAACACTACCCTGCTTCATTCGTTCATTTCATCTCAATGGGCCTTTCCACATTAGTCAACATGCATATAGTATTCACAGCCCATTACCACTCGTCTCACACGCTCTTACCCGAAAACGAATTTTTTTAGGTGGGGTAGTTTGGTGATAAGAGGGTGTGAGACGAGCAGTAATGGACATGAATACTATATGCATGTTGACTAGTGTGGAAAGGCCCAATGTATTCCTTTTTTTAAAAATATAATTTCAACCCTTCAAAATGTCTGTGTGAAGTAATAAAGTGCATGTTTATTTTTTCATTTTCTACTTAGTTCTCAGGTTGTTTAAGTTGTAAGAAAAAATTGTATCGTATTTGGAGAAGAGGTAGTTATATTAAGAACGACTAGAGGTGATTTTAAAAAATTATTTCAGGAGATGAATTATTAAAAGACGAAGCTGGATCAGACAAACCATCAAATATAAATATTGATGAATTATAGTTCATCATTAATTGTTTCCATTTATCTATTTATATTTGCATTAAACTTGATTTTGAAAAGAATTATTAGTTGTTTACAATATTTTAAAAAACACATATAACTACATTCCATCTCCTTACTAACATTTCTACTTATTTAATAAGTAATTTTATGAAATAATCAAGTAATTTAAATTTCTTTTCAAATAATATCTACAAGTGTAATAAATATATGATACGTTGAGATATTGAACAATTATCATAATATTAAACTTTCTAATAGAATTAAATACTAAATTTTAATCAAAGAATATTTATATGTTGTATTTATTTATCAATTAACAGATTTTTACAATGGATAAAATTGTTGAGTAAAGACTTTGCCATAAATTGTGTGTTTCTAATGAAATTTCTTACGCTGAAGCGTCGACTTACGAAGACTGTTTCCAGAACTTGATTAAACGTTACCTTTGTGTATACCTTTATATATATATATATATATATATATATATATATATATATATATATATATATATATATATGTAAAACTGAAGTAGATTAGTAATCAATTTAATAATAAAAAAATTATTATATAGTGCAATTTTTATTTATTATTCATAATTACATACAATTATAAAAATTAATTGATGTTTTGATATCCAATAGAATGCAGAGATAGATGGAAAAGAGATACGAAGTGACAGCCGGCGATAAAAAAATATTGTTCATAAGTCTATTTTTATGTTCGATTAAAAGAAATCGTTACGCACGTCGTTTAATTCTTGAATCTAGGTCAAGATTCCGAAGGTCATGAATGAATGGTCGGCTGGATAGCAAGTGCTTCTCTGGTCGAAGAAATATGCTAACGAAATCAATAGCTAATAGTGGATCAGACGAAAAAAAACAAGACGTTGAACTTGGAAACTAAATTCTTGGTGAGGAACGAGTTCTTCATGCCGCCAGCATTCGTCGTGAACCAACTTGATGAAGTTTCACTTTACTCACGTATACAAAAAAGCATGCTTATCAATGCGAATGCGTGTATTTAAGACACATTTTTATTGTTGATGGTATTTTTATTTATGTTCTTATGAATAAATGAATATTTAGTTATAAAAAATTAAGTGAAATTGGTTTTGTAACGAATTCTTTTTTACTTTATTTCGTACGTATGTACTTAATACATAAATATTTACCAAAGGTTCGGTTTTTCATATTAGTTAAATTATAGGTTGTAAAAAAGATATTTATGTATATTCTGCAAAAAATAATTAATATTCTATACATTGATTGACCCTATAATAAATATATATATATATATATATATATATATATATATATATAACTGAATCTTTTATAAATTCAACATCCTAACCTTATCTATAAATTTATATTTATTAAAATAATCAAATCTATACTACGAATCACGAATAGACTTTAATTCTGTTGTTTTGAAAGTTGTGAATTCATATCTAGTTCAAAATTTACTTATTGCTCTGTGAGATGAAATCATTCTTAATCATTTTAGTATTTAGTAGAACAATTATTTTCGATGATCTTTTTTCTTGTGCTACAATCAGCAGAACTAAATAAAGAGAAAATAAATATCAAATAAGACAGAAAATAAAGGCAGTTGAAGGATATCATTCCTAGATACGTTCAAATACTAAGAAGAGCAAAAATATAAAAGTAGTTCATGTCAAAACACTAAGAATTTGATTAAAAAAATATATGATATCATTTCTTTAAACTTAAAAAGAAAATAAATATTTGTTTTTTTTTAAAAAAAAATATTGTTTAATATTTAATGTAGTAGATTATTTACTATATGTCAAAATATCAACAATCTTTTTGACATCTCTCTAAAATTATTAAAGGTTAAAATACAACTTATTTATATTTTACAATTTCTAACCTCAATTTTAATAATTTATTTGCTGTCATATTTTATAATTATTTACTGACGTGTTTAATTTATATCTTCGATATTGATACGTTTTTTTTACGAAACAATTAAGTTAATTGATTAATATTAAGTAACCAGGAAAGATTTGTAGTTTTCGAGATTCAAATAACAACATTTGTGTTTTTTGTCTAAAATAATTCGCTCGAAAATAGTGTTTTTTTCATGCTGCTAAGTAGGATGTGTATTTCAAGCCTTATAAATAAATACATATGTGTATATATGTTTCTATAAAATAAATATTATGTTTTGTTGAAAAGAAATCTATAATCTGAATTTTATATTAAAAATTCAAATTCTTCTAATCAAGGAAATGTATGTATTTTAGCAAGATTATAAAAATATGAATATTTAATTACAGTCATTAAAAATCTATACAGATATCTTTTATTGATTATTATCTGTGCTTTTTATTGATTTTATCCGTTATAAACCTAAATTATTATTCAAAGAAATTATTATTTTCTGTCATAAATCTACGGTTACGTTTAATAAAATTACGTATTTTTAAAATAGTAACGTATCTAAGCTATTCAAAACGTATAATTAAATTAACGACTTTGTTTAGTTTAATAGTAAAAATAAAAATATATTTATTTGATAAAAAAATTATAGCACATGATTAGTTTGTTATTATTATTTATAATGACATACTTTATATGATTTTAGTCTTTTATAATTTCATTACGTTTTTCAAATCAATAAAAATTCAAATTTAAAAAAATCTTGTTATGATGTCACGCGAATAATAAGATTTCGTTAAAAACAGTACTGGTTCAAAAACATAAACTTATTATGCGAAAAGTCGATTTCAGCAAATGAATGAAAATAAAATCAGTAATATGACCTCGTTTTGGCAAATTTGACACGGGTGATTATTTTAATTGAAATTCCTCTCAATATAAAATTTTATATGTTGAAATGTAATAACTTTTTATGTAACTATTCGTTTTATTATTCATAAATAATTGATAACAATTTATTTTATATAAATATATATATATATATATATATATATATATATATATATATCACAATGATATTTGACTAGTAAAATTTAATATTGTTTTTATTTAAATTTAATTTTGCAATTTTATGAGATCAATAATAAATATTTACAAATAATTAATATTGACTTTTTTGTTTTATTTCAGGTACGTGATATTCATGATGATTTCCAAAATATGTAAGTAAATATAATGTACCTATGTATATATATATATATATATATTAATATAATTAAATAAATTTACATCAAATGTAAATAAAAATTATCAAACACTTAAAAGAGAATATCAAACATTGATTTTAACATCAATTATGTTTAAAAGAAGATATATATTTATTTAATATGCATTTTATTTTAATACAAACAAAATATATTTATATATATTCATATGTATTTGAATATATATGTATAAATTCAATATTGACATTTATTTTGAACATATTTTAATAATTTATTTCAAATATTGAATCATGTTTGTTTTAAATGTGTTATTAAAAAAAAGCTTGGTTTGAAAGTGTGATTATTATTTTTTGACATGTTCACTCCAATTAACAACTCAATATTGACGTGTCTAAAGATGTTAATACTTTATTTTTTAATAAATAAAAATAATTAAATGTTTTATTCAGTTTAAACATTCTAATTCGTTTATTATTCATATTTATATATTGAAAAAATTATAAATAATATTATTCTTTTTTTATATTTTATTTTAATATAAATTAATATTTAATATTTTACATTAATTAAGATTAATTAATATATTTTGCTGAAAAAATGAAGATTACTTTTCTATTAAATTATTATTAGTCAACCTAATTTTCATTTTTGGTGCCACTGCTATGGCTCTGAAGACTCCAGTACGAAACTGAGATTGATTCACAATTACAATAGATCCTAGTGATCGTGCTGCATGACCAAATTCGACGAATTCGGAAATTTTTTTTCGACCAAAAAAACGTCAAGGGGTATACCTTGAATTTTTTGGGAAAATTTTCAAAATTTTTTTTCGCGATTTTTTCTCGTATTCGTGTTCCTAATGGTCCATAGGCTCGCGTTCGAGCATTAAAAACTGGCGCCGAGGCCTAAATCTTGAAAAAATAACATTTTATTTTATTTGGTTTAAGTATAATATTATAATATTGAATACACGTCGTTCATTTTTCGCAAATATTTTTTGAACGCCTTGTTCGATTTTAATTTTTTATACGTCGTTAGAAAGAGCATTAAATACTCTATAAAATATATTTTTTTCAAATTTTTTTAGGCGGTTTACGTTGTTGTAAAAAATATCTACTTTAGATACTAATATCTCGTCCCTATCGACTACACATGAAGTCGCACTGCTGTGGAATTAAAGACACCAGCGTGAAACCGATGTCAGTTCACAATTACTATAGGCCCTAGTGATCATGCTGCACGGTTAAATTCACCGAATTCAGAAAATTTTTTTTCGGCCAAAAAAAACGTCAAGGGGTATACCTTGAATTTTTGGGGAAAATCTTCAAAATTTTTTTTTGCGGTTTTTTGTCACGATCGTGTTCCTAACGGTCCGTGGGCACGCGTTCAAGCATTAAAAACTGGCGCCGAGGCCTAAATCTCGTAAAAATAACATTTTATTGTATAGGATTGAAGTAAAATATTATATTACAGAATACACGTCGTTCATTTTTCACGAATATTTTCTGAATGCCTTGTTCGATTTTAATTTTTTATATAACATTCGAAAGAGCATTAAATTCTCTATAAAATATATTTTTTTCATATTTTTCCAGATGGTTTATGATGTCGTAAAAAATATCTACTTTTGATACTAATATTTCGTCCTAATGACTACACATGAAGAGTCGCACTGCTATCAAAAGTCTGCACTAAAGGCATCAGCGCGAAACCGACGTCGGTTCACAATTACTATAGGCCCTAGTGATCATGCTGCATGGTTAAATTCACCGAATTCAAAAAAAATTTTTTTTGACCAAAAAAAACGCTAAGGGGTTATACCTTGAATTTTTGGGGAAAATCTTCAAAATTTTTTTTCTCGATTTTTTGGCGAGATCGTGTTCCTATCGGTCCGTGGGCACGTGTTTAAGAATTAGATTCTGGCACCGGGGCATAAATCTCAAAAAAATAACATTTTATTTTATTCGGTTCAAGTATAATATTATACTATAGAATGAACGTTGTTCATTTTTCGTGAATATTTTTTGAACTCCTTGATCGATTTAAATTTTCTATACACCGTTCAAAAGAGCATTAAATTCTCTATAAAATATATTTTTTTGGAATTTTTTATTAAGGTCTGTGTTATCATAAAAAACTTCTTCTTTCGATAATAACATCTCGCCTCTAGCGACTACACATGAAGTCGTACTGTTGTGTCACTATAAGCACCAGCGCGAAACCGACGTCGATTCACAATTACTATAGGTCCTAGTGATCATGCTGCATGGTCAAATTATATATATATATATATATATATATATATATATATATATATATATATATATATACGGAGAAAAAAAATTAAATTAAAATCCTATTTTAAAAAAAAACGAAACTATTCCCTACTAGCTTTACTGGTCGATCCCCGTATTTGCATCTGTTTAATAAAGTATGGAGCGCCATTAATTTATTTTACAATATTTGTACTTCGATAATTCGAAACGTCAAGGAGTATACCTTCAATTTTTTTACAAAAAAATTTCATAATTTTTTCGCATTTTTTCATTAAGATCATGTAATAACTAACGTCCCGTTGATACATATTCAAGTGTTAGAAATTGGTGCTGGTGCTTAAAACTCACGTAAATGACATTTGATCTACCCTGGTTCAAGTGTTATAAAATGTACATGTCGTTAATTTT
>CP092095.1:22774728-23144728 GCA_029203775.1 Neoneuromus ignobilis
ATATTTCTGTATTAACTTATTTTATAATCAAACATTGTGTCATTTTTAAAAATTTTCAACATATATATTTAAATGTCAAAATCATTATTTATAATTTCTTATCTTTAACATTCAATTACACTAGAATAAAATATTTATCAGATTCATAGAATGAGTATTGTTTTAAAATATCTTAACGTATTGTTTTAAACTACTTCAAATAAAAAGTACGTGAAAATATATCTATGTGTATAAGATATCAAACATAACCTATCAAAAAGGAAAAATATAATTTTAAAAATTTGGTATATTTTAATTATTGTTATCTTATATATTTATATATTATTTGTATCTTTTTAATATATGATAATATATACCTTTATCGTCTAAAAATAAATAACAAAATTGATCCAAAGTTCCAGTGAATTTTCCAAACACACGAGAATGATGAAAATAAGAGATGCATACATCTTTTGGATTTCTAGTGACGTAAATTATCTAGAATTGAAATAAATTTAATAAAGTGACTATCATTTGTAATTAATTTTTATATAATTTATGTATTAGATATTATTAGTGATTTTCAATTTAAATTAACAAACAATGATGAATTTGGAAATAGTAAAAATTATAATAACAAACAATCAAAAATTAAAGAAATTAAATCAGGAATTTAAAAAAATAACTAGCTTTATTTAAAAAAATATATTCCATTTTTTTATAATATGAAAAGTGGTCTATATAAGAGTGATAGAATTTCATTATATCCATTTAATTGGGAATGCATATTTGAGTATTTCCATAATTTTGATTATAAATTGAATAAATTCAATTTCTCAACAGAGGAATTCATGGTATTATGGGCATATTAAAATGATTTTGATATTTTTTAAAGTAGAAGAAATAATGGTTGGACAAATAATATTAAAGCAGATGTAGATTTTAGTCATGATATATTGTAGATCATGTATTTAATATACCAAAATAAGTAAATATTGTCAAACCAGTTATTGATGTTAGAATAAGAACATTGACACTTTCGAAATAACTCATGCTGGATTTAACTTTTCGATTTGTAGAAATGATTAATAGGATTATGCTGTTATATCCAGGAAAAATATACATTTTAAAGATTATTAGAATTTTATTCAAAGAGGATGTTGATGATGTGATACTCGACACTATCAATCTTTAGAAACAAGATAATTTATGAAATTTATTAAGGAATATTTTTATAAAGTTACAAAAAATATAGCTACCTTCGGTTTTACTTCACCACTCTTTATTTGTTTTGGTAACAATTCCCAAGAACCATGATATTTGATAAATCTCGGCCGAGGAAGTTTTTCAGTAAATTTAACTGAATTAACAAAACTGTCAACATCATCCAACGAATACTTTTCTGCTATTTTCTTTGCATCATATTGACTAGAACTCCTGTACATTATTATAAATTATCTATATTAATACTTTTCTAAATATATAATTTTTTTTTCACAAAAACCACATTTATAAAAAGAAATGTATTTTTTATTAAAATAATGCACTTATTTTAAACTATATGAAATATTATTCATAATTGGATATTAGTGATTATATTTACAAGTACCTAACATAATATAGATATTTTGGTGATTGAATATTAATAGTTTTTTTTAATTTTATAGTTTTAAACTTAATTATTCTTACATTACATTTGGAAATCTTAAATATTGAGGTACTTTAGCTCCTTCGAAATCTAAATCTGTAGCAATCATCCATACCATTTCTTGAGTCCATGTTGTACCTATAGTAGAAATTACTCTTCATATCATATTGTTACCTTATTCAATCTCTCTCTTTATATATATATATATATATATATATATATATATATATATATATATATATACGAGTATATATATATAAACTCTAATTTCGAAATATTTTGGGTTTATATTAGATAAAAGAAAACAACAAATATGATTAATTTATTGAAATGAAATATTAATTTATAAAATATAGAATAGTCTTAATAATTATAAAATATTTTTTAAAAAATAAATTTCATTGTCAAATATTTATTTTAAAATAGTTTGTAACACAAATCAAATTGTTAATTATAATCTGATTATGTATGAGAAATTTTACTTCACATTTTCAAACATTAACTATTTTAAATATAAATATATTTTATATTCCATATATATCATATTTATTTATAAAATTCTGATAGTATTTTAATTTTTTTTCTGTTCTAATGATATATTTCAAACTGCAAATTCAATATTTAGTGTATATATAAAAAAAAATTGTTAATACCAAATATAAACCATTTTGAAGTTCAATCATTTTTTATAAAACAACCATATTAGAATCACTTACCACATTTTGGAAAACTAACTACCCATATATCATCCTCATAAACTTGAAAATTTTCGAATTTATCAATTTCATTCAAAAAAATACCAGCTAGTGTATGTTTTTGTTCTCCGTATAAAATATACGAATCTCTAAACACGGATAAAAAATGTTCGTGTAAGATTTTACCAGATTCTCCATCTTCTTTTTGTATAACAATATGTTTTTCAGGCATAATTATGTATTTAGTTAAAACAACAGTTCTCGAGGATTCTTAAAAACCAACTAATTATTTTTTTTTCGTTCTCGATTATACTTAAGTAAAAGTCAATGATAAGATAATTTTAATCACAACTTATCAAATGTTCTAGGTTTAAATAAATATTTGAATTCTTAGATTTATTATAAACTAGTATTTAATAATAAATCGATGTTTTTATTGTTGAATGATCCTTTAATCTGTTAATATTGTCGCAGTCATAATGTTTTAAGTGGATATATGTACACAAATGCACGTAATCACATACCATTAACATTCACACGGATATATATACACATACATACATACATACATACAAATTTATAGACAGGTATTTACAACTTATTTTATCTAAGTAAAGGATTTTTTTAAAAAAATTCGTATTTTAAAATAACACAGTTTATTTTGTAGACAAGTATTTTTTTCTATGCTAACAAATACAAATGAAAATATTAAGCAAAAATTTTTACACACACATAATATAAGCTTAAATGATGCACTATTTGTTTATATACATACTTCTGTATATGTATATTTTAAATTTCTGAGTAATTTCAATGTTTTAAATAAATTTCTATAGTCAAGTTTTTTGTCTTAAGTCCACAAGACTTGCACATTATTAATGTGTTGTAATCGATCAATTTACAAATTAATTATTTTTCTTCATAACAGTAATACAAGTCAAGAAAAAATAGTTTAATCTGTAAATAAAACTTCTTCAAAAGTCTATATATAACAGAACATTTTAAAAGAGAAAATCGTTTGAAAAATAAATCTATAGAGACTATAAATATTTTTTTCTAAAAAACGAAATATAATATTAGCGTGAAATAAAAATTAACCTAAAAATGTCTGTTTCAAAATTAACTTTAAAATGGAAAAAGAAATAGGAAAAAGGTTTTCTCGAAAACATCAGATAAGTATTAAAAAAAAAGTTTCAATGGTAGAGTCATTGGGGAAAAATTCTTTATTAATTAATAAAATAATAAGAATTGAGTTCATTTGTGACATCAATTTTGAGACTAGAGAGTTTTGAAAAATACATTTGACTGCTGATAAAAGCAAATTAAACTTCAAAAATTGTAACTGCAAAATTTAAAGTCTACAGTGAAATACTGTGTGAAAGACATGTTTTGATATGGGACTATATTCAATTGAAAAGTTTTGGTAGGAGATTTCATCTAACAGTAGATAGAAAAATACAGGTATTACTAATTTATATATATATAGAGAGAGAGAGAGGGAGAGAGAGAGAGAGAGAAATGTAAAAAAATGTTTATAATGGACTTAATTTAAAAAAAAATTATGAAAAATAAAGATTAATATTTTTTTATTAACGCAAATAAAACATTTACAATTAACTCGATACAAATAATATTTTTTAAAAATAATAGTTAAAATATATGTTTTGTGTTTACACATATACAGATTTATAATATTTTTTGAAATTTATTTAATCTTCATTATATTGAATATAATATACAAAGTTACAATATTTTTCTCATATTTTTATTTCTTTCAATTTAAATTATTTGAACGATCATAATATATTTTTCTTTATCATATTATTTAGGAGATAAAATGAATATATGTTGTTTTAAAATATTTCTTTTATTATTTTTCTTATAATCATTCGTTTAAAGTTAATCGTACATAAATATAACTATTCTTTTTATTTTATAAATATCTGAAATCATTTTCATACACTTTCTATCGGTAAATTATATTTCTTCAGATTCTTCTCAACCCATTCATTGAATCTTTTCGTATTTTCAGCATCGAGTACATTCTTCTTAGTCCCACCCTGTCTCATAAATGCTCCACTACATTTAAAATTTCCTAATTCTTGTATAAGAGGTACAAGTTCTTCCATGTTTACAGCTGGATTCTTTTTCATTGATTCAAAACTCAAATGATCTATCAACGATTTGATATTAGAATCAGTTAAAGTTTTCCCTAGAAATTCACTAACTTGTCTCACAACTGGTTCTAAGTCTTTTAACATTGTTTCGTATGTAATATACAACAAGTTAGATTGATGACGACGTTCCCAAAAACCAGCTATATTTGCCCAAAATGGTGAATATATTATCAAATCGTTTAAGAAAAGATCTAGATAATTATCAAACGTGCCAGAAAAATTATCAAGTATTAGCCAGTGATGGAAAAATGAAAAGCATACATCTTTGGGATGTCTTGCTACGTAAATCATCTGAAAAGAAATAATAGATTATTAGTTAATTGAATTTATGATAATATAAGATCACCCAAATAAAATTGAAGGGTTTAGACAGCACTAAAGTAAAAACATGTATCAGTCTACTGATAGGAAAAATCTTATCAAATGTCATTGGTTTTTCTTACACTTTTACCAAAAATTCTTCCATTATTTCTTCTCCACGGTTAGAAAAACAAAAAGAAATCACTATTAGATCAATTTCATTTGAACTACCCTATATACTCCATTACCTCATTACTGGATGAAGGTCTTTCCCAAAAGCTTTCACTTAAATCGATCAAATGCTTTTCTTTCCAGTCTACTCTGACGAATTTTTTTATTTCTCTATTTCATCTATCCATAGATTTCTTTCTATTTTTTTTATATATTTAGATTATATTATATATAGAGTGACATTTCTATTGCTAATGAAAGTGTTTTCACTTAGAATGAAAGCATTTTAATCTCATTTAAATAAAAAGTAATTAAATAGGTAGCTGAAATAAATTTGACAAGTAAAATGTATTTGAGTGAACTTTGAAATTTCTAAATTTGAAAGCTGGTTACAAATATTCACTCACACAAACTATATATATATATATATATATATATATATATATATATATATATATATATATATATATATATGCATATTATGTATATACGATGTTTGTTTACGTTGCATTTCATTTTCACTTTTTACGAATGACATGTCTAAAAACGAAATACCTTCCTTGTAGCTATTTAAAGTATTCAACATATTGACAAACGAGTGTCCAATTTTTTTTCAAATTTATACTTTCTACATACTAATATTGATATCTATTTTCTAATTAATTTTAACACACGTTTTTCATTACAAGAACAACAAGAATATATATATGGTATTGATTTCTTTTTAAAAAAAATATTGAATGTCTATTTAAAATACCTATACTTATGAAATATTTCATTCTAGTTCCATAGAGAAAATTTATTTGTAGTATTTTTAATTAATTTCGAATAAAAATAAAATACAAAAAATAAATTTGGCAGATAAATTACAAATATGAGTAATAAGACATTTAAAAAAATAATAGAAATCAATAGTCATTATATTATTTAAATTTTTAATAAATTAGCATGTCAAATATTTTTTTTAAATATTAATATTTAATGTGAATATATATATATATATATATATATATATATATATATATAATATTATACTGGATGACCCAAACGAGACTAAAGGGCTTAGACAAATTATATCCTTAAGTCTAATATTCAGGTCTAATATTTTATTCCAATTTCTGAAGATGATAACTTCTAAAATTGTACAAAATATGAAATGAATCCACATTATATACTATAAGTCGTAATATTTACATAAACTATTATTCTAAGTACGTAGTAATTAGCAAATTACAAACCTTGGCTTTAGTCTGTCCATTTCGTAATTGTTTTGGCAATAATTCCCAAGGTAAGTGAGATTTGATGTAACGAGGAGAAGGTAAACTGGCTACATACTCCACTGAATTTTCTATCAATAATGGCAATTTTAAGTCTGGATTTCTCTTTTTAGCTGCTTGAAAATAGTAAATTCCAGATATTCTAAAAGTTATAAATATATTTCAATAGAATAATAGATATTTCATTGAAGTTATAAGTACATGTTTATTCAGGTCATTCGTTCTAGTTACTGATTTACTTTTCATTTAATATTATGACTAATTCATTCATTGTAACACTAAAACTGTTTACAATTGTTCAATAATTTCTTTATTTATTGATACAAGTATCAGTGGCTATGTCATCAACGTCAAAACTCTAGATTATATATCAAACATTTGAAAACTATTGAAATGCATTGTTTCCTGTCACTATCATTTGCAAATGTATTAAAAAAATCTGTATATCGTGTAAGTTCTGATAAATGTTTTTTTTTTTTAATTATCAGAGGTCAAAACTCTTTTATATCTTTTCTTGTAAATTATTGAAGATTTCCGGAAATATCTTTATGATTTAATTTCATTTTATTTATAATATAAAGAAATATATTTTTATTTTTAATTCTGATCGTATATAAACATTTATATAAAATACAAACAATCGCTTTAAATAAGGTTCAATTCAATATTTTTTAAAAAATTACAAAAAAATGTTTAAAAGATATATAAAATAATTTAATGTCTGACAAAAATTGAAATTAGTTTAAGTAATTATTGACACATTTATAAAATCTTGTAATGTTGATAATTAATTAAATTTGTAAAAATTATTAGTCAAAATATTATACAAATATTTTTTCTTACTCTTTTATTCAAAGACTCCATTTTTAAATTTACTGATTTATTAAGTTTGTCTATAAATTTCAATAAGGATGAAATATGATAAAAGACTTACTCTAAAAATGGGCATCTTTCAGTTAAATTGACTTTACTACCTTCGAAATCCAAATTCGATCCTATCATCCAAACCATCTCTTGTGTCCATGTTGTACCTGTAAATATTTTTCCATAAAACTATTTTTCAGCATAATATATTTTTGTAAATGTAGTAAATGCAATAAAATATATTTCATTCTTAGATAAAAAGATTATAAAGTACTTATCAAGTAGTTAATACTGGATATCTTTACAATTAAAAATTAATTTTTCCTTGATAAATAATAATTATAAGCACTCTTGCGAATGACATTTCAATTATAGGAATTCTACCAAGAAAAAATAATTTTTATTGATTTTTATTAACAATATATTTCATACAAATGAATTAATATCCTGAACACTACAAAATATTAAACAGTATTCAACGGTTTTTTATAGTTTACTTTGTTTGTTTATAATAACAATAAGCTAATGCACATTTCGATGGCAATGCCATCATCGTCAGAGTGTTGTGTTATAAAATCTAGTTTTTAGAACACTCAGGAAAAGCTGAGATTAGGGTAAATGAGACTCTTTAGTTTTTAGTAAAGGCAACCTGCCTAAGAGAGTAAACCCTGAATAAAAAAATCTTCACTAACTCGCTTAATCAACATAATGAGTTTGACCAAATATCAGTGATTAGTAACATTTATTGAGAATTTACCCAGCAGTGGGTTGGTATAAATTGATGATATATTTTTGATTATATTATTAAAAAAGGAAAATTTCATATTACATACACACACACACACGTATTTATATATAAACTTGTTTTATTGATGTCGAGGTCGTTAGATTGCAATTCATCTCAAATGACGCAATTCTAATTATAAGTATTTTATTATTTCTCTAAAAAAGGAATAATTTTCAAATTTTATATACACACTAGAACTCGCTCGCCCCTACGTAAAGTGCATATAAATATTTTTAGAATTCTGATTTATATAATACGATGGAAAAACTGGACTGTAAATATTCTTGAACGTAAATATATAATTTTTTGTTTAGTAGCGAAAGTATTAAACAACTTAAATATAAAATTTTGCATGTGGCGTTTGCAAACCACGTGAACGTACTAAGTAAAAAAATAATCTATCTTCTTAAATAATAATTTTAACAAAAACTAGAATTAAAAAAGTATATTTTAAATAAAATTCGAATTTCTTTATAATATTAGAAACTAATTTCGATATTCTAAAATATAAATATTTCAATTTCAAAATATCATAATTAAAGTATTTATCAAAACTCCAATTTCAAAACTGTAAGATTTAAATCATTTTCTTAATCAATGCAAACATTAAAACAATTCCGAAATAAATTAATGCATGTTAAATTAAAAATAATCACATAATCAACTCACCACTTTTCGGAAAACTGAGTACCCAGATATCGTCATCTCTTACTTGAAAATTTTCAATTTGTTCAGCTAATAGTTTATATTCACTCGGTAATAAGTATTTATGTTGTCCAGCAGAAAAATACGTGAAACCCATATGTAAATCACTTAAATAGTTACTTAAAATGTTTTCACTTTCTTTATCGCTGAATTGTTTTTGATTAATTGCAGACATTTTTTTAGGATTCTGTTATCACAATGCGTATCGGAATGAGAATAAAACTGAAATAACTAGTACTCTACTCATACAAACATTATTATCTGTATTAAATTGGTCATATTTGTTGCCTTGAAACGTTTCATCTACAACAAACGTATGTTTAATAAAATTCAATTTGTAGAATGAATAAGCAGTAAATAAGTTATTCACGTTTTCTTTATATAATCATATACATACACACGCGCACTTATATATATATATATATATATATATATATATATATATATATATAATGCTTCATTGATAAAAAATGTAAACATATATTGTTAAAGAATAATAATCGTCAATTAACTGATAATGAGTTAAATCATGCAATATAAAATATAAGCTTTAAAAATAAACACAATATTCATAATTCATAATGGAAATATTTTCTTTGTTTAATTAGATATATTTTTATATTTATATAAAAAATCTAAACAAGAGAGTTGCACAATGATAAAAATGTTTGTATATATTATTCTTGATATTTTTCTTGTATTGATATAATAATAATAATAATAATAATGATTTATTGTGGCTGAGTATTTACATATACATTGGTGTATACAGAGTTTTTGACTTAACTTAGCTTATTATTATTTATATTATGCTATATGGGTTGGGATGGAAGAATGGTGAGGTTTTGAGGTTGGTGAATGTTTTGAGGTATTTGCAGGAAAGTTTCAAAAACCTGCGTTTTGTGTGTGTGTTTTTTTCCCTTAATTAACTTAACTAGACTTAACTAACTTATCTAACTTAGACTAGGCTTAAACTAGGCTTGAATTGATATTACTTTGTAGTTATTTATATAGGGTCATCCAAATGAGACGCCTAGATTTGTGTTCTATTAAAAAAAAACTATACACATGATTCCCTATACACCACTTTATACACATGTTTCTTTTTAAATCTAGGCGTTATATTTGGATAACTTTATTTCTGAAATATAATATAAAAAAAAATTTCAGTGGCATTTTATCAATTCTGTATTTTGATTTTACTACTAATATTCAATATAATCAATATTAAAAGTTATAAATAATTATTTGATAATAATCAGTTTTATTTTATTTTGTTATACATTTTTATTCAATAACTAATATATTTAAAATAATACACAATGTATGAATTAAGACAGTAAAATATTTTCTTTCAAATATCTTTAAAATAGAATTGAAGTTTATTACTATATAATTTGTATTCTATTTCCTATATAAATAATCTTTATTCAACCGGAAATGTTCATAAATCATAATCACCAACAATTTTATTTCTAAATTAATACAAAAAAATACTAAATGCTTGTACAACAAATCTACATTTTATATTAAAAGAACAACATCTAACGGAAGACGTGTTCTTGATTTAAAATTATTTAGATTTGATTATAAACAAGACAAACTATGATTAATTATAAACCAGAAGCTGTTTAATAAATAATAAATTAAAACTAATATTGTTCATTAGGTATATTATGTATACAAATTTAATTATGTATTTTACATGTCATTTCCGTTTATATGAAAACAACATAAACGGATAAAACGTGTTAACACAATTTTCAACAATTCGAATTTAAAAATGAATAAAAATAATGAACGATGTGTGGAATGTTTGAGAGATGACGAAGTTATTAATTTATAACATTAACTCAAATGTGTCCATTGGATACAAAACATAGCTGCAAAAATAATTAGAACGATAAATTTAAATACTTTGTTGTATTATAACAGACAACGTATCATTAATTTTAACAGAGTATGAAAGATTGTTAAAATACTATTGGATTTTTAACTCTTACAAATGGAGCTATTTGTTTGGATATTTTAATACTACAATATTATAAAATGTAAATCAGTTTGAAATTATAACAAAATACCATAGTTAAAAACTATTACAGAAATAAATCATTGGAATAATTTTTGATAACTGATTTTTTAATGACTATTTTGAAAAACTACATCTTTTATATATCTCAAAAAAAATCGAAGCAGTGAGATTTGAAAATTTTGAAGACCACATTTTTTTAAGATCAGACGAATATTTTCTTATTAAAAAAACAGAATAAATCATAAAAATAAGTTAATTTAAAATTATCGTGCATTTGATCAAAATGACCAATTTTTTATGTTAGTTATTGACTTTCCGTTATTTAATTAATTTTTATTACTTTATATACTAGTTATTTTTTATATTAATTTTATAGAATATAAATCAACATCCCTGCATTAAAACTGATTTTTATAAATCCACGCAAATGTATTTACAGAATTAATGATTCAATAATATTCACCTGTAATATTTACTATTTTTTTCAAGGTGAATATATAATAGCATAATAAAAGTATTTTAAGAACAATAATAAATATATAAAATGAAATTCACATAAATTCAACTCAAAATAAAAAATATGGAATTTATGATAAGGAATTATTGACTTTTGAGTACATTAAGATTTTTTTATTATTAACGTGATTGCTATATATATATATATATATATATATATATATATATATATATATATATATATATAGACTTAATTCCCTCATTTTCTAAAAAATACCTATTTTTAAATTTTCAATAATTTTGGAAAATTAGTGATCGGGTATACTGAACTGATTTCATTTAAATATTGTTAAATAATTTTACTCTAGTCAAAAATATTTTTTAAATTTCTTTAAAACAACTAAATATATTATTATTGAAAGAATATCGAAGTATCTCTTCTTATATATATATATATATATATATATATATATATATATATATATATATATATATACACACCTGGGTCTGTTTTTGTGCGGATTATTTTAATGCGATTTTAAAATTATGCGGTTCATATTTCTCCTTAGTATCTTTTTATATTAATTTTTTTTAAGAATTCCTTTAAGAGGTTATTTAATTCAACGAAAATCTCTTCAGTTTGATGAACAAATAAAGGAATCAAAGCCATTTACTTCCGCTTCTCAAACTAAAAATAGTTAATTAAAAAAAGGAATATGGGAAATATCGTCGGTAGTATGGGAAATATCGCTGGGATTTTAGCCAATATCGCTGGGATTTTGGGAAATATCGCCGGTATTTTAGAAAATATTTATATATATATATATATATATATATATATATATATATATATATAAGAGTGTGTGTGTATGAACTACAATATATATAATGAAATAATTGATACTTTTCACTAAATAAAAGTGAATTTAACAAATTCTTTCATGTTAGATAATCTTAAAAAATGTGCGTGCTGATTAAAGATATAAATGTTATTTGTCTCGAAACTGAAACTTGTTCATGCAATAAAAGTAAACACGCAAATAATTTTCGGCACCTTTTAAGATTAAATAAGTGGTCAATTATATATAAAACTGTAAGTACAGATGTCTAAACCAGTTACGTCGTTTTACTGGTTGTAAAAATGACACAATATAATTATTTCTGTACTCTTTTTTGGTTTATATATACATACATATATATATATATATATATATATATATATATATATATATATATATATACATACATACATACATACATACATACATACATACATATATACATACATACATACATACATACATACATACATACATACATACATACAAATATGTATATATATATATATATATATATATATATATATATATATATATATATATATATATATAATCAATGCATCGATTACATTAATGTTATAAGAATGTATTGTTGAAAAAATAGGTTATATACAAATTTATGCATTTATTTATTAAAATATAGTAATTTTATTAGAAAATAAAAATATGTTGAAACATAAAATTTGTTTTGACAAAACAAACATTGAAAATACAAAATAATATATTTTAAACTAACACCTTAATAATTCGTATATGAAATTTATTTCAAATATAACCAATATTTAAAAATATATTTATATGTATGTCATAAAATTTGAAGTAATAAATTATTATTTTTTAATTACACATTTGTTGTAGATGAAATGAATAGTTGTAGATGAAACAATATTTAACCCTTGAGGTAAAGAATATTTCGAAGCTCTGTATAACCGAGTTCGATTGATCGTTAATTATTATTGTGAATCCAATGTATTCTTTATCCAACGTAATAAATAATATAAATAATAATTTATATTTTTTATTTAGAATTATATTTTTTTAGATGACTTTAAAATCAGTTAGTTTTAATGTTTATATAGGTGGACTAAATGAAACTGAAGGATAGTAAATGGTAATAAGGAAGTAGATGTATGAGTAAACCCTTCAGTCTCATTTGGGTTATCATATACGTGATAAATAGAACAAGAAATGAAACAGTAAAAAGTAATTCTTAAATGTATACAAAATTCGTACCAAATACATATATGAATTCATCGTCCCCAAAGGGTTAAATAAGTATTTCTTGTAAATAATTGATCAAATACATTTATCTAATTACATATGTACTTATATATATATATATATTTATATACATTAGACTGGTACTTGTGGAATTTTATATTTTTCCATATTACGCACAATCCATTCATCAAACTTTTTCACATATTCCTGCGTCAATTCATCTTTATGCGTTCCGATATTACCCTGTCTAATAAAATCATCATTATGTAAATTATATCCCAGTTGTTTCCAAAGTAGAGCTATATGTTTGAAATTCAACGATTCATTCGTTTTCATCGACTCGAAACTTAAATGTTTCTTCAAATTTTCTAACTGTTCATCAGTTATCTGTTTACCTAAGAACGTAGCGAGTTTTCTAATAATTGCGCCTATATCTTTCTTCATCGATTCGTAAGTTATTAACATAACATTATTTCTATTTCGTCTCTCACAATATCCTGCAATGTGTGCCCAAAAAGGAGTATATATGAAATTATCTGACAGAAATAAATCACAAAATGTGTTAAGATCTCCTGTGTAATGTTCAAATGATCTTGAAAAATAGAAATAGGATACGCAGACGTCTTTTGGATTTCTGGCTATGTATATAATCTGGAAAATAATTATTGAAGTGTATTTAAATATAAATTAGGTTTATACTTAAAATCGATAGATAACATACCTATATAATAATTTAGGAATAACTTTTATATACTTTTTTGTTATAATTAATTATTTTTACAATTATTGTGTAACTAGTTTTTATTTCAAAATTAAAAATTAACATTTATAAGAATTAAAAAAATATTAACTCTTTTACAAAATAATATTAGATCATTGCAGATAAAATATCCGTGTTTTATTTTTATTTTTAACGTTTATTAATCGAATTTAATCAAAATAATCTCCACCAACGTGTACTCACGTTTCTCAATACAACAGAAGTGTATTAATGTAAATTTGATAAAAATTAGAAAAACCAAAGGCCAAAAATTCATCTAATACACTTTTTACAGATCCTCTTGAAGAGAATCCCCGCCAACAAAAAAATATCAAGATGTTTAAAAAAATGGTAGTCTGTCGGTGAAAGGTCTGAAGAATAGGGTGAGTAAAGGAGAATTTCGTAGTTCAATTCTATCAATTTTTTATAACCTGATTTGCAATTTGTGGTCGGGTGTTATTGTGGAGTAATAACACATCACATTTATTCATCAATATGAGTTCCTAAATGTGCAGTTTGTCAAATATTGTCTAAACTTTGAATTCTTGCCCATGTTATATCGAAAACTAGGTTACACTTAAAATTGCATTAGTGAGAATGTAAAGGCATATTTTTTATAAGCTACTTGGGTCAACCTGATCTTGAATCGTCATTGATGTCTTTTCTGCTACTTTTAAAACGTCCATACCAAGATGTAAATTTGTGTGAATATTTTACTAAATTCCAAACAAACCATAATATTTTAACAATGTTTCATTTTTTACCTTGATAGCGTAACAAATAGTATTATCACTTTAACCTGCACATTTTAGAAACTATTTATCACATTTTGACCAAATTAAGAAAATGTGTAGAGGAGATAGGTATGCATAAAAAGCACTTTTTAAATCTTAATGACGGTGCAAGATTTAACAAAAAAATGAAAGTTCGGTTTCTTTTCCAAAAAACTGTATACTGAGTATTTTACTAATCATATTAAAACTATAACAAACCTTTGCTTTCGTTTTCGAACTTATGAGTTGTTTTGGCAACAGTTCCCAGGGCAAATGGCATTTTATAAAACGTGGAGAAGGCATATTTGATACAAAATTTAAAGAATCGTTTACATATTCAAATATTTTGAAATCAGGATATCTTTTCTTAAAAACATCAATTTCTATAATTACACTCGATCTGTAATTTAATTATTTATATACAGTATATTACAAAAGTATTTATATGCTACAAAAATGTCTCATTGAAATTGTAAAATAGAACAGAATTGAAATAATTTATATTATTGGATTTATTCGAGTTCAGTATTTTTAAATTCTAATTGGGGTATATACTATTTTTTTTTCGTAAATGTATTATCGATATCAAAAAAATATTAGTCTTTAATTATTAGAAAAGATATGTAAAAGCTAATTGAAACAAGATATGTCAACAAAAATGGGCAACAACATTTTATGATCAACAATTGTTTTAATTAATAAATAATAAACATACTCTAAAGTTGGAAATCTTTCCATAATAGAAACTTTTCCTCTTTCGAAATCCAAGTCGTTACCCACCATCCATACCATTTCTTGTGACCACGTACTTCCTTTAAAAAAGTTTACATTTTTTTAAATGCAGTCAAAAAGTATATCACAAATGTGATAAATTGCTAAAAAAATGTTTAAATTATAGTAAGAGGACTCATTAGGTAATTCAATAATACAGTTAGATGTTTAGTACTAGAATTAATAGTTCAGTACAATAATTTTCTATGATTGAAGATATTAAAAATAATGATATATGTCTCTGTACAATACCATAATAAATATAATACTTATATATTATTAAATATTCATAATTTTATTATATTAAATTATTTCAGTAATTTATTTTATCATAATTATTATTTATTATCATTTGTATATTGATTTTTCTGGATAAAAATCATTATTTATTATTAAGTTAACAATAAATAATGTTGTCAACTATTATAATTAATTTAATTATTAAAGTAATAAATTATATATATATATATATATATATATATATATATAATAGAGAGAGAAAAAAAAGAGAGAGATAAATAGACAAGTGTAACAGATCTAATGAAACAAATAAAATCGAACAGAACACAAGATAGATGAACAAAAATAATTATGAAATTGTAACTAAGAGACAAAAAAAATTAAGGAAAAAACCTTATTAAAGTTGAAGGTATAAAATAAGTGTGAAGAGGTATACTTATATACTTTATTATACTTATATATATATATATATATATATATATATATATATATATATATATATATAGCATTTGAAAAATGATTTGAATAAAATACAAAACCTGATCTCGGAAAAGAAATCAACCACGTATCATCATCTCTAACTTGGAAATTTTCTATTTCTTTAGCATGTTTTTCATATCGGATTGGTAAACAATATTTCACGTTTCCAACATCAACTCTTGTGAAACCAGATCGAATATCCGATTTGAAAAACTTATACAATTTCCTCGTTTCTTCACTTTCGGTCGGTTCGATTCTTTCACATTTGTACGACATATTACTTTTCGAAATATATTCAATCAATGCAGTAAGAAAATATAATGCGTATTTTTAATAATATGTATATAATATATAAGTAGGGGGAGGTATGTGAGTAAAAAAAATTACAATTACACAAATAACTTTTTATATTTGTCTTTCAGTGAACTTATAAGTACTATTTAAGAATTTACGTGACGAACTGTATTATTATCATATGTATTATTGAAATTTATTAACATAACATAGTATGGAAATATCAAAAATGCAATAAAAATCATTATCCTACCATTAAAATTCGTGATTAACTTGATAAACCTAGAACATGACTGCACGCTTACTGTAACATGTTATTTTTGTGATAATACAATTTTTAATTTCATATATACAGATATATTAATCACCTATAAATAATATTTTTTTGTAAAAAAAATTTGAAATAAAATAAAAAAATAATGTTTTCATTTTAATCCAAAATATATTTTCCATTATTTCTTCCCATCTTAGTCTTAAATTTTTAATACCATGAAAGATCTTCTTGCAGTGGATAAATAAACTGATTTATATATCTATATATATATATATATATATATATATATATATATATAAATTCAATATTCCAATATTTTTCTCTTCTATTTTATATGTATATAAAATTATTTTAAAAAATTGTTCATTTTTATAGTCACATCGTTTATGTATTAATGAATATCAAATGATATTAAAAACAATATATTTATGAATATAAAAAACTAATTAAAAGATAATATTACAAGAAAATTAACAATAATAATAAACCTTGAATAAAATAATACTCACAAATATTTTTATAATTTTACACTATTTATACACTACTCAGAGGTAAATTATATTTATTTAAATTTAATTTTATCCATGTATTAAATTTCTCTTCATATTCTGAACTAATTTCTCGTTTGTGTGATCCAACGACACCTTTTCTCATCATAGAACCTTCATTCAATGAACATCCCACATATTCAAACAGTTCAGTGATTTTATCCAAATTTGTAACAGATGCATTCTCTTTCATTGATTCGAAACTTAGATGCTTTGTTAACTTCTCAATATTTTCATCAGTGAATTCTTTATTAAAAAAGTTAGCAGATTTCCTAATTACTGTACTTAAATCATTTTTCATTTGCTCGTAAGTGAGATATAAAATATTCGGTTGATCTTTGCGGTTCCAATAACCAGCTATATGACACCAAAATGGTGTGTAACAACAAAGATCTGATAGAAATATGTCACAGAAATCTTCTAAATTGCCAGTAAACAATTTCAAAAATTTGCTGTGGTAATAATATGATATACATACGTCTTTTGGATTTCTTGCCACATAAATTATCTAAAAAAATATATAAAAATATTTATACTATTTTATTTGTAAATAAATGCAGTTTTTACTTAAATATAGTAAATAATTAAAATATAATACTCAATACAAATGATTTTCTTTAATTTTTTTTATAGATTTCTGCTGTAATTTAAATTTCACTTTGTAAAAAATTGTTAACGTATATTTATATGAAATAATATATATATATATATTTTATATGCTCACTTTCTAAATATAAGCAAAATACAAAAAAGAAATAATGAATAAATAAAAAAATTATTGAATAATTAATTAAAATTTATTTTTTTCCAAATAATGATTTCACTCGAAAAAAACTTTTTAAACATTTTTATTTAAATTTCATATGAAATACCTTAGCATTTGTTTGTCCATTTCGAATTTCTTTCGGCAAAAGTTCCCAAGGCAAATGAGTTTTTATAAAACGAGGCGACGGTAAATTAGCTACGAAACCCACTGAATTTTCTAAATGCAAATAATCTTTTTCCACGAAATCGTCTTCCTTCGTTTTATTAATTTCGAATTGGACACTAAATCTATATTTGATTTATTATACTAATGAATAAAATTAATTACACACACACACACACACACACACACACATACATATATATATATATATATATATATATATATATATATATATATATATCGAATCTATTTCAATTATCTTTCAAAAAGAAAAAAAATTAGTAAAACCAGATATTTACTCTAAAAATGGAAATCTATCCTCTAGACTTTCTTTAGCTCCTTCAAAATCCAAATTATTGGCTATCATCCATATCATTTCTTGAGCCCATGTTGTACCTGTAATGAGAGCATTTTTTGTTAATGTTATAAAATATTAAAAAAAGTATAAACAAATCAATAAAACGTTTATATAAATATAACATTTATATATGTTAGTTCATTGTTATCGATGGCTGGTTCTGTGCGCTTATGAGAATCACTTTCAAAGTTCATAGCCTTTGACCGAAATTTTTTAAACCATTGTTATGTATTTCTTTCGCTTGCCATGTCAACACTAAATGCAACACTGTGTTGGTATTTCTGGTTACCTCTGCTACTTTATATCCAAATTTAAATTCATAAATAAAAAGTATAAGTCTTCAGCAAATTTCAAATTTTTGTATTTTTTTGCTATTTTATTACAATAATATTTGAGTAAATAATTTTATAATTTCATCCAATGATAATTCTTAGGTTGAATCATAAATAATTTCCGTTATTGAGAGCAAGTTTTAATTACTCACCACATATGACAAGTTTTTGCTTGTTTGAATTAAGTGAGTAATGATCAGTCTTATTACAACAGTGGCAGCTTATAAATTGTATTCAAAAAATAAATTATTGGCTGTAAAATGGAAGAATCGAAAGTCTTATTACACATTCACCATGTAATGTTATGGGAGTTTAAGCATAGGAAAAATGTTACGGAGACAAGAGACAAAATGTACAGTATGTATCTAAAATCATCAGTTAAATACAATGTCATTACCATCTGAAGGTCGTTCGAGTACTACATTATGAAATATTTTTTAGTATAGTATTTTATAAAACAGCCTATAATGATAATGATGATGGTATGATCATTGAAATGCACACCATCGAATAAATTGAAAAATAAATGATTATTAGACACAAAATTTTACATTGTTTAAGCGAATGATTCATTTATGTTCACGTGAATTTGTCACAGTATCAAAATAAATAGTGATAAATGTATAAGGTGATCCAAATGAGACTAAAGAATAATAAATAATAATAAACAAGTAAATGTATATCGAAACCCTTCAGTTCCATTTAAGCGACCATATATGTATTTAAATATAATAATACAATTTAAACTGACCTGATTTCGGATAGCTCATCAACCAGACATCATCATCTCGTACTTCAAAATTTTCAATACTATCAGCAAATCTTCGATAATTCAATGGCACTGAATATATAATATTATTTACATATAATTTCAAATAACCAGAACGAAATATTGACGTGGAATATTTATAAATTTTCTTTGTTATATCTGATTCATCAGGTTCGATTTTTTCACATTTTTTAAACGACATGTTACTTCTTTTGCTGTTAATTCGACAATGGTATTTTTTGTTGACTCAGTTTCGCTTTTAAGTGATAATAATTTTAGTAACAATTATGTATTTACGACTTTCTTTAAAGGAAAGCAAGTGAGTATGGGCTTTATTACATGAAATAAATTGATGATAAATTCGAATTTATTTTCAAATAAAATTACTTGAAGTACATAACAAAAACAGGTATAAATATTCTTATTTATTTTAATTATTATTTCATTTTGTAATGAAAAAATGTATTGTATTACTCAATGTACATAATTTTGTAATATTATATATATATATATATATATATATATATATATATATATATATATATATATATATATATATATTGCTATTAATATTGACCTTGATACAATCACTTGGCTTACATTCTAAAAATAAGTATTGAATAAAACAGAAGGATATTTTTGATATTTTAAGTTTACAACTTTAAAGAACATTTATTTTATTTATAATAACATATTATATATATTTGAATATTTAATATAATCCGTATTTACGGTTTACTTCAGTACGAAAATATTAAACAATAATATTGATTATACGTGTAATTCGATTTCCAAATTTGATTTCGAATTTTGATTAACGAACAAATAGTAATCATCCACTATTAAACTATAAAGTATAATAAAAATTACATCAAATATAGAAATTCTAATGAAATAATTGCGTATAAAAACTGTAGTATTATTTATTCTATTCGATGCTAAAGCCCTTGTAACACCTTGATGTCTTTGACAATGTTAACCAGGTAAGGCTTACTTGTCCTTGAATTCCTTACAGTTATGTTTTTGCGAAATGAGTTGTTAGCTCCATACTCAACCTCCAGCTCTGGAGATCTTTAGTACGACACTGGGCGTTCTTAGACGAAAACTCATCCGAGTATTGATCAAACTTTGTACTGTTTAACTCTCTGAAGCACAGTGGTTCCACAGTGTAACCATTTTTTAAGGAATAATTTTCAGCTTACTGCACAAATATCCACCATGAAACTATCTTCTCTACATAACTCTGTTCCAAGAGTCTTAGTAGCATGATAGTTCCATCGTGAAACTATCCCTATAATTTATTAATAAACCAAAAAAGTCAAAAACATGTTCTTACGATTCCAAATACAATTAAAAAAACATTAAGTTTTTCAAAAAATTTTAATAACATGCTTCCAAGGATTATCTGTGTTAATTGAATAAGAATTTGTATTTCCAGAACGGTATGATCTTTAATAAAAATTGTAATACAATATATATTTTTAAAAAAAATTGTGATTTGGGCTGTTATTAAATTAATAACAATATAAGTATAAACAATAAATTAAAAATTAGAATAATATTAATAAATGTTTATTAAATCTTTATACATTAATTCATATTTTATTTCAAAATATATTCAAAAAATTATAGAATTAATAAAATCCAAAAAAATATTTCTATATAAACATATTAATAAAAAATAATATTAATAACAATAACAATGTTTACATAATAAATAAAAACCATCAACAAATTAATACTTCTAATAACAGTAATACATTTTTGATATAAAAAAATAATACATTTATTTTTAACATACAATATATTAAACATCAAACAAATTTTCGGGTAATCCATACTTCTTCATATTTTCAGTTGTCCATTTATCGAATTTATCAATCATTTCTGGTGTCATTTCTTCTTTAAACGCTCCTGATTTTCCTTTACGAATAAATTTCAAATTATTATCTACGACAGCGTTTGGATTTTGTTTGATGAAATTATCTAATAATTCTTCACCATTAACAGCAGGATTGTTCTTCATACTATCGAATGATAAATGTTCACTCAGACGGGTTATTTGTTCGCTAGTGTATTTTTTACCGAGAAACTCTGAAACTTTTTGAATAACGGAAACAAGATCTTTCTTCATTTCTTCATAAGTCAAAAATAATATATTTGGGTCGTTACGTTTTTTCCAAAACGTAGCCACATGGTTCCAAAATGGAGCATAAACAGTTCTATCATTCAAAAAAATGGTACAAAAATCTTCAAAAGTGCCATCGTAATTTGCTACAACTCGGTAATGATGGAAATAAGAAACACATGTATCTTTGGCGTTTCTTGTTACATAAATTATCTATAAAAAGGAAGATGATAATAGTACAAAAAAAAAACAGAATGTAAAATTACTATGAAAAAAATATTACGTATGGAAAATTTCATATAGAAAATTGAATCGAAATTATGTAAGTAAACATTGATTTAATATAATATATATTTACCTTTGGTTTCACATCACCGTCTCGGATTTGTTTTGGTAATAATTCCCAAGGTAAATGACATTTAATATAACGTGGTGGTGTCAATGAAGCCGAATATCCTACAGAATCTGTTACATAGCGAGGTAAATTTAAATGTGACCAATCTTTGTCAGGTTGAAAAGAATTTACAGTTGAAAAGCTGAAATACAAATACACACACACATATATATATATATATATATATATATATATATATCCATTTTGAAAAAATGTTCTAGAAGAGAAGAAAAAAATACAATAGCGCACGTCAGAATGGAAGTTTTTTTTAGGCAAAATCTGATTAGAAAAAAAGTCAAAAAGGAAGAGAGTTTGTCTTCCCTTCTTTGAAATTTTTGAATCATTTAATATGATCTTAAATCAGGTAATAAGAGAAGTAAACTTCAAAAATACAAGTATTAAAATAAACTGAGAATATTTATCTCATATACCTGAATGAACCTAATGATATATGAACATCTGATGAACAAGAGAAAATATTAATTGGGAATCTAAAATTATAGAAAGAACCCATGGATAGACACAAGAGAAATAATTTTGAAGAAAAAAATTAAAGAGAAAAATATTGAATCAATGGAATTGGATTTTTTAGATGATAATCATATGTATATAAATATATATATATATATATACTCGTATATATATATATATATATATTCAAATGATTGTTATCATTATCTACTTACTCCATAAATGGAAATCGTTCCGTTTGTTTAACTTTCGCACCTTCATAATCTAAGTCATGTCCAACTAACCAAACTAATTCCTGAGTCCACGTTGTTCCTTTAAAAAAATACTCTTATTTTATCAAAAAAAGGAAATAAATGTATAAAAACATAATAGTCTATTTAAAACAAGTACATTTATCTTGCATATAAAAATAAATAACACAAATAAATCACTTATTTTATGTTTCATAGTTATTTATTTTTTCACTTTATTCACTGATTAAATTTCAACTGCAATTCTATTATCATTAAAGTTGCATTGAAAAATGTTATATTTTATAATACAACTCTTTGACAATGATGATGTAGCCATCAAAATTTATATCAGCGAATAAAGTGAAGAAAAATTGATTATAGAACTTATTTATAAAATATTGCAGTAAATGATTTATTTATTTTCATTAAATCCACTACAGTACCAAAAAATATGTACATGAATATTTATTTAAAAAATATCGTTTACACTATGACGATCTTAAAATATATTAATTTATAATATGTATTCTTTTTTGAAATGTATATTGTGTTTATAAATTTATTATATGAAAAAATTTGAGATTTATGTCAATATTAATAAAAAAATTAATAAATAATTTGAGGTAGTTTAATTGCAACAGAGATAAATACATTTAAAAATAATAATAGATGAATTAAAAACGAACGAATAATAGTTAAAAATCAAATTATATAAATAAAAAAATCAATAAATTAATTTTCTATACTAAAAAATATACATAGATATTAAAAGAAAAATATAGCCTTTTTTAATCTCAAAAATCATATTATTTAGATTGAACATTTCTTGTTTTATAATTTTTTTCTTTCAATACATTTTTTTTAAAAAAAAACAACAATATACTAAAAATAAAATGGATTTTTTTCCATTTTATGATAAGTCATGATTTATATGTTTGTTTAGGTAAAATGATATAATTCATACAAATGTGTATGATAGTCTGTGTGAGATAAAATTTTAAAAAAAAACTATAGTTTAATTAGGACTATATAAGTAATTATGAAATGATAAGAAAAGAACTGAATAACAGATTTAAAGCATTTTTTTACAATTGTAATACTCATTTAAAGTCAAATATTCCTCTATGTTTAAAAAGAATATTTTTGATCAATGCATCCTACCTTTTCTTATTTATGGAAATGAAAAATGGGCTTTTAATGCCAGAATAATTCAGCGGATCCAAGCAGCACAAAGAATCATGGGAAGATGCATGTTAGGAATAACACCCAGAAATAGACAGAGTACTAAGTGAATCAGAAAGAAATCAAGTTATAGTTATTATAGCAAAAATGAAGATTTTGAAATGGAAATGTGACAGATATATAGGAAAAAGGGAATACCATCGATTGACAAGGAAAATTATTGATTGGGAATCTAGATATATAAAAAGGGTTGAGAAGAGATTCGTGGATAGATGGTATAAAAAAAAATCGTTGGAGTGGAGTGGAAGAGAAAAGTGTTGGTTTAGGTAAAGTGAAAAATTTTAGGAAAAACAAGCTGTGGTAGAGATTGATGATGATGATGACGATGATTATATATATATATATATATATATATATATATATATATATATATATATATATAATGTGTGTGTGTGCTTAAAAGATATTTTACACTAAATAACAGTTTGAACAACGCTGATACTTAAACCACTCACCTGTTTTAGGATAGGTTACAACCCACACATCATCTTCTCTCACTTGAAACTCTTCAATCTTGTCAATGTGATTGAGTAAAAACGAAGCCATGCAGATTTTTTTATCGCCGAACAAAATATATTCACGTTTCTGCTGATTACTACAATGTTGGTACAATATTTTAGTGACTTCATTTTCATTTTTGTCGATTTTAACATAATCTCGAGACATTTTTGTATTAAAATATTTCGAAACCACACAACATGAAACAAAAATAACTGAATGTCTGCTATAGACAGTAATATTGAATTTAATAGCGAACAACGAACGGTTCATACAAAGTTGAGGTACGATAACGCATGAGAGATAATTATTATCTTTGTATTCATAATATAATGTTGAAAGATGGTTATAAATAATACAGAATCATCATAAATACCATTTTTTAGAAGAAAAAGATAATTATGTAAACAAAACCACATTATATTGTTTCTTAATATTGTTTAAATAATTATATTAGATGTAGTGTGTTGACAATTAAATTAAATTTTATTATCCTGATTTTATTAATTATTGTGTATTTTTTTAACTTCTATATCTAAATAAATAAAAATAAAAAATTACATTTACAAAAGAAATCATACATTTCCCTATACACCACTCTATTTCTTAATAATAAAATTATCTTTAATAAAATATCAAATTATCTTTTTCTAGCTATTTTAAAATATTTTTTATTGTCTGATTATCACAAATCTGTTCAGTTGTTATTAGGTACTTAATTAGTGATTTAAGATATCATTTATGTGTTATTAATAGTATTTAGGTCACTTATATCAATTAGATTATTTCAATAGAAATTAATCAGAAATTAAATAAAATTTTAGTATTTCTTATTAATGTTTTTGTATTGCCAGTATATATATATATATATATATATATATATATATTCGTATATATATATATATATATATATATATATATATATATATATATATATATATATATATAGGCTCTTTGATTTTAGTCACAAAAAATTCAAGTTGTGTTTAAATAAATTCAGTACATTTTTTTATTTAAATACAAATTTTAAATATACATAAGTATAATTGAGAAATACAGTTCTAAAATATAAATATTATTGTGAAATAAATCGTACATTAAATGAATCATTCGAATGAAAATCCAATTTTCTTTGAATTTTCATCAATCCACTTATAAAAATTTCTCTATATATTATTGAGACATTTCAGTTTTATGCAAATTAACTTTTCCAGATCATATATGTATGCCAAGATCTTTAATACTCTGCCTAGTTTCAAATTTTTAAATACGTTTGATATATTTACAGAATCGTTCTCTTCATGTTTTTGAAATTTAAATGGTCCACTATTTTTGTTAGATAGTTCTGGCTTGTCTTAAAATTATACAGTTACGAATATCCTTTTTCAAAGGACCTTTTCTAAATTTTTCTACATATATATTTAAGGGTCAAAGTCTATTTATACTTTTTTATCTTAAATATTGAATTGCATTGTAATAAAATAATTATCAGATTCAGAGAATACGTATTGTTTTAAATATCTTAGTGTATTGTTTCAAAATACTTCAAATATAATAGTACGTAGATAAATATCTACGTGTATGAGATATCAAGCATAATCTATTAAAAAGAAAAAATACTATTTTAATCATTCTTTACATTTTAATTCTTTGTATTTTATATATATATATATATATATATATATATATATATATATATATATATCTTATTAATATATGATAACATTTATCTTTATCATCTAAAATTAAATAACAATACTGTCTAAAATTCCAGTGAATTTTCCGAACAAAACATAATGATGGAAATAATATCTTTTGAATTTCTTGTGATGTAAATTATCTCAAATAAAATAAAATAATTGTCATTTGTAATTATTTTTATATTAATTATGTATTAAATACTATTATTAATAACTTTCAATTTAAATTAACAAAAAAAAAACATATATTTTTAAGTAATAAAAACAACAAAAATAAAAATAATTAATAAGAAATTAACTTAGGTAGTTAACAAATAGAATAGCTATATTTTTTTAAAAAATATATCAATTTTTATAACATAAAATATAAGTATATAGAATATATTTTAACATCTTTCAATATGTATTACACTTTACTATTCCTAGAATTTATTAATAAATAAAAAAAATGTTTAAAATCAAAAACATGTTATTATGACTCCAAAAACATGATTAAAAAAATAAGGTTTTTCAAAACTTTTTAGTAGCATACTTCCAAAGAACAACTGCGTTGATTGAACAGGAATTAATGTTTCTAGTAAGGTATGGACGTTAATAGAAATTGTAATAAAATATATAAATATTTTTTTGGAAAAAGTGGAATTTTGGCTGTTATAAAATTAAACAATAAATAAAAGAGTAGAATAATATTAACAAATGTTTATTAAATTTTTACATATCAATTTATATTTTATTTCAATATATATTTCAAGAATTATGGTATTAAAAAAATAAATACTATATAATTATATAAATAAAAAACAATATGTAAATAATCATAAGAATGTTTATTTAAAAAATAAAACCCATCAACAAGTTAATACTTCTAATAACAGTAATTTATTTTTGATATCAAAAAAATAATAATTTTATTCTCTACATATATCAAACATCAAACAAATTTTCGGGCAATTCATACTTCTTCATATTTTCAGCTGTCCACTTATCGAATTTATCAATCATTTCAGGTGTCATGTCTTCTTTAAACCCTCCTGATTTTCCTTTACGCATAAATTTCAAATTATTATCTATGGGAGTATTTGGATTATTTTTGATGAATTTTTCTAATAGGTCTTCCCAATTGACAGCAGGGTTGTTTTTCATACTCTCGAATGATAAATATTCACTCAGATGGGCTATTTGATCGCTGGTGTATTTTTTACCGAGAAACTCTGAAACTTTGTGAATAACAGGAACAATATCTCTCTTCATTTCTTCATAGGTCAAAAATAATATATTTGGGTCGTTGCGTTTATTCCAAAACGTAGCCACATGGTTCCAAAATGGAGCATAAACAGTTCTATCATTCAAAAAAAGGGTACAGAAATCTTCCAAAGTGCCACCGTAATTTCCTAAAACTCGGTAATGATGGAAATAAGAAATGCATGTATCTTTGGCATTTCTTGCTACATAAACTATCTATAAAAGTGCAAAAAAAAAACAGAATGTAAAGATAGAAATATATGAAAAATTTCATACAGAACATTGATTTAATTCAATATATATTTACCTTTGGTTTCACATCACCGTCTTGAATTTGACTTGGTAATAAATCCCAAGGTAAATGGGATTTAATATAACGTGGTAGTTTCAATGAAGCCGTAAATTCTATAGAATGTGTTAGATAACGGGGTATATTTAAATGTGACCAATCTTTGTCAGGTTGAAAAATATTTACGGTTGACGAGCTGAAATACAAATGTATACATATCCATTTTTAAAAACTAATTGATTCAGTTGAGGTTACATTAATGTTTTATCTCTAAAGAAACAAGAAATAAATAAAAATTATCAGGATCTATTAAAAAAGATGTATAAAAATACAAAGAAACACAAATTGTTTTTTTTCTTTGAAATTTTGAAATCATTCAATGTGATGTTAAATCAGGTAATGAGAGAAGCAAACTTCAAAAATAAAATTAATAAAATAAACTGAGAATATTTGTCCTATCTACGATAAATGAAACTGAAGATATGAACATGAAATCAAAAGAGAAATGTTTAAAATGGAAATAATCTGGTTATATATCAAGAAGAGAAGGTCGCTGATGGACAAGAGAAAATATTTATTGGGAAACTAAAGATATAAAAATAAGGAACTCATATGGAAGAGAAAAATATTGAATCAATGGAATTGGAATTTTTTAGAAAAGGCTTTCATCCAACTGTGAATAATAAAATGTGTTCATGATGATAATTATATATAAATTTATTCAAATAATTGTTATTATTATCTACTTACTCCAAATATGGAAATCGTTCCGTTTGTTTAACTTTTGCACCTTCATAATCTAAGTCATGTCCAACTAACCAAACTAATTCTTGCGTCCAGGTTGTCCCTTTCAAAAAAATAATATTATTTTTAAAAAAAGAACAATAATAAATCTTTTACAGTCTTAAAATTTATTTATTTATAACATATATTCTTTTTTGAAACGTATATTACGTTTAGAAATGTATTATTTAAAAAAATTAGAGATTTATGTCAGTATTAATAAAAAATTAATAGATAATTTGAGATAGTTTGCTTGCAATAGAAATAAATAAATTTAAAAATAATAATAAATGAAGTAAAAACGAATCAAAAATAATTAAATATCGAATTATTTAATAAAAAATCAATAAATTAATTTCCTTTACTAAAAAATAAACATACACATAAAAAGAAAAATATAGCCTTTATAAACCTTAAAAAAATTTTTGAGACTGAATATTTGTTGTTTTATAATTTTTTTTTCAATACTTTTTAATAAAAAAAACAATCAAAATACTTAAAAATGAAACTAATTTTTATACATTTTATGTTTAGTTATTATTACATGTTTGTGTAGGTAGGATGATGTAATTCATACAAAAGTGTGTATGATAGGCTGTGAGAGATAAAAAGCGAAATTACAAAACAAAAAATAACAATTAAATCAGAACTATAGAAGCAGTTATGAAGTGATAAGAAAAGAACTAATTGACAAATTTAGAGCATTTTTTATTGTAGTGTTTCAATTATAAGCGTTTAAAACAATAATAAATAATTGTAAAACTTCTAATTTTGAATGTTTTCTGTTTCAATTTTCTAATTATGAAAACGCACACACATAACTCTTATAAAAACAAATATACATATATATATATATATATACATATATATATATATATATATATATATATATATAATATGTGTGTGTTTGAAAGATATTTTACACTAAGTAACAGTTTGAACAACGCTAATACTTAAACCACTCACCTGTTTTTGGATGCGTTACAACCCACACATCATCTTCTCTGACTTGAAATTCTTCAATCTTGTCAATATGATTGAGTAAAGTCGAAACCATGCAGATTTTTTTCTCGCCAAATAAAATATATTCACGTTTGTGCATACTATTACATTGTTGATATAATGTTTTAACGGCCTCGTTTTCGTTTTCGTCAATTTTAATATAATCGCGAGACATTTTTGTATTAAAATATATCAAAGCCACGGAACAAAAATAACTGATGTCTGTTATAAACAGAAGTATTAAATTCAATAATACAAAATCTAACGGTTCACACAAATTTATAATATAACACATGAGAGATAATTTTTATCTTCATGTATAATTCATAATATAATTTTAGGAGGTACGAGGTCAGACAATTAAGTAATGCGACCGATTTTTTTTCTCGGCCTGTGGTAACACTGCGAACCTGTAACTCCGCCACCGTAATAGCAGATCCCTACTCTCTCGATTGAGACCTTGACCACCCTCGTACGATTATTTCTTCGCCAGCTGTTTAGTGTTTTGTAACAACGCGCGAGTAGTGCATGTCACGAAAATGGAACAGAGAAATTATTATTATTAGTGATCCTACTCTTCTCGATCGAGTTATTACTGGTGATGAAAGTTGGTTCTTTCAATATGACCCCGAAAATAAACGACAAAGCCAACAGTGGCTGTCCCCTGGAGCACCAAGGCCAAAGAAGGCGAGAATGAGCAAGTCCAAAGTGAAAACCATGTTGATTTGCTTCTTCGACAGCAAAGGGGTGGTTCACAAAGAGTTCGTACCACCTGGACAAACCGTAAATCAAGTATTCTACCGCAATGTGCTCGAAAAATTACGAAAAAGGGTGCTCAGAGTGCGTCCAGAGATCGCGAAGACTTGGGTTCTGCATCACGACAATTGCTCCCTGTCACAGTGCGTTCAGTGTCTCTCAGTTTTTGGCGTCTAAAGGCATCGCAACGTTACCACAACCGCCCTATTCACCGGACATGTCACCCTGCGACTTTTTCCTATTCCCCCATATGAAAAAATTCGTCAAAGGTCGACATTTTGACTCCGTTGAAGATATCCAAGAATCTGTGACGAGGGTACTCGGAGAGGTCCCACAAGAAGTGTTCCAGAATTGTTACGAAAACTGGAAAACTCGCTGGAATAAGTGTATAAATGCGGGAGAGGACTACTTTGAAGGGGATCGCAGCGATGTACCTTAATTTTTAAATATACTCGATTTTTGAATTTTGTCGCATTACTTAATTGTCTGACCTCGTAGATATAACTAATAGATAATCATCTCAAATACTAACATTTTTTTAAAAAAGATAATTTTGAAAACAAAACTATCATGTTGTATTATTTCTTAATATTACTTAAATAATTGTATTAGGTGTAGTATTGCTTATGATTAAATTAAAATAATGTTTTATTATTCTAATTTTGATAATTATTGTATTTTTTTAACTTCTATATCTAAATAAATTTCTTAGAATAACAAGTTTTCACTATGCTGACTTTTTGAGTCTAGTGACTTTGATCTAGTTATTTTTTCACTATGGTGATTTTTTTGAGTCTAGTGTCTTTTGAGTCTAGTGTCTTTTGAGTCTCACGTCTTTTGAGTCTAATGACTTTTTGAGTCTGGTGATTTTTTGAGTCTGGTGATTTTTTCACTATGGTGATTTTTTAAATCTGGTGATTTTTTTAAATCTGGTGATTTTTTTAAATCTAGTGATATTTCAAATCTAATAACTTTTTAATAGTGACTTTTTCTATTTATTTATATTTCATTATATTTCAAAAATAAAATATTATTGATAAAGAGACTTTGGTTACCTGAAAGGATGTTAACTTTCATTAAGATATTATAAGACCAAAAGTGTCTATGAACACCGAAAAAACATTGAAGTATTTTAACTAGAAAATCGTTACACATTTTCTATATTCACTCAATCTGGTATTTTTAGATTACCATATATTCAGATTTTTACATAATTATATTATTTGATAAAAATAAGTTCAAACAAAGAATAAAATCATGTGCAAGGACTGTATTGAGGATTTTTGGAAATCGAACTAGTGCTTCAATGAGAATATATTAAATAAAATTCATAAAAGATGAAATAAAATAATAAAAAATAATGGAAATTATATAATCAGTTGAATTAAAAAAACTATAGTTTTATTGCATGCATTAAAACAAAAAATACTTTCCATTAACCAAAACACATACACACACATTATTTATATATATGCACTATATCTGTATTCAGACTGTATCAGACTTTAAATATATTTTCAGGCAATCCGTATTTCTTCATATTCTCAACTGTCCATTGATCAAATCTATTAATCATTTCAGGTTTCATTTCTTCTTTAAATGCTCCTGTTTTTCCTTTCCGCATAAATTTCAAATCGTTATCTATGACAACTGTGGGATTTTCTCTGACAAAATTTTCTAACAGTTCTTCACCATTGACAGCAGGGTTTTTCTTCATATTATCAAATGATAAATGTTCATTCAGACGAATTATTTGTTCATCATTGTATTGTTTGCCGAGAAATTCTGAAACTTTTTTAATAACTGTTACGAGATCTTTTTTCATTTGTTCATATGTTAAAAATAATATATTTGGTTCGTCACGTTTTTCCCAAAATGTAGCTATATGGCTCCAAAATGGAGCGTAAACGGTTTTGTTATTCAAAAATAATTCACAGAAATCTTCCAAGGTGCCATCAAAATTTGATACTAAACGGTCATGATGGTAATAAGAAACACAAGTATCTTTAGGGTTTCTAGCCACATATATTATCTGTAAGTAATAAATAAAAGTGATAAATTTAACTATAATAATAACAAAAAAGTACAAATTCAGAATCAATTCAAAATTTTATAAACATTAATGAATAAGACAATATACATTATGTAAAAATGAATTTATATATATATATATATATATATATATATATATATATATATATATATATATACATACATACATTTAAATCACTCAGTTATACACAACACATGTACAATAATAAAACAATATTTAATTTTATAATAAATATTAAATAGAAAAAAATGTATATCTACCTTAGGTCTAACTTCATTATTTCGTATTTGCTTTGGTAGTAATTCCCAAGGTAAATGACTTTTAATATAACGTGGAGGTTGTAATGAAGCCGAATAACCAATAGAATCTGTTACAGAGCGAGGTAAATTTAAATGCGACCAATCTGTATCTGGCTGAAAAATATTCACAGTCGAAAATCTGAAATAAATGTATATATATATATATATATATATATATATATATATATATATATATATATATATGTATGTATGTGTATAGTAAAAATATTGTTAATATACTAACTCCATGAAAGGAAATCGTTTAGAAAGTTTAACTTTAGCTTCTTCGTAATCTAAGTTATGTCCAACCAACCAAACTAATTCTTGAGTCCATGTTGTTCCTTTAAAATATATTTATATTATTTTTTAAAAGATATATTAGAAAATAAGAACTTATTTATTAGTTATGATTATACATTATGAGTTGTTAGGCTAATTTTGGATTATAAAATGGTATTTTATTTATATTGCAACTAATATCAAATTTTCAATAAGGTTTTTTATAAAAAATAAGTTATTATCTCTTTGTATCTGTTATTAAAATCTTTCTTTTTACATTTTTTTAGATGATTTGCAATTATTTTTATTATAAATAATATTTATATTTATTTGATTTAGAAATAACTTATAATTGTCAATAATAATATTTTTGAATATACATTTACATATACTCACACACACATACATAAATATATATGTGTGTAATAAGCATTTTTTTAACATAATAGATAATAAACGTTATAATAATATTGCTAACTAAAAGTCACTTACCTGTTTTGGAATATGTTATAACCCAAACATCATCATATCTTACTTGAAATTCATCGATTTTCTCTAAATGATTTAGTAAAAAGGAAGGCATACATACTTGTCTATCACCAAATAATATAAATTCCCGTTGACGCCGATTCGATGAATATTCATATAATTTTTTAGTAATTTCATTCTCATGTTCGTTAATTTTAACATATTCCCGAGACATTGCTATGTGGATACTTTTTAATCAAATCTGATTAAATGAATCCTTATAATTTGATTATATTGCAATCATCAAATGCATTAAAATATTAAGTATGCATGATAAGTAAAAAAAGATAATTACTATATTTTTATTTAAACAGTATGATAAAATTAATATAAAATAAACAAATGTAATTTAGAAAAACAACTAAATATAGAAAAAAATGATAAAGTTCTGTAAAAAAGATATGTATTTAATTTTATTTTGTTAATATTTTAATTTCGATTAAATTAATGAAATATTTTCTGAAATAATATTCAATTACTGAAAGATCGTGTTCATAACGGTCCGTGGGTCTATTTGAACATTAAAAACTGGTGCTAGAGCCTAAATCTCATAAAAATAACATTTTATTTTATTCGATTCAAGTACTATAGAATACACATCGTTCATTTTTCGCGAATATTTTTCGAATACCTTGCTCGATTTTAATTTTTTATACGCCGTTCGAAAGAGCATTAAATTCTCTACAAAATATATTTTTTTTGAATTTTTTTATTAAGATCTGTGTTATCACAAAAAAACTTTTTCTTTCCATTATTTTATTTTATTCAGCTCAAGTATAATATTGTAATACAAAATACACGTCGTTCATTTTTCGCGAATATTATTTGAACGCCTTGCTCGATTTTAATTTTTTATATGTCATTCGAAAGGGAATTAAATTCTCTATAACATATATTTTTTTGATTTTTTTCAAAAGGTCTGTATTGTTATAAAAGAACTTCTCTTTTCGATAATAATATTTCGCGTCTAGTGACATGAAGTCCTACATATAAAGTCCTACTGCTGTGGCAGTAAAGGCACTAGCGCGAAACCGATGTCGGTTCGCAATTACTATTGGCCCTAGTGATAATGCTGCATGGTTAAATTCACCGAATTCAGAAATTTTTTTTCGGCCAAAAAAATACGTCAAGGGGTTACCTTGAATTTTTGGCAAAAATTTTCAAAATTTTTTTTCGCGGTTTTTTGTCACGATCATGTTCCTAATAGTACGTGGGCACGCGTTCAAGCATTAAAAACTGGTGCCGGGGCATAAATATCATAAAAATAACATTTTATTGTTTTGGGTTGAAGTAAAATATTATATTACAGAATACACGTCGTTCATTTTTCGCTAATATTTTCTGAACGCCTTATTCGATTTTAATTTTTTATACACCATTCGAAAGAGCGTTAAATTCTCTATAAAATATATTTTTTCAAATTTTTTCAGATGGTTTACTTTGTCATAAAAAATGTTTACTTTTAATACTAATATTTCGTCCTTAAGGCCAACACATGAAGTCGCACTGCTGTGACACTAAACGCACCAGCGTGAAACCGACATCAGTTCACAATTACTATAGGCCCTAGTGATCATGCTGCACGGTTAAATTCGCCGAATTCAGAAATTTTTTTTTCGGCCAAAAAAAACGTCAAGGGGTATACCTTGAATTTTTGACCAAAATTTTCAAAATTTTTTTTTGCGATTTTTTGTCGTGATCGTGTTCCTGACATTCCGTGAAGATACGTTTGAGTGTTAGAAACTGATTCCGGAGCCTAAATCTCGTAAAAATAAGATTTTATTTTTTTTGGTTCAAGTATATTATAAATATAGAATACACGTCGTTCATTTTTCGCGAATATTTTTTGAACGCCTTATTTGATTTTAATTTTTTATGCATCTTTAGAAAGAGCATTAAATTCTCTACAAAATTTATTTTTTTCAAATTTTTTCAGATAGTTTACGCTGTCATTAAAATGTTTACTAATATTTCGTCCTTAAGGCCAACACATGAAGTCGCACTGCTGTGAACTAAACGCACCAGCGTGAAACGTCAGTTCACAATTACTATAGGCCCTAGTGATCATGCTGCACGGTTAAAATCGCCGAATTCAGAAATTTTTTTTTCGGCCAAAAAAAACGTCAAGGGGTATACCTTGAATTTTTGACCAAAATTTTCAAAATTTTTTTTTGCGATTTTTTGTCGTGATCGTGTTCCTGACATTCCGTGAAGATACGTTTGAGTGTTAGAAACTGATTCCGGAGCCTAAATCTCGTAAAAATAAGATTTTATTTTTTTTGGTTCAAGTATATTATAAATATAGAATACACGTCGTTCATTTTTCGCGAATATTTTTTGAACGCCTTATTTGATTTTAATTTTTTATGCATCTTTAGAAAGAGCATTAAATTCTCTACAAAATATATTTTTTTCAAATTTTTTCAGATAGTTTACGCTGTCGTAAAAAATGTCTACTTTTGATACTAATATCTCCCTCCTAACGAATACACATGAAGTCGCATTGCTGTGGCACTAAACGCACCAGTGAGAAACCGACGTCGGTTCACAATTACTATAGGCCCTAGTGATATTCTGCACGGTCAATTCTCTAAATTCAGAAAAAAAATTCACCAGTCCGAGGACTAGCGATTAGGAAACGCTGGGTTTTATATATATATATATATATATATATATATATATATATATATATATATATATATATATTAAGTGTGAATTTATCATACTAAATAATAAATCATAAACTAAGCATTTATATATAATGATTTATATAAACATATTTTACTAAAAATTTAAAATCATAACTATTGACAAACTGAAAATAAAATAAAATTTCCATAATTAAATAAAATTTATTGGATAATTTTGTAATGTTTTTTTATTATTCAAAAAAATACAGTAGAATATACACATTTAATTATTATTAATATAATAAATGATATAGATTTCTAAAAGAATAACACAAAAAATTGAATATTTTAATACAGGTATTATATAAATACAAATGTATGTTGTATGTATACATGAAAATAATACATTAACGGTTTCGTTCAAATTACACTCATCATATTCCAAACAAGGAAACTAAACCTTTAATAACCATATACCAAATGAATTAAATATACACTGTAAATGAAACAAACATTAAATACACGAAAGTGGTAATCCAGCTTTATCTAAATTATCAATAATCCAATCGTCAAACTTCTTAATTGTTTCCGGTTTCATTTCCTCTTTATGTGATCCAATATTACCAGCTCTCAAGAAACAACCTTGATCGGCCACAAGCCCATATTTTCTATAAAACGTTAATTTCTCTTCCATATTTAACGCTTGATTTGTTTTCATCGTTTTAAAACTCAGATGATCTTTCAAACGCTCCATCTTGTCAACAGGAACTTCTTTACCGATAAATTCAGAAATTCTACTGATCACTGTTTGTATATCTTTTTTCATTTCTTCGAATGTTAAATAAAATATGTTCGGTTGATGTCTCTTATCCCAGAATTCTTTAATGTGCGACCAGAATGGTGAATAACAAACACGGTCACCTATAAATAATTCGCAGAATTCTTCGAAGTCGCCTTTAAAACCTTCGAGCAATTTTGAATGATAATAATATGAAACACATGCATCTTTAGGATTACGTGCAACATACACCATCTGCAACAATTAAACATATATGTGTGATATATATACATATATACACATATATATTTAAAACAGTAAACTGTATTTAACTGTTTAAAGGTCATCGAAAAAAAAATATGAACTAAATTTCGCCCACATTATTCACAATAGTTTGCTATTACTACGACCTGTAGCAAATAATAATAACAACAATTATTTTTACATTAATCAAATATACAGGTAAAACATTTATGTATATAATTCACATGTTGGTATTTATTTTTTTTAACCGTCTTTATAAACAATTAAAAATAAATTAAGTGTTGTATAAAAAAATACGCACAATATAATCATTTAATCGATGCAATTAAATTCGGTGATGATAGAAATTCTGCTTATCTATCAAAAATCTTTTATCCATATGTTCTAATAACTTAAAAATATTCTTAGTACCTTAAAAGTTATCTATCTTCTTTTTTCATTAATCAATTTAATACTTTTATAAAAAATGATAAATAAAACATTATAAATTATTGATTGAATCAAATATACAATTTAATTCATCTACAAACTGTTTTTAAACAAGAAATCAAATGGGATATTAAAAATCACTAATATTTAAATAACTATTAACTCAAATTCAGTTCGATTAAAGCATTATTATTTATTATTAACTGATTGTAAAATCTACAAAGTAAATAAAATATGCATATTTTTAAATTCAAAAATCGTCGCCAATCAAACACACATTACTTGAATAAATTATGTGCATATTAAAATACTTTATTTACTTAGATGATTTCATGACTATGAAGTATAACATACACAGGTGTCGGTAAAAAACCTTTTGAATAAAAAAATCTTCTTTATATTCTACCAAAAATCTAAATACTTATTCAAAATATGTCCCATCTGCATCAATACAATTAATATTGTTTTCAATTCTAAATATAAAAATGAAATAATCATAAATGTTTTCTAAATTAGTATCCATTGTACAAATGTAGTTATTATTATAATAAATAATGTATATTTATTTAATCAAACATCTTCATACCTTTGGTTTGACTTCACCATTTTTGATTTGCTTTGGTAACAAATCCCAAGGTAAATGAGTTTTGATGAAACGAGGTGATGTCATAGATTCTGCATAACCTACCGAATCTTCAATAAATGGAGGAAATGATAAACCAGGTGAACTCTGTTTATCCGGCTCAAAATCATATAACTGAGAATAGCTACAAGAAATTACTGTTTATATGTATATTTCAATTAAATAGATGTTTAGAATTAGTATTAAAAATAATATTGCAATGTAAATTAGAAATATATTCAAACTTAGATTGATGGAAAAGTCTTTTCAATTTTGATATACAACATAAAAACATATTTTTAAAGGAGGTGTATGGATCCTTTATTTTTTAAACTAAAATATTGTAAATATTCTACTTACAATGACTCATCGAAATAAAACACTCATTTTATGATCAAAATTTAATAATTTATTTTACCAGTCATTTTAATGTTTCAAGTAAAACCGAAAAAAATTGCCATCAACCTAATTCAATAATTTATTAAAACATACTCAAAAAATGGAAATCTCTGTAACAGACTAACTTTGGCTCCATCAAAATCTAAATTATTCGCAATCAACCAAACCATTTCTTGGGCCCATGTTGTGCCTATAAAATGTATTAATTAATATTATAATCCATATCAATTTATATATATATATATATATATATATATATATATATATATACATATATATATATTATAAATTATAATACATCAGAACAAATAAATATGTTCAATAATCACTTATTGGTACACTTTATTTTCTGGTGGAATCGAAATATTCATCAGATTTTGGAAAGTTAACGTCTTACCCTTTTTTTAAAAAATTGTATCTAAAATAAGTAGTGTTTTTCGACTTAAATTTTTCTAAGTGTGATTTTGTCTATATGTTTTATAAAAACTTGTAAATATAAAATATATTCAGTTATTATTTTCAATTATTTAGGTTATATTCAAGGGTTATCAATAATAAAAACTACTATTGTTAACTCTTACTGTTATTGGTAAAATCGCTATTATATACCTGGATGTAGGTAATATGGATTTACCTGTATTTTGTGGATAAACACAGCATGTACATTGTTTGTATGCATATGGCAGTTAAGTAAACAATGAGTGATTGTTGAAACATTAAATCTTGTGTTGTAAGTAAGTGACTTATTTGAGTTAAAATGATTTAAAGATGTTTATTATCTTTTTTGTTGTGAATTATAAGACGCATATAAAAAAATGTATTACAGTGAAGCATATAAAATACAACTTTATAGATATATACATATATATGTGTATTTACCTGAATATAGATAAATAGATAAACAAATATTTATTTAGTAAGAAATTTTGTTGTAATAAATGTATATGAATTTGAAACAACAATTTATGTAAGAATAGTGCAGCAATAAAATTGTTTCATGAAGAAATCTTAGAGAAGTGATTTAATATTTGAACATTTACCATCTTTTTTTGTTTGATATATTTTATTAATTTGTCGAATAAATGATTTTAATAATTTAGTAAGGATGTTTTAGCATTTTTTTTATTTTCAGTTTATTTAAGTATAGTAATATTTCATTTTTAACAAAATATATAAATAATGAATAATATCAAGTATATAGCGACATTATTAAAAAAATGATTTATTAGATTAATATATATATATGAAATAAACAATCTAAACAATTTATAAAAATGAAATATGTTAATAATACACAGTACTAATATTGTAAAAAAAATTATGTACCTGTTTTTGGATAAGTGACAACCCAAATATCATCAGATCTGACTTGAAAGTTCTCAATTTGTTCTGCATATTGAATATATTTTTTTGACAAACAATACTTCTTATTACCATACAAAATGTATTCTGGTCTTCTTGCCGACGTATACTTATCATATAACAACTTATTCACTTCATTTTCGTTAGGATCAACAACCGTATATTTTAAAGCCATTTTGAACAATGTATTTATATATTTTTATACACCGTTTATAATTCTAAAATTAGATCACTGACCGTTACTTTTATCTTACTTGTAAATAATGCATATAAAATAAACCGAGTGAAATGAATACTGAGTCAATTGTTGGTTTCTGATAAGATAACAGATGACAAATACACGAATAACGAGAATTAGTCTGTGGAACTAGCTAGTGTTAAATGGTTTAGTAAAGATACTTTTTTTGTAAAACAGATTCGATGTTTACACTTTATTCGTCATGTGATGTTTTTTCAAATAATTATAATCTATTTTTATACTGTTTTTATTTGACATATGTGAAGGAAAAGTTACAAATGTTTCATGGAGAAATTTAATTTTAATATACAAAAATTATATATATATATATATATATATATATATATATATATGTGAATAAAAAATGTATTTGAAAAGTTCAAATAATAATTAATTATACTAAATGAAATTTGTTAAAATTAATAACCACATAATATAAATTAATAAATAAATATTAAATATGTTGATTTTATTGTACTTTACTTATATAGGGTCGACCAAATGTGACGCCTAGATTTGTATTTTATTAAAAAGAAACGTGTGTATAGGGTGGTGTATAAGGAAACATGTGTATGGTTTCTTTTTAATAAAACACAAATCTAGGCGTCACATTTGGATGACCCTATATTTTTTTTTATTTAAGCGTAAAAAGAAACTGTGTTTCTTTATTAATGTATTAATTGGTTTCGATGATGTACGACACATTTTTATGAGGAAAGTTGTTCCTTACAAGATGTACTATGTCACACTAGTATGTCGTGAGGGCACAGCAAGTGTACCGAGAAAAATAGAACGTTATTTATCTGAAATCGTTTTTTTACAGACGCACGTGCGTTTGTCAATAATTCATTGAAAATGTATATTTCATTTTACTGTAAATATATTTTTAAATTTAACCGAACATTTGTTAATATTCAATTTATTTTGGAATCATGTATATATATATATATATATATATATATATATATATATATATATATATATGTTTAAAACTAAAAAAATAATAAAAGAGAGCGATAGAAGTACTTATATCTGCATTAGAAAAGCATTAAAACTAAATTGGAAATCTGAAAATCTAAATTTCTAAATCACTGAAAATTGATAAATCTTAAAAGTACTTCTGACAGATACACTAATATTTTATTTCGCTTAACTAACAGTAAATAATTAATTACAAAAAACATGCGAAACATATCGTTTAATTGATCAAAAAATTACGACATACATATGTCTTATTATCATGATTAATAACGTTTCATTAAAGTAATTGAAATTATTTCACTTGAACAAATTATTAATATTTTTTTTTCATTTCTTCGTTTTTATTTATCCGAATTATTCTACTTGGTCATTTTAATTCATTTGTCATAATCAAATGAACAGTTTATATTAATATATTTGTTTCTATTTATTTATCTTGATTTGTATTATTATTATGTTTGATTATTTTAGTTCAGTCTTCGTAATGAAATAAACAGTTAGTATTAATAGATTTTTTCGTGTACAAAGAAATAATTATCCTAGTTAATTTATAACATAATTTCTATGCTTATTTATAATATCGTTAATCACAAATAGAATGTTGTTTATTCAATTTCATAAAATAAATTGGTTATAAATACTTTATTATTATAAATAGTAAAATGTCAAGACAATAATATTTGCATAGTACTTATGAAACATTGTATTTATTTATAATATATATGTGTGTTTATTTACATACATCAATATATATATATATATATATATATATATATATATATATATATATATATATATATATTTACTTCTATTATTGTAGATTTTATTTAGACGTGAATTAAAACTATGATTATTCAAGATAATTTCTAATAAATTCTATAAACTTACGAGTATTTATAACATCATTAACATTAAATGAAATGTTATTTATATATAGTAATAAAATATATTGATTTTAAAATTAAATACTGCAAATTATTATATTATTACAAATTCAAAAAAATATAACCTATGACATACAAAATCTTGTATTTAATAATAGTGACTATATATATATATATATATATATATATATATATATATATATATATCTATATATATATATATATATATATATATACTCAAAGAGTAAAGAAGTTAATAATCGATGCAACGAGTGTCAAAAATCACTTTGTCTTGGATTTATAGGTTATAAAAAAGTCTTTAACTTAGTCAATATGTCAGTGATATTAAATGCATTGAATAATCAAAAAATTGGAGAAGTATGTAATGAACTTTCAGAAAATATTTATAGAAATGCTCCATCTTCCGTATAAATACATGAAAAGAGAAGTTTAAAATTATGAAAAGAGTTAAATAGGGCGATATAATACCACCAAAATTAATAATAGAATCAGAAGAAATATTTAAGGCACTAAACTGTGAATCTAAGGGAACAAAAGTAAATAAAGAGATGCTTAATCACTTAAAATTTACTGACAATATTACTTTTTCCAAAAAACCTAGCTGAACTTGAAAAAATAGAGAACATGGATAAAACATGTCAAAAAATAGTTTTATAATAAACTTCAGTGAAATTAGTATTCAATAAAATTTTAGATTAAGAATTGAACTGAAAAAAAGACAAATGAAAGTTGAAAGGTATTGTATAATTGGGATAAATTAGTAACATTAAATAAACATTTATATAGGCTACTATAGTTTCTTCTGAACTGACACTATTTAATTTTTATTTTTCTATTCACTTCATCTATGAGATGACCCAAGTGATAGTAAAAAATAGTAAATGTTAGTCAGCAAGTAAATGTATGTCTAAACCTTCCAGTTTCATTTAGGTCATTCTAGAGATGAAATAAATAGAAAAATAAAGTAGGAATGATATTATTTTGGGAGAAGCCATGGATAGATAGAACAGAGAATTTTTTTAAAAAATTTCCTTGTAAAAAAGACATTTGATTACTACAAATGACAAGTTTTGAAAAAGATTTTCATTCAATAATGGTTAGAAAGATTGATGATGAAGTTATAAAAACAAATATTTAATTATAGCATTATTAATTCCCGTGTTATTCCTTGTTTTTTCCTTAAACCCAGCTAACAAACAAATTAAAACATGTTTTAAATAGTCATTATTCATTTACACCACACCCATAAAAATTAAAATAGTGGGGGCTGTAAAGAAGTGTATTTACTTTTACACAATTGTATAAAAGTGGCTGTACTGACTTTTACACATTGAATTAAGTGATGTTAAACACTTATCATTTTAATTATTAAATCAAATTTCAATTATATTTTGAATTTTCATTGATTATTTTCAAGTAATAATCAATTAATGTATTTTATTAACATGAAACTTTTTTTAAAAACTATTAACTTTTGTTCATCATTATATGTTGTTCGTTTCTTTTTGCCAAAAAATTAAATTTAATATTAATTTATATTTTTGGTTAATAAAAATATTTAATTATATATAATTATTATGCAGTACATTTACATATAAGCATATTAATTTAATATATATATATATATATATATATATATATATATTTAATTCTGAAACGATTTTAGCACTAAAAGCAATTATAAATTAACCTGTAAACTGACACTCACTCACACACTTCCAATTTAATCGAATAAAATTATAATTAACTACTATTTAATTTACCAAACATTTATAAATTAAATTAATTTATACCGGAAATCGTTTGTCATAAACTAGATAATATTAAATAGTATCATTAACTTCTAAAATTGTATATATTGTGCACTGCGTCGAGATGCACGTAGACAATAAAAACGTCTATGAGTCAGTGTAAAAGATTCACAAAGAAATGAAATGGAATAAACCAAGGTAATCGACGTTAAACTCAGAACAAGTTATAAGCAGACTGATATCATAGTGTAATTAACCTTGGAAACGGGTAATAACATAAATAGTAAAATAGATACGATTCGGATCAGATTTTATATAAATGCAGGTACGTAACGGGGTCTAATATCAAAATTCCAGTCGAGTATGACAATGTGAATGGTTTGTCCTCGAAATGCATGCTTATTTTTATAAAACAGTATTGTCTGAATTGCTTGTGTGCGATATTGGTCTCAATAGTTGCATTCGATTGACTTTTTTTAAAAAATAGTAAAATTTAATACAAGAAACTGATATCTTTCGTATTTCAATAACTGTATATAATGATTAAAAATACTCTTCAAATTTTTGGTAAATATTTTTTTGATATAGTATAACTGATGTAACAATTTGTTTATATATATATATATATATATATATATATATATATATATATGTAACAAAAAAAAAGATTGAATGGAAACCTAGACATATAGAAAGGCTCAGGAAGAAATTTTAGGACAGATGAGATAGAAACAAAAAATTCGTTGAAATAGAATGAAAGAAGAAGATATTGAATCGGTTTAATTGGAAAGTTTTGAAAAATACCTTCATCTAGCAGTATAAATATAATTTAAATTTAAAAAATACAAAAAAAAATCTGTATTTTAATAAAAATATATATTGATATTATAATTCCATGTAAGTACTCAAGCACATACAAATACAATATGACAAATTTCTAAGAAACAGAAAATAAACCTGCTGTTTTATTATTTGTAAAGCATTAAAAATGGAATATTCATGTTTAAACTTATTGTATTAAATCCGCCACTGTTAACTTGTATCTATTTTAATAATTTGTTCCTTCCAGCAAAGAGTATCTGCACGATTTTTAAATAAGTTATAAACAATCGTATCATGACTGAATCTTTGTTCAACAACTATTTTTTCACTCCAACTATTATACAAAAGACTGGATAATGTTTTATATAATCTTGAAATGAAATAAAATGAGATTAAAAAATATTATTCATGTCAATACTTTTTTCAAATTATATAGAGCATAAAAATTAATTACTGTTAAATACAATCATATATATATATATATATATATATATAAATATATTAAAAATTAACATATGTTGTACACATATTGCAAATTGTATATTAAAAAAATTAAATATTATCTGTACAAAATTCAGACCCAAAGGCAATCAAATCAACTAACATATTGGTTAACTAACCAGTTTATCATGAAAGTTCAAATCCGGGTTTGTAATAAATTAATTTCTCATCAAAAATAATATATGGTTTCATTAGTGAGGAAAAAACGATAAGTTTTAATTTTTGAAATATTTCTACAAATTAAAATATTATAAATGCGATTACTGAGAAAATTAAAAAGTAGTATTTCATTTTTAATATCAGTATAAAAAAAATATAATAATTTATCATTTTAATATAAACATATATTTGTTTAATTACCATGTATGTTTGGTTTCTTATCATATCAAGAGATTAATTCTGAAAGTAAGAAGGTGTCTCAAATAAATATATTAAGACTGTAAGAAATTTATTTAAAAAATACATTTAACTTTACCATCTTTTTTATCCTATGTACATCAGTTTACAGCTGAATAAAAATTTGTTGTGGATAAAATACATTATGAAATGAATACCAAAAGATAAAAGGAGGCCTTAAAAAGATGAAGAGATGAAATTGTAAAGTATAATAAAATAAAGACCCAGAAAAAGAGAAAGATATTGGATCGGTCGAAGTGGAAAGTTTAAAAAATTTCCAATTATTTAAAAAAAATATATTTTAATATTTCAATACCGTATAAAAATCTTAAATGGATTAGTAGCGTAAATAAAATTATAAGACCGCTAGGCAAAATCGAAAATGGATATCCTCCGTCTCTATTATTATTAATATTTTATTTAATTCCTATTTAGAATTCATAAAACATGATTGAAGTTAAGTCCTACAAAAATTTCAAATTGTTTTTTTTACTCTGAAAAATCCTTATAAATAAATGCTTGAAACGATATTGAGGCAATAATTGAAATACATCAGAATATTATAGTTCTTTTCTTTACTATTATTGCCAAGGGATATATAAAATAGAGAGAAAAATACAAATAATTATATATATTAGATGAATGGTTTAGGAATTAAGTATAATTATGTTATAAAGTAACTGTGTATAACATCATATAATAAATAAATATAAAAATGTTATAAATAAATGTTTATACTTAAGGTTCTTGCTTATTATTTTAATTAATCAACCAGAAAAATAAGTTTATAGATTATTTTTTTCAAAATAACTTATTGTATTAAAATTTTATAAAATAACATATAAATTTATATATATATATATATATTTAAATATATTTTTATATTTTAGGTTGGCAAGTATCTCCCTTCCGTTTTTTTTTTTTTTTTTTTTTTGTACATAGCTGCGAAATTCAAAAGACCAGAAGGCGGAAGGGAGATATTTGCCAACCTAATATATATATATATATATATATATATATATATATATATATATATATATATATATGACAAACATAAATGAAACAATGATCAAAATCATATAAATTCTTAGAATACATCTATAAAAAACACATTTCGTTAATTTAAAAAATAATATAAGAAATACATTACATAAATAATTAACTTTTCAATGTCAAGTCAATTAAGTGCACAAGATATATCTTCCACAAAAATATTTTTCATGCGAATTCCACTGTCAACAGATAATATAATAAGTTATTTCTTTAATCAAGTCATGATATTATGTTTGCAAATAAAATGAAACTTGTAATTTAATTAATTATGTGAAAATGAAACATTAAAATATTTAATAAATTTTTAATGAATATATATGTAATATATATATATAAATAATTGACACATAATTATGTACATATTAATGTGTATTAATAAAAAACCATTCTTCGTATCTCTAAAGAAAGTAAATCTGACCAAAACCTTTTTTGCCAAATATCAAATACCAGTTATATAAAAGTTTCAATAATCACTTAAATGATATTCGTGATCTGTAAGTCAGAATTGAGTGGCGAAACATATAATTTTCTTCATTAAATACTAATGAATTGAATGCAGAAAATTACTGTAGTCACTTTCCAGTTTATAATCAATCGAAAGTAACTTATAACCACAGGTAAAAAAATGACCATGGAATAATAGAAAAACGGTACACTTGTAGTTTTTATTCAATATGAAAACGTATTTTGGTATTTTTTACAATAAGTGTGGTTATGTATAAATAGTAAATCTTTATTTAATCAATAAATTATAATACTTTTACTTTATATACTTGTTAGACTTATCTTTGATTTTTTCATATTATTCTCGCCTACTTTTAATCATTTTTATAAACACTTAATAAAATAGAAAATATTACAAATTAATACTAACTCTCATTTATATATATATATATATATATATATATATATATATATATATATATATATATATACATAGAAACGAATAAATTACCAGACAAGTATTTATTTCTAAATCTAATATATTCATGACCTCTTTCAATGGGCCACGTGAAATTTTTCAATTTTTCTAAAACATGTTCGAAAGAAAAAGTGAGAATGTAAAATTTGCTTTATGGAAATTAGGTACATCTTTTAAAAGTAAGTAAATGATTAATAATGTAGAATGTTTTAACAAACTAAGAGTTTTCAATATTGTTTAATTACATAGGAATGACGTTACTCGTTATCATTTATAAGAAATAATTTATAATTCATCGTACAGGTTCGTTGGCCTCACCTGTAATATTAGAAACGAGTTCGTCGTGTTTAAAATATATAGGTCTTTAGACCAAGTCTAACCACTTACTGTGTAAGTGACACCCACTACATTTAATAGTTTTCTAATAATATTGTCTTTACGAATCATGTCATCAATATGCAACTGACACAAATATAAGTATATATATATATATATATATATATATATATATATATATATATATATATATATTAGGTAACTAAGAAAGTTCTATTGTAACAAATACCCCAAAAAAATTGACTCTAAGAAAAATTCTTCCTGGTGTTTAATGGACTTTAGAAGAATTATTCTTTATGAGTATCTATAAGTTGGTTAAACTGATACAACAAAATTTACAAACACAACTACAAAAAAAATTGACTAAATTTATTATTAAGATTATAACAACGTGTTAAATTAATTAGGTAAGTTTTATAAAATTTAAATGAACGTATTGGGTAATAAAAGCCAATATTTTTATATTATTTTTGCAAAATTAAAAAAAAATACTTGAACATAAATCCAAAATATATGTAATTTATAAACGATATAATGGGGTTAATTGTATGAAATAAAATTTATATAATAATTTATGGTAAGATAAAAAGCTATTATAATTATTAAAAGTATTATCATAAAAAATAAGATAATAACTGAATTTTTTACCTAAATATTATGTCAATATAATATTTAATCAAAACTTCTGTTAAAAAAATATTAAATTAAACCAAATATTTTATATAGTTAAAAAAATATATATACATATTATTAAAAATCAAAAATTTAAAAATCACATAATTCATTAATGCATTATAACAAAAACAATCAGCCCTGGTAAATCGTCAAAGAGTTTTTTGTTACGAGATAACACTCGGCCACATATTGTGGCAATGACAAGAGAAAAGATAATGAAGTTAGTGTGAGAAATTCTCCCTTATCCCCCATATTCACTAAAAATATCACCCATCGTATTTTCAATTTTTTTATCTCTCGATAACCATATACGTCATAAAAAAATTAATAATGATACAACGTTTAATGAATTTTTTGAAAATAAAAATTCTAAATTTTGTAAAAATGAAATTTGTAATTATTTTTTTATTGGAAAAGGATAGTTTAATAAGAAGATTAATATTTTGATGAATAAAATTATTTTCAGTAAAAAATACAAGTATTTTTATTTTAATATTAAAAGGGACAGAACATTCTTTGTTACCTTATATATATATTAGTAAATTAAACAGTCATCTAAAATAAAATGTGACAATTTATTAGGATTAATGAAATGTAATAATGTTTATTTGATTAATTTTTCTAATCCAATATAAGAAATTTATAATAGAAACACACAATTCATAGATCTAATTTCAACAAAAAACCGTTTTAATTAACATAGTAGCACCTCATCTCGAATACTACTAAATATTTCTAAAATTTAGCACGTGTAACCGTCCATATGTTCCTCAAATATTATTTAACGGTTCTAAGCAATTCTAATCGTTTAAAGTCAATATCATTTAAACATTCAAATACATAAAAATCTCTGCGTAATATTTAAATTGTCAACTTTTCATTTTCACATGTATATATTAACTGTACTCAATTCGTTAATACCTTCTGTCTTGTTCTATTTCATTATCCAAATAATTTTTTTAATTATACATTGTTTATTATTACTACATACATTTTACTAAGTACATTTTATTAACTTATATAAGTGGTCTAAATGGGACTAAACGATAATAAAGAATAGTAAATGATAGTAAGTAAATATATGTCTAAAAACTTCAGTCTCAATTTGAGCCACCTTCTATTAAATTATCTTGAAAATAATAAAGATATTTTGACAAAATCACTTTAAAACTAGTATTTTATTTATTATTGTATTTAATATTATATATATATATATATATATATATATATATATATATATATATGTATGTATTGATGTATGTGTATATATATTAATATAATTTAAATACAAATGTAATAAATATTTTATTTTTTCAGCACGAGTGGATACTGTAATCTGGTAAGAACCCAAAATTTTTCCTCTCTCTCTTTCTCTTTATTTACCTGTTTGTCTCTCTGTCTGCTATCTATCAATTTATCTATCTATCTATCTATCTATATATATATATATAAAATTCACTCTACGTTAACCATTCTGTCATTTTACATCAACTTATTATATTCGACAATATTAATTAATAATCGTGATATATCATACATAATAAAAAAAATCTACCTGCAAAAAATGACTGTAATTATTATTAAGAGTGTTATAATAAAATAATACCAGTAAATTAAATCAAATAATTTTTGTATTTTAGAAAAATATATCAAATAATCAATAATAATACAAAGAACTTTTTTACTGTAAAAAAGCATAAATTTAATTTACAATATAAACATTTTTATAGATTTAAATCACTCATTAGTTTACATTCTACTATTTTAAACAAATAGATGTAAAGGATATACTTTTTAAAGATATAAAGGATATACTTTTTTTGTAATGAAACTCGATTTATTCTTTAAACAAAACTGAGAGTTTCATTATGAGGGTATTGAAAATTTAAGATTAAAACTTGAAGAAGTTGTGAATAATAATGGAAAATATATTTGGATTAAAATTAAAATATCATTTTTTTGTTCCATTTGTAAACTTTCTCAAAAAAAAAAAATGATTTATGAAATGACCTGATATTTGTTTCATTATTTTTTATATCTGTCTAATATAGGCTAACAGCGATAACTAAAATAATATTAAATTATAATTATTATTTTTTTCACTATTATTTTGGAACTGCGACAAATTCACTTTCATACAAATGAACTATCGCCATAATAAATTGAAAAAGTTTTCAATAATTATTTATTATTCATTTCTCTGTTTATAGCTAATACACATTTCGATGTTGATGTTATTAGCATCACAGCATTAAATCTATTGTTTGTTTTTTCAAAAAAATAATTATTTTAATTAGTAGTCAGGTAATTTAGTCCTAGAAAAAAAACTATGAATATAAATATATTTATTACTTTATAAATTATAATATTCAGTAGCCTTATTCGAACTCTTGGTCATAATTATACAATATATAGTTGTCGTTGAATACATTTTAATTAATATATATATATATATATATATATATATATATATATATATATATATTTTATACATTTTATAAATACTGAAATCGTAAATGCCACTGATGTATTCCACAAATTGTCAGGTATAATTTATTTCTTCATTCATTTTATATGTACATATATATATATATATATATATATATATATATATATATATATATATATATATATATATATATATATATATATATATATATATAGTATGTATATATAATTTAGTATCATGTTGTGGTTTCTTTGTCACTTCAATGTCCATGTACAGCACTTTCAATTACAATCATGTGATTGATTTACAATAATATAATACATAATATATTTATATATCTATGTTTCCACGACTTTCTTTTATATTATGTAGAATTGTTTTCATCAACTTTTTAAAATATAAAACAAGTAGATAAAAAATTTCCTGTTAATTACAAAACTTCATAATTTTTAAAAATATTTATTATTATTTATATCATAACTAAATAATTTTATAACTTTAGCTTTTTATATTTAATTTTATTTATTAATCTGATTAAGTAAATTTGTAATTTTTGTTAATCAATACTTTTATTAATCCTTAACGGTTAACACTTTTTTTTATAATATATAAGATAAAAAATATTGTCCAAATTTAGAAAAAATATTTGTGATAATAAAAAAAGAATAAATGTGATTTATTTATGTACAAATTTGCCTCTTGTTTTTTATACCAAAAGTGTGATAATCATCAGGTGTGTCTTTTTGACCATTAAGGGTTAAAATTAAAAATATTAAATAAAGTTTAAACAAGTAAATCTCTAAATCATCGAGATTTTCTAAAACTGATCAGTAATCACTTTTTATTCATTTTATTCACTGATATACATCTAAATGATTATATTACCGTTTTGATGATAATGACATGGGTATCTAAATGTACATCAGAGAATATAATGAACAAAAAATAGTTACTGAACATTTTTATAAAATCTCATGAGATTGGGGTGAGTGACTCATTCGAGTTAATGTGAATCTGCTACAGTATAAAAACATTAAAAGTTAAAATACTATAAATCTCTCTCTCTCTTTCTCTATTTTAATTGTTTATAACTACGTGTTTCTATCTACTGTGTTTATAATTATCTGATGTAGATTATAAATTTCCTTTTTATTGAAAACACAAAGAATTCCAAACCAGTTTCATAGAGAGAAAATAAATAAATTCTACTAGAAAATTTATTACTCACATTTATTACGTTCATATTGAGTCGATTATCATTTTACTTTATTTTACACATTGTGTATTTAATCCATCCGTTACGAAAATTAATTTTAATAACAACAATAAACGTCTCCCACAACAATTCAACCACTTTCGAATATAGGTAAATTAGTTATTATAATCATTACTTTCTCATACAGAACAACTTACAAGGAATATTTCATAAACGTATTTAGTTCTCTTGACACAGTTTCTGCCTTAAAGTTCCGTATTGAATTTCGTACTTCTGACTCACAGATTCCGACTCCCATATTGAACTTGAATGATTCGTATAAGAAGTGTTATACACGTGACAATAAAATATTCAGAAATTGTAAATAGCATCTGCAATATTTCATTCTTGTATAACTGAATGCTTATTCATTTATCTAAAATGACTTTCTAACATATCTAAATTTCTCTCTCTCTCTCTTCTTTCAATTCATATATATATATATATATATATATATATATATATATATATATATATATATATAAAAAGAGAGAGAAAGAGACATTGGTCGAAATGAAAAATTTTGGGAGAGATCTTTATCCAACAATTCATAAAAAGAGGCTGATAATAATATATTGTATACAAAATAAAATCTTTTTGAATTTAATTAACTTCATTAAACTTATTTAATTTATTAAGTCTCTACTATATGAATTCTAATTAAATAGAAATAAAATTATTAAAATTATCAATAAAAGTGTAATAATAAAAAGGTTTATTTTTACACTGACATAGCTAGGATTTTTTTGGATAGGTGTATTTTTCAACTAAATTTAAAAATCTAATGATTTTTTATTTACAACAAAAATTATAAACGCATGTACATTATTATATATAAAACATATATAAAAGTAGCCATAAAAAAATTATGATAAATTTTAGGATATTAAACATTGTATTATAGAAAATTAATTAAAATCATTGATATTTATAATCCCATAAAAGTTCAATGTTCGTAGGTAAAACTAAGACGTAATAAAAAAGGATTTTTTTAACTACAGAAAATTACTTTTCTAAACGGAAATACTTTCAAAACTTAAAAAAATAAATTTCTAAAAACTTAAAAATGAAAAATATATTATTTGTTTCAAAAATATAATATACATATATTTGAAAAAAAATAACATAACAAATCAACAAGCTACTGGGTAGTTGATATAAAATTTAATTATAATCAATTAAAATTCCTCAATAATATTAAGCAATCAATTTATAATACTTCTCATGTATGTTCAAGTTTTTTTTTAATTGCGGGTGTGTATGCACCCAAACACCCATCTTAATTACTCCATTTTATCTTTAATATTACCTGTCATCAAATTATATTAAAAATATATAATCCATATATTAAAAGTAATGATATTTCTCAACATTTCTCATTAATCAAAATAAGACACATATCCACATCTTGCAAATAACTGTCAACTTTTTACATAAATAATCACACAAGTACTCAAATTAAGATTAAATTACGCCATTTTAAAAATTAATAATAACATTTCCTTATACAGAAATTGTACAGAAATCTCATATATATTTAATTATTTGACAACAGGAAAACTAATTTATATAGTGTAATAAAGTGTTCTACAGTTATTTATTTATTCATTCAAATTATATTACTGAGATTACACGAAGATAATTCTAACATATGTACCATAAATTCAAAATAAATAGCCGAAGTACCGCAGGCATTACTTTGTCCAACATTTATTCTCTACTACATAAAATGATAAATTTATCTTGTTTTTATAAAAAGCATTGTGTTTTGTGTACAAAATGTATATTCACTCTTAATGTATGAAATATTTGTTTTTAACGTACATTTATATTATATGTATGTATTTCATATAAAATCATCACACATGTATCATTCGTTTTAGTAAATATTTTTATCTATTTATTACTGTGAAATAATATTGAAACCGTACATAAATTATATATATACATCCATTAATCTAACCTAAATATGTATAAACCAATGTATAAATTTTTATAAAATATTTTTATGTAAATTTCTAATATATTCATATTAATTTAAATTCAATACTTTACATTTCTATTTTTTGAAAGAAAAACATACAAAATAAATAACAATAAGCGGATTACTTTGCATAAAATTCCATAAATAAATTTGTATTAATTTTGCATTATATGTCAATTAAAATAAATAATTCTTTTAAAATTCACAATTTATAGTTATTGAAAAAAATTAATATTTAGATATATTTAAACTAAATTTCAAACAATTTTTGTAAAAAAAATGTCACTATTCTTATTTTAGTTTAATATTTTTTTTTCAAATATTGATAAACACATTCAGCATTCGAAAACATTTTATTTAAATATTATTTTATATATTTATTCTATTTCAGTTGACACATCCAAAAAAAATTAATAAAAATATAATTGAGATATATTGATTATTTATTAATAAAATTAAAACAATTTAATTCAAAGAACACAGTAAAATAAAAAAAAATGTAATTTAAAAATTATTCATATCACGTAAATTTTATTAATACAGAGTGACATTTTAATTATTATTAATAATATTACTTAATCACTTATAAAAAAATAACCCGTCGCAACATAAAGTAACAATATTTCCTGCAACAGGTTAAAGAAATTAAAATTAAATATTATTTTGAATAAAAATATAATAATTAGTTGCTAAATGGATACATTCTTATCACCACAAAAAAAATCTAACTGAACTCAAATCTGCAACCTCGTTCGTATGCTACAAATCTTGTTTTAACAGTGAAATTACCAAAACTATTTTATTTTCAGTTCAGACTATTAACTAAAGCAAAATCTCAAATAAGGTATATCCCACCCAAAAGATAACGGACAGAAAGAGATAATGAAGCACAAACATTCGTAGAGAGGTGTTTCATCTTAACTATGTACCCCCCATTTCTTCTCCAATAAAATGCATGTACACGCATACGATCGTACGCACAAACACACACACGTGTATACACACACACACACGTTAATACACATCTAACAGGAACAAGAAAGTAAACACACACACACATTGAAATGAATCACACATTCGGATTAACAAGTTATATATATTTTTATAAACGTAAGGAAGGAAATACATGCATATATATTATATGTACATATTGAAACCGAAGATTCTTGGAGATAATGACCTACTTTTAAAACTATGTTTTTTCGTTCGCTCCAAAGAAATGTAATGTCCCTCTTTAACTTACCAGCATATCGCTAAGATTTTTAGTCATTGTACTTCTAGACCTTGACTGAGTACAAGGACACACTCTCTGTGCTTTATTAAATCAGTGGTGAATAGTGTAAGCACGAACTTAGTGACTACCATCCACTGGTTCGATCAGTCCATTGGATATTTTTAAAAAAATAACATCATTTGATTTTCTTACATTTCGTACATTTTTCGACGAAATTTCGAAAATATATTTGAAACAAATTCTTGGTCGTGATCGGTGGATAGGAACTATAAAAATATATTTATACATATATACCCCCTAGAAAGTAAATATCAACGACTTTAAAGTGCGTTCTGCAGTATATAAGACAGTGTTTTATACTGGAAGATTATTTACAACTTAATCCAAATGTGCGAATTGGCTAAATTTATTATTAAGATTATAACAACGTGTTAAATTAATTAGGTAAGTTTTATAAAATTTAAATGAACGTATTGGGTAATAAAAGCCAATATTTTTATATTATTTTTGCAAAATAAAAAAAATATACTTGAACACAAATCCAAAATATATGTAATTTATAAACGATATAATGGGGTTAATTGTATGAAATAAAATTTATATAATAATTTATGGTAAGATAAAAAGCTATTATAATTATTAAAAGCATTATCATAAAAAATAAGATAATAACTGAAATTTTTACCTAAATATTATGTCAATATAATCTTTAATCAAATCTTCTGTTAAAAAAATATTAAATTAAACCAAATATTTTATATAGTTAAAAATATGATATATATATATATATATATATATATATCATTAAAAAATCAAAAATTAAAAATCACATAATTCATTCAATATTTCTGGAAAAGAATAATAATAATGAATCCAAAAATATATATATATATATATATATATATATATATATATATATATATATATATACACATACATACATACAATAAAATTAGATAAATTAAAAAAATCCCTCATATAAGTGTCTTCCTGGAAATAATAATACACATAAATACAGATAATGTAGAATTTACAATATATTATAATTTATTTGTATTAATAATTAAATTATAATAAAATATTTATATCTAATTTATACAAAAATAGTTACTACTTTTGTTATAAAACAATAAAAATATAAAATTAATTTAGTAGTGAGTAAAAAAGATTTTAATAATAAATATTAAAAAATATTAGTAAAACTTATATATATTAATAACAACATATAATATTATATATATATATATATATATATATATATATATATATATATATATATATGTAAATATAAAAAAATATTCATTTTTAATATTTCTCTTCATAATCTATAATAAACAATCATCTTTTATATATAAAGAAACAAATACTATTTTTGTTATAAAATTTTGTATAGAATAATGTTAATTATAAATATTCATACTGAAAAATTTTAGTAAAAATTATTAATTGTATAATATATTTTTCTGTTTATTCAACACATTTTCATTTTATATTTCAATTTGGTCACTACATAAATGTTAATTAAACATTTACAAATAGTAAATAATGTACAATACTCTTATAAAAATACATTTAACTTTCGTAAACACTTCAGTGTTCAATATTTGTTTAATTATATTTAAAAATGAAGAAATTTACACCTCAATATTTTAATATAAGTTTTTTTATACATAAAATTAATATATTATGATATTATTAATAAGATGTATGAACTATGTGAAATGTTTAAAAAAATCATACACTAATATTTGTGAACAATTGGTTTTAATTAATTCGTATTTTTTAATATGATAAATATTAATATTCATTGAATAGACATAATAAATATTGATTATGTATTGTGTTAAAAAGATGTATTAACAATTTCAAAATTATTTTTAAAAATAGTATGTATTTTAATATTTTAATTAAGAGTATATTTTTATAATTATATATATATATATATATATATATATATATATAGATATATATATATATATAATTATAAATGTGTATGTATGTATGTGTAATATATATTTAATGATTTTAGTAAGTATAAATTTCATATTAAAAATAACAATGTCGATTCAAAAAATCTATATTCATTCAAAAAGAAATATTTTTCCTTTAGTACATCAAAATAATATTATAAATATTTTTGAAAAAAAAACAGAAATAATAAAACACGGTTTAATCCATTTTATCTAAATTAAAAAATAATAATAAAGTGTAAAATACCAAATCTCTGTTACTATATTCAAATAAAATAAAATATATATATAAAAATATTAATATATATATATTCATCATCATTTAATCAGTTAAATTTACACATCTTTCAATGGTTATTATATATATTTTTATTCAAATATAAAAATATATTTAATTTAACAATTTATTATTTACCTAAATTTTAATTAAAAATATTTTATTGGGTGTTTATTTTGGACCTAGAAAGAAAATTTCCAATTTCTAATATTATTGGTTTGAGTGTAAAGTATATTTAATTTTTGTCAAATAAATAAAATTGAAATAATGTTATTTTCTTATATATATATATATATATATATATATATATATATATATATATATAATATGTGTGTGTAAAGAAAGATAAATAAATATATTTACTAAATATAATTAATAAAAAATTAAAATTTTCACAAGTACGTATTTAATTATACATTTTTAAACATATGTACGCGAACAATAGACAAGCACAATTATTATATAAATTAAATGTGCAAAAATATAGTCCAAATATTATTCAATACCATAATTGATAGTATCATATAAACATGCTATTCTGTTCAACCGAAATTACACACGAAATCAATCAATCAATCGTTCAATAGCTATCATTAAATGCCTTAGGATACTTTTTGCAACTTGTGAATTCTTTCATACTCTAACTGTAAAAATTTACAACAGTCTAAAGATCTGTTTGATTTGACAATTAAAATACATTCTTTTCATTTTGTTTAATCTACTTCTTTATGTGCCTTTTTTATAACAATTTTTTTATACAGTTCCTATGCAAACTAATTTAATTGGAACAAAATATCTATTCTAAATAATAAAAATTGTTGTAAATAATAAAAGGAACTCTGTATTTTTTTCACGACATATATCGAGGGATTATTTTATTAATATTCATTAAAAAAATATTCTGTAAATTGAAAAAGATCAATATAAAATATAATCATGAGAGATCTTATTTTTGACTATATTATATCTGTATGTATGTACATGTATATTGATCAAACATAAAATCTAATATTTTTACCTGTAATCTATATTTCTATACTTACATTTGAATTTTGATACTGAATATTTTAAATAAAATCATATAAATCAATGAAAAAATTGAGAAATATTGTTAATTATTTTTCTTAATTGGAACTTTTAAAGATTTTAAATAAGTGTTAAAAACATTTTAAATTATTAAAAAACATTTAGACATGATAATGTATTTTTTAGAAAAAATACTCAATATTAGCTTATTTAAATATATACATACATATATAGATATAAACACGTTTCTTGATTTTTTACTACCAAAAAAATAATCTGTATAAAATCAGTCTATATTTATCTCTCTATTTCATCCTTTCATAATTGTCATTTATTTATTTATATCTGTTGTATATGCAATGTAATATCTACTTTAATACAAATTCATTACATGATAATGGAACGCTGTAACATTGACGATAGGACCATCAAATGCATATTAGCTTTTAAGTAAATAAAGTAAATGCTAAGTTATAATTAGACATGTCTATATATCTCTTTGTGTTGGTAATAAATGATTCATATGTCACAAGTGAATTTATCACAGTAACAAAACAAAAATATACAATAGATATAATTTATGTACTTATTTTTATAATCACTTACTATTTGTAAAAGTTTGGTTAAAAATTTTAAATCGAATTTTCATAAAATGATATTTTTATATTATTATATAAATTAGGTATAATTCAATGACTATATTAATCAAATTTATAAATAGTTTATATCAAAAAGAATGAACTATGAAAGATTAATTCATTCGTTTTGATATATTTTTTTTATAAAATACATGTTTTTTAAAAAAAATATTTTTTTAATTTAAGTATATAAATGATTATAGTATTATATTTATATTCAATACTTGAGTTTATTTACTTAAAATATACATATTCTAAGTACTTCAAAAGTCTATTAAAATATATTATATATATTTTTTTTTCTATCTGACATATATTTAGAATATTTTATTATGTAAAATACATAAACTGTATAAAATGATCTCTCTTTATTTCATTAATTCATTATTCTTATTTATATATTTATATCTAACTAAATATTTAAAAGTAGTTGTTGATCACACATGTAAATATTTATTTACAATCTATAATGCCACTAAAGAAAAGAAAATATTTTAATTGACAACTGGAATTTAATGTTTTCTTCAATACTTGTCAATTCTTTATTAATCTTATTTGTATTACTCATTTATTTATTTACTTCATATATTTTATATATACATTTTTTATAATTTATTTATTTTATTTTAACCAAATTTGATTTTTAGAACAATTTGAATATTTATTAAACAATGATGTACATGTTAACACGTATTATAAATAAATTATAATAATAATTTTTACTAGAAAAAATATTATTCAAGATAATAATTGTTAACATAAGTAATGAAATTATTAACTAAATTACAATCTATAGGAAACATAACAAAATTTACACTTTTACTATAATATTTTCCTACAAATACTTGAATCACTTATTTTTGTATTGACATACATACATATCATTATATATATATATATATATATAAATATATATATATATGTACATATGTGTGTGTATGAGAATGTGTAATGTATTTGAAACAAGTTGCGAATCAAAACAGGCGGAACTATTAAACCGATGACAAACATATAATACTTTTCAAAACGTATATATATAATATTTTAACTAGTTTTTTTCCTATTTGGTTGCCTAGATTTTTTATATACAGTTTAATATTTTGAGGTCGTATTATTTTATGTTCCTCAAGCAACTATTACCACTAGCCTTCCAAATAAAATAACATATTTTACAAAGAAACATCCTACGATAAAGTCGTCATAAATCTTTCTACATAAATTGTATTAAAATGCATAGCATGAACTAAAGATCTGATAATAATGATTACAAGTTTTTAAACGTTGGTCAAACATTAATTACTGTTTATATATCGATTTGTTACATTAATTATTATTTATCGATTTGTTCCCAATTTTTTTAATAGTCCATTTATTATAATATATTAAAAATAGATTATGCAAATCGATAACGATTTTGATTTAATGTATTTAAACACTTCCCTATAACCAACACACACACACACACACACACACACACATATATATATATATATATATATATATATATATATATATATATATAAATGTGTGAAAGCGAGAAAATATCTATGTGAATTTAGGTATTTTCTTCTAAATATTTTTTTTATGTTAGTATGTCATAAACAATTCTCAATATACATAAAACTATGTTATAAATTTTAACATATATTATATGTAAATTAATTGCAGTATTAACTTATTTAAGTAAAATTTGCAAGTCAGGTATTTGATGTCTTTGTTGAAACAATATGCTACCTCATGTTTCCGATAAAAAAAGATAGGTATTGTTATTAATAATAAACATTTACGTATGAATCATTTTTATAAATATCAATTTAAAAAAAAACATATCTAAAGTACAAAAAAATTTACAGAATCAATTATAAATGAATTTCAAAGCTTCTTAAATTAAAAAACTTAATCAAGTAAAATAAAATTTCTCATAAGAAATTATTCGTAGTTATTATAAATATTATTTGTGATTATTATAATTTTCTATATAATATCACTCATAAATTTGTATTTTTTATACACTTTGTTAAAAAATAAATAGATTAATATTTTGAAAAAGAATAGAAAAAAATATCTACAAATCCTCTATATATTTTAATAACAAATAATACTATTTCAGAAAATGTCTCTGTAAATATCTACAATGAATGACATTTTGTATATCGTTTGTGAATTAATTAATTATTTAAAAAAGTCTTTAAAGTAAATAGTTATGAACTGAGTGAATATACGTTTTTTTGAACTGTCAGATATTGAAATAAAACTATGTTTGAGCTTTAAAAAACTCAGAATTAGTAATTTGATATTTCATTAACATTACTACTGCAACTGTTGAAAAAAATATAGAATTATGGCAGCTATTTATATATATTATCAGCTAATATTTTCTAATGAATATTAAAATTATTTAAGGGATTAGTAAATTTAGAACAGAATTATAATTTGAAATATGATTAAATTACAGTACATAAATAACAAAAACACACACACACACACACACACACACACATATATATATATATATATAAAATAATATATTTGCATATATTTATTTTATTAGCAATGTTCTTTTTCAAATATAACAACATATGTTTTAAAAAAATTTCACTATACCTTTTCTGGACTATGAATCATACTGTTTATCTAAATCCATCTATTTACATTGAATTGTCATACGTTACTATAATATAACATCTTTATTTAATGATTGTTCGACATATCAAAACATGTCAGGTGCAAAACATTCACACTTTTATTGTATTTTTAAATCGAGCTCTAGCACACAATATTTACTAATCTCTTTTTTGAAATTTGCAACGAAAAGGCGGACAAGTGACCTCAATCTTAACAGATATTGACTGACGATGAATTGAAGGATTGAGTCTTGATTCAATAAGTTTATAATAAGAAAACAACATTTGTTTGAATTGAATAAAACCGTTACTGGCATAAAATACTGAACTAATAAGCCAGTCATTTAAAATAAAAATCCTTTAAATGAAAGGCAATTTTGGATCAAAATCATGTATATATATATATATATATATATATATATATAAATTATAATTAATTAATAAAATAAATAAATGGTCCATAAACATATTTTTATTATTATTTTTTTCAAAATTCATACATATAACAATGATATAAAATCATATTATTGAAAAACTCTAATAATATTATATAATATAAATTTCATATGGCATAATAGATAAAAATTGATAATTATGTACACCAAATAATAAAAAATAAAAAGATATACACTATTTAGAAATGTATACTGTGGATTTGAACTTTTGAAACCTTTCTAAAAATATGTAGGCGGTCTGTCAATTGATGCATAAATTCAATTAAATCTCTGAAATGAAACACTTAATTATTAAATTTATTAAATTCTCTTGTGACGTTTACGTTCACTGCTAAATAACGTTGCTGTTCTTTTTTTAATTTTTTATATCAAAACATGTTGAACAGTTTAAATTGATTATTTTGTTACAAAAAATCTAAATTATATTTAAATATATAAATTGTATTAATTGACAAAGATTAATGTTTGAAGTTTTCAATAAAATCATGAAACTTCTATATTTGAAATCACAGAACTTTTTGTTTACATAATGTTATTAAAATTGTGTTATTTAATTTTGTAAAAAAATTCAGAATATAAAATTAAATAATCGGTTTCATAAAATTAAGGTTAAAATAAACATATATTGAAATAACATACTTATTTATTTATTTATTATAAAATCCATTATTTTCATGTTCCTTTCAACGTCACGTGTGCAACTAACATCAAAAATATTCGAATCGCATGAAATAGCAAAATATTATTAATTAAATAAACTGAAATCAAGGATATAATGAACGTACAACTTATACGATATTATCCAAATATCATTGAATCAGTTTTGTTAAATGACAGGTCAACGTAAAAAATATGCAACCGTTTGCTGATTTTGCTGCCACTTGTCTTTTTCTTCTATTCAAATGGAATTATTTATTTTACAAATATGTTATATGTCATTGACACTCTAAGCTGCAATATACTGCATTAATTATTATAAAACTAATAAGACGTTATTTACAAAGAAAAAATCCACATTTATATGTTGTACTGTAGTGCCATAAGTAGTGTTTTTTCGCAAAGTTTAGTTTTTTTTATAATTCTGTTTTGTGCTTAAGTGGAATAGTTTTTACACGTATGTATTAAATTGCACATATATATATATATATATATATATATATATATATATATATATATTGTTTTAAACATTTACTTAAAATTAATGTTAAAATCAAATACGAATCTTAAATACAATCACAATTTTTATACCAAATATTTACACAGTTATATTAGACAATTTTAATTCATTCTCAAACATTCTTGAAACTAGACATTTTGAAAAAATATTTGTCATTAGATAACTTATATAATTTATAATTTTATTTTTTTAAAAATATCCAGAGATATTAGAGTAAAAAGATTTAATACAATTAAATAATTGATCCATTTTTTAAAATGATACAATTCTCTCTTTATTTCAAAGTAATGTTTTGCATATATTTAAAAATATGTTAAACGCTAATAAGCATCTTTTATGCTTTTAAGTTTCTAGACAAGTTTCATTTTTTTCTAGCCATTTTTATAATTAATCTATAAGGTGTATAAAAAGGTGTTTTTATTAACATAAAGTCGATTTGTATAGACTATCACTAATCTGACCACCAATAATCAGGTTCCATCGTTAATCCGGACATAATTTCTAATGTATTTTCTTATATTTATTCAATGCATCTCCAACTAATGATCGACTATTTCTTTTTTATTTTATTACGTATATGCAATTTAATCAGAATTGACTCTTTTTAATAAATTCTTCTCTTAATAAATTCTTCTCACAAACATCAATTTAAAATATATAAGTTAAAGTATTTTACAGTTCTACTCTCTTATAAAAAAAGGAATATCTAGAAATACTTATATAATTAGGTTGTTTATATATATATACATATATATATATATATATATATATATATATATACAACTTTTTTAAAATAGAATTGCAAATATGGAAATAAATGCAGTATAAAATAATAAATACAAAACCAGAAAATGTAATAAATCTATTTTACAGTTCTATTTTCTCATAATAAATAGAAAATAACTAGCAAGACTTATATAATTAGATTGTATATAAATATATATATATATATATATATATATATATACAATTTTTAAGTAGAATTGCAAATATGGCTATAACTGCAATATGGAATAATAAATACAGAACCAGAAATTGTAATAAATCTTTCTTACATTTCTATTCTCTCATAAGAAATAGAAAATATCTAGTATATAATTAAATTATATATATATATATATATATATATATATAAGCTATTTTTTAAGTAAGATTACAAATATGGCGAATAATGAATCCAGAATCAAAAACTTTAATAAATCTATTTTACATTTCTGTGCTATCATAAAAAATAGAAAAAAACTAGGAAGATTTATATTATTAGATTGTACACACACACACACACACACATATATATATATATATATATATATATATATATATATATATATATATGTATATATATACACACAATATTTTTTAAAATAGAATTACAAATATCACACTTTCTACTTTACAAATCTGACTTTATGAATTATTATTTGTTTTATGCGTTTTCATAATTATTTATTATTTTACTTTAATTATTTATGTTTAATGTATTTTCTTGATTATGTACTTTTAAATTCAACACTTGATTTAAGACATATATGTCATCAAATGTAATTATTTATTACTGTATAAAAAAACTATTCTTTACAAATAATAAATCTAAAAGAGTCTTGTTAGAAATTTTATCTTAAAAGATTTTTAAATACCTTATGTCTGTTATATTTAATAATTTATTATATATTTCTAATATTATATTTAATAATATGTATAACATTTTTTTTTATAAATTGTCATACAAATCCTTTTCTTCGACAATATAAAGTGAAACAATAATCCACCATAATAGAAATTAATCCTTGTCTTAATTAGTTTCTGTTTGATTTCCAGAAATAGAGTTTTTCTTTATTATTTAAAAATATTTCGTACAATTTTATAAAGTTATTTTTTTAATAAAATAACATTCAAATATTACTATTTGTTTTGATACTATGACAAATTCATTTTAACAACTATGAATTAGCGTCACTGCACCACAAGATGTGATATAAGTATTTGTAAATAAGTAAAGTAAGCAATAAATAAATATTGAACACTTTTTAATATCTTGTGGTTTTGAGATGATAATTCGTGTTAAAATCAATTATATTTTAAGCTTATATATATATATATATATATATATATATATATATATATATATATATATATATATATAAAATGACATAATAAGCACAAGAAGTAAATCATTCAGCTGTTCCAGCCTGATCTATAAATAACTGTCATTTTTTTTAATTCCAGCACATTTTTTTTGTTATACAGTTTTAATTGATGTTTCTAGGTGACACTGATTGAAATGACATTGTAATTTTTAAACTCGATGACTGTCAAATACAAGACAAAATCGGTAAAAAAGTGTAATTTTCTTACGAAAAAGAACAAACGTTATTGTACAATAATAACTCTGAACGGATCTCAATTTAAATTGTAGGGCGTATCAAATTCGTTTATTTATCGTTACATTCCATGTTGTTATATGTTAGTTTGATTATTTTTTTATTTTTTTCTTACATACTTTCTTTTATAAATATAAAGTATTTTGTCGGAAATTACAAAAATATCTCAAGATATAAATTTTATTAAATTTACTGTAAAATATCGTCGATTATTTTATATTTAGAAGCATTATATAAAAAGAAACATGTGTATAGGGTGGTGTATAAGAAAACATGTGTATTGTTTCTTTTATTTATTTTTAATAAAACATAAATTTAGGTATCACATTTGGATGACCCTATATATACATATATATGTAATTCTAGAATTTGAAGTGTTCTATAATTCCAATATTTTCAAATCAACTCCTAAATTTAATTAAAATTTATTCAAAAATTATTTGTTTCCATTAATACAATGTATTTGTTATATATTTAATTTCTAATACTGCTCTCCTTATAAAAACCCCTATATTTCTATTAATTATGATTCGTTTTGTTTATATCTTCTCATATATTTTTTTACTTTTTATACCACAGGAAACTATGAATAGTTCAGATACCTTAAAATTGTCATTTCTTGAATTTATCATACATTATTACTTTTTTTAATATAATATAGGATTTTTGGAAAATATTTTTGATTTTGATATAGAAAATTAAAAGAAATTTTTTTATTATTTCTCATCATTAAGTTTTTTCAGAAAATTTCTTTATTCGATCCTCGCACAAACTCTTGGACATAAGATTTCATTTCTTCATATAAATCTAATTTCTCGTCATTAATATAATTTTATAAATAAATAATAATTCTAACTTACTAGGTCAGGTAAACATAAATAATATGGAAAAGTTTCTATATCTTTTAGATTTCTTTGAAAGTGTTTAGTTATATATGTTCTTGTGTTATCTTGATATAAAATAGATTTTGTAGATTATTTATGTACATTCGAAAAATGACATTGGTTCCAAAAAAGAAAAAACATAATAATTATGTATTTAAAAATGTATATTGTAAGCATGTTTATAACTGTCGATGAAAATATTTAATATTATATAAATGGTGTTGGTTGACATTGACCACAATAATTCACGACTAAAATAATGTTCCGCGTTAGTGAATACTTTTCATAAATTCAGCAAGTTTCATGAATATCTGAAAACAATAAACATTCGACATGACCTACCTTCGTTTAAAAAATTTCACGGACGCATTTAAAAACTTTCACTGTCATATATAAACATTTATCCGCTTATCATTCTTCGATATCGATATTTGATCTGGTCCATATAATTCGGTAATATTTTTTAAATGCTTTCATTAAATATTTTTTCAACAAAACGATAGTATTACTTTCAATTTCTCTATTTTATTGTCATACTTTTACTATTATTCATAAAGATTTGATCGTTTTTTATCTGTCACAAAATTTATGTTATCTAGTTTGGAATTTATTGTTTATATAAATCAGATCGTAATAAATAGTAGATTTATTACTCAGCAATATTTTATCTATCATAAATGAAAATCTAGTAATTGAACTAATCATTTTCTTGTCTGTTAAATTTATTAAACATGACTATGAACTCTTCTTAAAATACAGTAAAAAATTTTTTTTTATTGTTCAACTAATACAGTTAGAAAATAAACAATCTAATAATTAACTTTCATTTACTCTCATTTTAAAAATAAAATCAACGATTAAAAAGAAAACGAAAGTAATTAGTCTGCAAAAACTTAAATACTTTATTAATATATAACATTAATGAATGGAATAAAAAAGACAAATTATGCCTTGTGAAATCTCTGAATACGCAAGCAATAATTTCTCTTGTCCATCAGTGGTCAACTTTTTTATTATATAACCATTTTTAAAGTTTTCACTCTTATTACAATATTCATAATTTTGTTTCTTTGAAATTCACTCTTTTCTATTTCATCCTTATTTGTTATTCCGAACAGGCATATTTTGACACTTCTTTGTATTGTCTACAATTACTAAATTATTTTCAGATATAAAAGTTATGTTTGGGAAGATACAATAATCAAAAATGTTATTTTTAAAAAATATGTTAATATCAATGAAAATATAATTATTATAAGTGGTATCTCCTATCAATAAATATGTTAATGTCAATGAAAATATTATTTTAAAAAATAAAACTCGTTAAATAAACTTAATAACAACTTGAGTAATCATTGGAAAAATTAATTTTTAATGTAAAATAGTCAATTTAAAAACATGTGTCATTGCTTTTTGTATATACATATACATACACACACACACATACATATATATGACTATTGAAAAAATAATAACTTTTTACTTAATATGTTTTGTTCATAAAACAGTAATAAATATGTTAATAGTTAAGGACAAAACTCCAAATTGAAATTTGTTGAAATTATAGAGATAATTTTAATATATTTGTTTTATTTTTCCTAAAACTTTTATATAATTATTTATTTAATTACAAATCAATTAATATACATCTTTGTCATTAAATATGTACGAATCTAAAATATTTTTCATCTGAATGTATTTTTAAAAATGTAGAAGGGATAAAAGTTGAATATCTTTATATAACCAAACACTGATTGAAAACCAGAAATTAATTGTAAATTTCTTTTCTTGCAGTTTATATTAGATTAGCTGTGGAAGATAGACGTCAGTATGGCGGATTTAATCAATCAAACACAAACAATCATTTATGACGCCTATGACTATTACCAATGGACACTTTCATTAGCAGGTTAGTAATAGTAATTTATAAATTATCATTTTTAAACATTTAAGAAGAATTAATAAACATAACCATTGGCTTTCCCACACCAATGGGCTGATATAGACTTTTGTGATAATTATATTGTTTGTAATTATAAACATAATCGTTTGTATGTACGTGTATATATTTTATAGTTTACTTACGATAGTAGTAACTTTCATGAATCCAGTTTAGAAAAATGTTGCTTTTACTTAAGTATCTCGTATATAGTAAGTGAGATTTTTAATTAATCAGGTCAGATAATTACTCTATAAAACATTAAATTTCTAATATAAAAATCTTATTCTCAAATAATATTAAAATGATTTCATATAATGTAATAAATTATTAAAACGTTATATTATATTTTTTATATTGACTTTACTATTGATTTTATTTACTTTTATTTTTCAAAATATATCTAAATTAATACTTAAGAGTTTTAATCTTAAGTATGATTTTAAATATTTTGTGCAATTTCAAGTATGATTTTAAATATATCTTGAACAAGCAGCGTTTTTTCGATGACTTCTGACGAGTTATTTGTAATTTTATAAAACATTTATTTATTTTTAAATTCAAATAATATTTTATCTGAATGAAAACAAAGATTCCTTTTATAAATTTTAATTATAATTCATGATAATCAACTACATCTGATTAATTAATTTTCTGTGTGTTTTAGTACTGAATTATTAAATTAATCACCCACCCCCAACTTACAATATATATCTTATAGTATTAAGGTGAATAATTACTCACTTTACTTATACATATATATTTAAAATATTTTATATCTTTAGTAAGGATCTCTATTAAATTTTCTCGAAACAAATTTCAATAAAATCCTATAATAAATTTAAAAATGAAAATATTTCTCTCTAAAACAATTCTATTTAAAACAGAACAATTCAAAATATCTCCATATATTATACACAATTATCAAATTATCAATTCAAATTGTTCCATCCACACGTATTATTATTATTCAACATATTACAATACCAATTTCAGATTTCAATTTCATTTCAAGTCCAATTCTGCAATGATTTCACTATTCGATAATACCACCAAATAATATCCATTATGTATTAAGTGAGAGTACTGAAATATTCATACTTCATCATCTGATTACATCACGTAATCGCAAAATTATCAAATAAAACATTGCAGACTTTAACATCACTTAAAGAGTACACATTAAGTCCAATTTGCGTTTAAATAATACTTGAGGAATTATTTAAAAGAAAACAAAATAGCAAAACGTACATAAGTATATAACTAACCGCAAGCGGACACGAACTGATGTGAAATTACAATTTATTTTTGTGTGCAAATAATTATTTATTTTTTGCATGATATTATTAACTTTCACATGCATCGATATATCGTATTATATTTGATATGAACGAATGAAAGTAATCGAATTTTCTACTAACAAAGATGGAATACTCTCAGTAAATTATATACTTACCTATATTGATTGCTGTATTTGCAGTAAATTACAGGATGTAAAATATATGTTTCGAGTTAGAAAATTCTAACACACCAAGAGTTTAAGACGTGTTTATTCTGTACTTGTAATTGTATTTTATTTGTTTGAAAAAATTTGCTATATAAATATTATAATTTTCATTAATAATAACAAATATACATTGTTTATGTTTGTTTATTTTATAAACTAAGGTATATAATTTCGTTTATGTCCATAAAAATATATTTGTTTTTGTTATCTTAAAACGTACAATTTATTAAGAAAGACTAAGATGACATTTTATTGTATTCAGATGCACGATTTTTAAAACATCTATTGTTCTCTTATCATCAACGATAATCTGAACTAAAAGAAATAAAATAAAATACATGTTTGTTACGTTTCAAAAATAATAAAACATTATTGAGTTCGTTTATTAATATTATATTTTTTGTAGATGATCGAACCAAAGGATGGCCTCTCGTCGATTCACCGGTCCCAACCGTAATATATACCATACTATATTTATTTATAGTTTGGATCGGTCCTAAGATTATGAAAAATCGAAAACCATTCAAACTTGTATGGTTATTAGTGCCGTATAATCTAGCCATGGCCTGCCTAAATGCCTACATTTCAATCAAAGTAAGTATTTTTTATTGCTTTTTTTGGAATTGTGCGAATTCACACAAATGAATTTTCATCTCCAACACCACAATATATTATAAAGTGTTCAACAATCACTTATTGTTCACTTTTTTTATTATTAAAAATTCCTTTTTGCAATTATTAAACACTTTATTTATGGGGGTGAAAATTCCATTTGTGTTTAAGTATTTTTTTTTTAAATAATCTTATATTGAATCATCAAAATAAAACAAAATTTAAACTTGTTAACAGTCTAATTATAAAATTAGATTATTATTTATAACACAAATCTCTATAAAATATATTAACTTTTTCTGAATAAAAATATCACTCTATATTCCTTTCCTTTCAAATTTATTCCAACGAATTTTCTTACATTTCTATCCATGGGTCTCTTCTTAGACCTTCTCCTATATCTAGATTCTCAATCAATAACTTTCCTTGTCCTTCGATAATTCCTTCTTCTTTTTATATGTCCATTTAACATAACATCCATAACTTTTGTTTTCTTTCTAATCCATTCAATTATCTTCTTATATTTTCATAATATTCCCAACATACATCTTTCCATGCCTCTTTCTGTCGTCCAGAGTCACTGAATTATTCAATTATTTCATGTTTTACTGTTATAAATTAGAACAGATAGGATGCATTGATCATTTTTTTAAAAAAAATATAAATGAATATCTGATTTGATAATATGAATTTTTTTCCAAATTGACACCAACCAATTTTTATTCTTCTGTTCACTTCATCTATATGCTCAGTGTTGATGAATTGTCCAGACATACATAATTTTCAACTTCTTCTATTTATCTTCTTTTTAATTTGATTCTTCTTTGATCTAAAAATTCATTGAACTATATAGAAAATTTGACACTAATTTGAGAATAAATGAGATTTTTTCATACATAGCAAATATAATAACATAACCATCAAAAGTAATAAATATTGTAGATTAATTTAAAAAAATATAATATATATCTGCCTCTAATATAGATAATTTTGTATTGCACTTCTCAATACTTAATTTTTCTGACTGAAACATTTTTCAAATTATTCACCAAATAACTAACTACCTTATTTTATGAAAATCAATTTACAGACAATAAATTTCACTTATCATGAAAAAATTCAAGATAGTACAAATAATATATTCATTAAAATAAAGTAATAATAAATTTTGAAATATGAAATGTTACATTTTTCAACAATCGATTAAGGGGTTATACGCACTTGCGAGGCGCAAAAACGACGTTTTTTTAGGATTTTTTTTTAGAAACAGTATTTATTTTGCAATTACAAATTATGGTTATTTGAATAGATCCTACTTTCAAGAATAAAATAACATGTCGATCATAAAAAAATATTGAAGTGCACCGCTCCTGCAGACGATGTCCCGAACGACCTCCAAAAAAAGGCGCTTGGCGGTGATCTCCATATCGGCGGTTTGGATTATTTGAAATCAAAAAATATGGTCAATTCTTTTAAAGGATAGATTAATGCAGGTATTGAACGAAGGAATAATAAAAATTTTCATTTTTGACAAAATGTCGTCTACTTGAAAAAATTTTTCGTTTTTTACTAAAATTTTCGCTTCAAATTGTTTAAAAAAAATAGTAATAATTTTTGTAAACCTTATTCCTTCGTTCAATACCTGAGGAATATATTTGAGAAGATTGTGTGAAAATTTGAGACCGATCGGTTCAGCCATTTCTGAGATATCGAGATCACCGACTATGAAAACACCGTTTTGAGATAAACGCGTTTGAAGTTTCGGAAGTAGTTTACACATAGTTAAAAATTTGATAAAAATTCAGGTGTATGTCCGAAAATATTTATCGGATTTACTTCAAATTTTCAGAGAATATACTCAAATATATGTGCATTCCGAAAATGCAAAAAAATCGATTTTTTGAAATTTCTAACTGCGTATAACCCCTTAATATAGCAAATTATCAAAAAGATATTTTGGGTCAAAGTTTAAACTCATATCAATCAATATTAATATAAACGTTTCATAGTATATACATAACCATTTCTAATATTCATATTTTAATGTATATTTAAGTAGAAAGTTTTAAAAAAGATAAAATTTACTTAAAATAAAAACTAAAGAAATAAACATAGAGGAAATGGATACGTAAACAAATAATACATATTATAATGATATTTACAGATAAAAACGTATCAAGTTTCTTTTTGATATCCACAGAAGAAAAAAAAGTTACTGTTCAAATTTGAAATTTGTAACACACAAAAATGTTCTCAGTCATGTACGAACATCCTTGATCATTAGATACGACTATATAAAATACCACAATAATTGCATTCATAAGGTCGATGATCTTGAATATTTATGTCACAATAGTAAATTATAATCGTACCATTATTTCTTTTGTTGTATCTGTCTGTGCGTTCAGCCAAGTAATCATCTTGATATTTAAATAGATGTGAAGAATGCAATTCTCATTTTATGTTGAATTATTTACAATACACACACACACACACACACACACACACACACACACATATATATATATATATATATATATATATATAATATTAAATAAATCTACAATAGAACCGATGATAAATACAATACATTTTATTTACACATGACAAATAGCATAAAAATCGGATGATAAGATTGATTTTTTTTATTAGTATTCATGCGGAATAGACCAAGAAAAAACGGTATACGAACTGAATACTAAACATTTATTATATTATTTTATTTTTTTGGGGGTATCTGACATTAAAGTCCTCCTCTGTTTCTCTTTACGTCCATCCCTAACAACTAATAACGAAATATCTAAATCTTATTATTTAATTTTAATACTATTGTTTATATTTTTTATTTTAAAAATAATGGTACTCCACCTCCAGAAATTTCTCGAAATTTTTTAATAATCACCGAAGTACAGATTTTATAAAATAAATTAATAGTACACGATACATTGTTAAACAGAAGCAAGTTTGGAGGAATAGACTAATCGATTAAGAGTTGTTCAAGTCTTCCTTATTCCCTTTTTTGTGAAAGAAAATTGATTTATATATAAACGAAATGATGATATATGTATGTGCTACACATGATTATTTTGTACATGACATGAATTATCTCTATTGACACAATCGCACCTTCCGTTTCTTGCAAACTGTCATCGTTAATCAATTTATATTCATACTGACACAGATTTCTTACATAGTAATTTATATCAACAATATTAACTTATATAGAAAATAATATATCTTCAATTAAATTAGATATGAAATTATTATAGTTCATCGTTAGATATCATTCAAAACATGCATTTACATATATAATTTTCTCAACTTGTACCGTTATTCAAATTCCGATTTTACCAATATCATGTCAGTAAAAATATTTTTATGTCGATATTTTGTGTTAGTGGGTAAGTCATTTCTATATAAATACCAACAGTAATAATAAAATTAATTAATGTGCTAATAACAACAGTGAAACTGTTGATAGACTGTTTAACATGTACCATAAAATTTGATTATAGTTTATTTTTAATCACTGACTTAATACTAGTAAGATTTTTGTACATCCTGTTCTGAATATATCGAAATTAATTCAAATTTAAAATATATATTGAAATATTTTTATATTAGAAACGTTTTCAAATTTGAAGTTATGATATTTTATTTATTTTACAATTTTTTCTGCATATATTGAACCAATTAAAAAAATATTAAATGACACAAACATATAAATATTAGAATTATATTAAAAAAAATATGAATATATTATTTTTTTAGAATGAAGTTTATTTTAATAATAAATAAAAAATGTATATATATTAGAAAAACATTTTTAAATTATTGGAACTAATTTATATATAGAGAGAGATTTTCATTCACAGAAGTTTTTTCCTTCCTTCCATAATAACTCGAGTTTCTATTAACTCTCCTTACAGTTTTTGTATTTTAAAAAATTTTATGATCAATTTCGAATTTCTAATCCATTTAACTTCACTTATTCTTAGATTCGATTTGATTTCTCTTAGTATGGTAATTTAATCTGTTATTCTAAAAATTTTACTTTTAATTCAATTCTCAATTTAAAATCATTTAGTTTATTAAAAACTGTTAACCGACTCATCTTAATTATTTGTGTAGTTTTTCTTACAATTTCATTTTTCTTTTAATGAGTAATAATTAATTTTCTTACTTCATGATTTTTTCTTCATGCCATGTTGTTTATTGAAAAAATTAAATTAAATATGTATTTTTATAAATTTTTTGACAGTGCAAAACGTTTTCTCTGTAATATATTTTTCTTACACTGTGTATTTGGTATAAATTATTAAGTATATTTTACTAGAGGAGTAATAGTTTATTTTTTATTCGATCATACTATATAAAAATATAAAAAAGTACTTTTTGACTTTATAATTAAAATATATAAATCCTGTTTCAGTTATTCACTGCCTCAACAAGACTACGTTATAGCTACATCTGCCAACCTTGCCGACCAAATTACAATGCTGATGAAATCCAGGTAAATTTCACTAATTAAAAATTGCATATAACTATTTATTCTCTTTTTTGATTTCTTATTCGTATAATTAAACTTCATAATTAAAAAAATAATTACATTCGAAATTCTAATTAATATTTATATATCGTAGATCACAAACGCTGTATGGTGGTACTACATTTCGAAACTCCTCGAGTTCTGCGATACATTCTTCTTTATATTAAGAAAGAAAGATCAACAATTAACCTTCCTACACGTTTATCATCATTCGACGATGTTCTCCTTCTGGTGGATTGGAATCAAATGGGTACCAAGCGGCTCTAGTAAGTTCCGTTTTTTATATGATTCTATTTGACAGCAATAAATCACTATATGTATTTTAGGTCAAAACATACTTTACAATAGCATTGTATATATTTTTTTTTGTTAACGAAAAATATCTATACAACTAACAAACTTGTATATCAGATTGAAAACTTTCATTTAATATTTATTTTCTTTAACAAATGACCTTAGAACTATAAATAGTGACCGAAATAAAATTATATATATATATATATATATATATATATATATATATATATATATACATTCATTCATACACACACACACACACACACACTTACCAAACTAAGTAAACGTAAATAATATTTTTACACATCTGATTTTTCCAAAAAATTCCAATATACACTTTACAAGTACGTAGATTTGAATGTAAATATAATTTAAATAATTCAACTTATATTTAAACTAATTATTTAAATATTTACCAAAATAAAATTAACATAATTCACGTGAATGCTAACTATTAGAGTACACTGTAAATGTAAACGAAATGATAGTTTTGATTTACTGCGCTGTAATAATATAGATAGAACATTTAAATAAATCGTTTTATTTTCTAACTTATCTAAATTGTACAATGTTTCATCCAGTAGAAAGTCATTATTTTTTTAATAATCAGGTTTATAATGAAAACATACTGTGAAACATGTTTCGTGATCGATGCAATGAAATGCATTTCATGAGAGTCTTTTTTTATAACTTATTCGTGAAATACATTTTATGAGTCATTATATCTATGTGAATAATTTGCAAATCCTTTGATACATTCGAACAACAATTGTTAATCATTACAAGAAATATATCCAGAGCATCATAATTTATAAATGATTCTGTATAAATTATTGAAAACTTGCTCAAAATTCGTAAGTTGTATTAAATTTTTTTACTCATTTCAATCTGATTAATATGTGAAATAAATGTCAACAATAATAATCTCTATCCTGTTTGTATGAGATAATCGTTTCCATTAAGTAACACTTTATTTTTCACAAGATTTGTATGAAAACTTACCTGACACAGAGCTTTGTAAGATGTGTTACATCGTTTTGATTAAATATTTACAAGTAAATATACAATATTTCCTAAAAGAAACCGAGTTTTCATTTTCCTGCCAAAACTTACAACGACAAACCAATCAAACCACCAAAAAATACAAGTTATTTTGATTAAACTTATATTTCAAATTTGTTTATAATTAATAAAAATATTTAGAAAAACACATTTTATTTTCAACGAAAATATTTTTAGCTGAAAGAAAATATTTTTATTTTTTAAATATCTTTATATTTACATTCAGTCACTGAAAAAATATTTTTCAATTGTAATGAATAATATAGTTATTAAATTACAAATAAATCATTACAATGTTCTTAGAAAACCAAATAAAAACTAACTACCTGTTTTTCTCAAACATGGAATAAACATTAATACATTCTAAGAACTTTATTACTGCCATTTCTAAATAAATAACATATGTTAATTATTAACAGACAAGAGTTTCTGAAGAGAAATTCAATGATATTTATTAAACTGTTAAACATTTACCACGAGAATATTTTAATTGCAAATATTATTGAAAACTAAAAACATATGCATTGAAACATGTTAACTTAGTAATAATTACAATATTAAACATTTATACATTTTATTTTACACAGATTATCTGTTTATTTTTATGTTTAAATCAACTTTCTCTTCTTTTACAGCGTTTTTACCGGCTATGGTCAATTCCTTCATTCATGTGTTAATGTATTCATATTATGGACTATCTGCATTAGGACCTAAAATTAATAAATATTTGTGGTGGAAAAAATATATCACTATTTTACAATTGGTAAGTTTTATTATACTGTTTTAATGATTTTAATTAATCCGTAAAATCGTCAACCACATTTTTCAATAATTAACAATAAAAAATATTTTTTCAAATTAATTACCAAATATTAATTTTATTTGCGAAGAAAGTAAAATATTTAAAAAAAATCTTTTCTGAGTGAAATTTTAATTATATTTAACTTTCGAATTTCTATGATATGATTTTTTTCTGTTCAACAGTAAAATTGAACATAATATTATTTAAAAAATAATAGAAATTATTTGTCTGGAATTGTGGTGAATTCACTTTCATACAAATGATTTATCAACCAAACACGCCAGATTATTAAAAAAATATTCAGTAATTTTATTATTCACTATGTTTATTTATAAACTAATGCGCATTTCAATGGCAACGCCGTCATTATTAAAGCTCTTCGTTATAAATTCTAGGATTTATGACAAAGTGAACAGTAAATAATTATTGAATACTTTTTTTAATATGTTATGATGTTGAGATGATTGACTAAATTATTCTGCGATTTAACATCCATGTTTCACGGCTATATGTAAAAATAGGTAAAATATAACGATTAATTTTTTTTTCTTCAAACATAATATTCCCATACTACTTTCTCTCTTATAACGAAAAAAATATGCAAGTTTATTACTAAAGAAAAAATATTTTTTTTCTATAAAATGAATATGAAACTTGAAGCAAAGTTTTACTTTGGATACTATTGCAATTAATATCTGATTATTTCTTAACTACTACGTAATTATTTCCTTAATTTACATACAATCCTCAGTCCTAAGTAAACTCAAATACAATTTACAATTACAGATCCAATTTACTTGTGCCTTGATCCTCGGAATTAACGGAATCCGTATGGGTTGCGAATTTCCTTTATGGATGCATTATACGCTCATTTTATACATGATGTCGTTCATTGTTCTTTTTGGAAATTTCTACGTCAAAGCTTACATGGAAAAGGTCAGTCATTTATATTCTATTTTTGATAAAACCATATCAGTGTACAATCTAAAATTATATATAATCTAAAAAAAAACAAAACGTTGTTACAGGGAAAACAAGTATTTTATGGAAATGCGTTGCGTCTTGAAGAAGAACCAGCAGTTAGTAATGGAGTTTGTAAGAATTCAAAGAAAGTTCAATAAGAAAAAACAATATCTAATACATGTGGTTGTGACAATATTATATAATAATAGTTGTTCAATTCAATCATCTTAATTCGTTTTTTAAGTAATTAAATGTAAATGAGTCGGTCACTATATTAATGCCAATATTATTAATTAATTGAATTTTCTGTATATATTTCAAATAAAATATCAAATATATATATATATATATATATATATATATATATATGTATGTATGTATATATACGTATGTGTGTGTATAAATATACACACATTTTTTTCAAAAACAGACCAAGTCATTACTGAATACAGACATTAATTTTATTTACAAACACCATTAACAAATCACTTATTTTGTACAAAGAATTACAAAATATACATAAACATTAATTTTAAACATATACGTCCTTTACTTTTCCACATATAAATACAGACATAAATGAACAATTAGTTATTTATCTAAGTTATTTATTAAATAATACAATTACGTGTTTCTATATAAAGGGCCACTAGATCAGTTACCAGTAAAGACATGCTGCAATTCATTTTTCTACAAAGTTGGTTATAGATAATTGTATCATTAAGGAGAAACGAAAAATATTTATTTTTCAGTTGTTGTGTTGTTTTCTTTTAAAATAATTTTAATTTTTAATAAAGTATTTTGTTGTCATAATATATATATATATAAAAAAATATTAGTTGTTATATTTTTGTTCTTTATTTATTTCAATATCCTTTCCTAACTTCCTCGTTTTTTATAACGCAGTATATAAATAAATTTAAACAGACGATGGATTTAAAAAATAAAAAAATCATTTTCATTATATTTTACTTACACCGAAATACAAGGAAAGACATTTAATAGCCACTATTTCTTCAATATTTTAAAAAAGCAGATGAATTTTTGGACTTTATTGTAACCTATTAGCCCATAATATTATCTAGATTGTGAGATATAAAAGGACCAATTTATTGCAGACTTCTAAAACCAAAAGAAGTGATTAATTCTGAAAAATATTGTCAACAATTGGACAATTTGAATAATGAATTCAAAAAAAAATATCGGCTCCTGTTAGTACAAAATAAATAATCTTATAAAAATGGTTCCTTTAGTAACCCAGAAAAAATAACAAAACTTTGTTGGGAGGTTGAAAGTTACCCAGCATATTCTTCAAATATAGTATCTTCCGACTGATATTTATTTTTGGGTTTATAAAAAAATTTAAATTAAAAAAAATTAATGAATATAAAGATATGAAAAATGTACTGAATGATTTTTTAGTTTCTAATGAGACATTTTATAGGAGAGAAATTCAAAAATTTCCATAAAAATGGAAAGAAATTGTTAATATTAATGGAATTAGATTATTAATTAAATATTAATAAACAATATTAAAATGTATTATATTTTTTTAATTCAAAAAACGGACAGAACTTTTTAGTAAACTTAATATATAACTTTATAAAAATACAAGTATACATGCGTAATTCACAGTCACATTAGTGTGAACAAATGTTATATATAAAAAGCCTCTGTATTTAAAATTTATGAAATGTTATACATGTTTTTATTGTTAAATAATAATCTTTAATACATTCCATTATTGTTATTATGTAAATGTATATTAAATCGATATAAATATAATTATTTATTAGTAATATATTGATAGATTGACAGTAGCAAATATATTTTTGTAACGTTATTGTATTATTGTCAAACTAGAAATACACGTGTATATTTGTTTAACAAACTAATTAATAAAGACAATATGAATTGTCGACCTGCTGGATTATCAAGCGATGAAGATAGTGACTGGAATTATTATGAAGGAGTTGCCAGTTCATCAGATATTAAGGTTCATAATAATTATTACAGTTTATTAATAAAATAATAATACTCATACTTTAGGTACTAAACAATTATAATAATTACGAAAAAGAAAATCCTAATTATCAATTTGAATATTTGAAAAAAGCAATCTGTGATGGAAATTTAGAAGAATTAATAAAAATTCTAGACACAGGTAAGATGTCACAGTATCCTAATTATGTTTTCTATAATATATGTTTTAAAATTGTGGTTTTACATTTAGATATCGATATAAATGAAGAAATACCAAATTTACAGTGGACTCCTTTATTGTATGCTGCTTCGTTAGGAAATTATGAAATTGTTAATGAACTTCTGGATCGTGGAGCACTTCCAAACCTTCGAAAAGGTATAGTTCATTAATCGATAATTTATTATATATAAAATCACTAAATTATTTACAGGTTTATATACACCACTTATGGCAGTTTGTGAATGTAAAATTGAATCATCAGAAAATATATATAAATGTGTTAAGTTGTTAATAGAATTCGGTGCTAATGTTAATATAGCTAATAAACATGGTAATACAGCTCTGATGTATGCATGTCAGTATGGACTTTTAGATGTTGTAAAATTGTTAATTCCGTTAAGTAATTTAGAAGCCGAAGATACACGAGGATGGACGGTAGATTAAATATTTAACATATTTTTTAATATTATCTCGAAAGAAAATTTAAATTATAATTTTTCTATCGCATTTTGAAAAACAATAATGAATTAATAGATATAATAACATTTTACTATTTTAATTGATTTCATATTTAAATATTGTTATTTAAAAACTAAATTAGATAGTTTCAAAAATATTAATGATTTTATTTATTTTAAAAACTTGATACAATTTTATTACACATGCTTCTTTTAATAAATTAGGCATTGTTTTTTGCTGTATCCCAAAATCATATTGAGATAGTTGAAATGCTTTTATCAGAAGGTGCAAATATTTGTAAGTGTGATTTTCGTGGATCAACAGCAAGGCAAGTTGCAATAGATAGAGGTTTTATGAACACTGCTGATGTAGTAACTGATGTTAAAGAAAAAGAAAATTTAATTATTACTGAATTAGAAAGTTTCACTGCTATTCCTCAATGGAAAAATATGTTTCCAGATATTGATACAAGTAGCAAATTGTAAGTCAGTTATCATTTTATAAATTGTTTTAAAAACATAACTTTTTTACAAATTACTTTTTTTATTAAACATTTTTAATGTTTCGTTAGGCCAGCTTTTTTTGAAGATATCAGATCATTTATGGTCGGTGTAAATTTTGAACGACGTATACCACTTTTGCAAGAACACAATATCAGTTTTACAAAATTACTTACGATGACAGACGGTGAATTAGAATCGATTGGTTTTAATCTCCCTTATGAACGTCGTATCATACTTCACAATATTCAACGTTTTCATAATCGTGCATGGAGTATTCATAGTTTACGTTTACCTCCGAAAATCTGTGACTTTACGTAAGATATTTATACATTGTGTAAAGATTTCTTGCAATATTTTATATAGTAATAAAAATCATTGTTTCGATTTTATTATTGTAGTGTTTTTCATGGATTATCTACAGTAGGAACTGCTTCTAAACATATTAAAATAATAACTTCTTCATTTAATTACATTAACAAGCGTTTAGATGCAAATATTAACATAGATGAATCATTAATAAATGAAGAAAATAAACAAGAACTTTTATTTGCAGTAAAAAATTGTCGACATGATTTAGAAGTTATTAAAAAAACTGTACTTAACTTGAAAGCTGTTGTGAAACAGGTAGTTTTTAATCTTTATAATGTTTCCATTTATCCATATGTAGTTTCATTTCAGATTGAAAGTAATACATCTTCACCAGCTGATTATATAGGACCAAACAATTTAAAAAAGTATAAATTTCGGTTCCTCAAAGGTATCATATATTATACAACAGTAACTACTGTATTGTACATGATCTTATATCATCGTAAATCATTAGGTAATAAAGTTCTTAAGCTATGGAACTTTACTAAATTTTCATAATCAGGTATATTAATAAAAATATACTCAAAATTCAGTTTTTTTTCTATTATTATATTCAAATTGTGTGTTTAGTCAAATATGAATATCATAATTTTTTTTCAAACATTAAGTGCATGTTAAACTAATTATGATATTAACAAGTTATAGTTTGAAAGTGTTAAAAAAATATCACCTAATTGAAATATGAAAAAGTAATAAAAATGGTGTTTTATCAATAAAAGCTCAAAAATATTCATTAAACAAAAAAATTCATATTTATAAATGTTCTAAATCTTTAGTGTTAAAAACTGTTATAAAGTGTACTTAATTATTTTTCATTATATTCAGAATGTTAATTTTTTATATGATTTTTTCTTGTATAAAGTTAAATATGAAAACAATGTTGTGCCATATAATTTGTTTACTGTATTTATATATTTATACAATATCTAATAAAAGAATTGTTTATATTATTGTAATTAATTCGTTTTTATTTATGAATTAGTTTTTTAATATAAATTATTTTAGATTATTTACATTTTTAAATTAATACAAAAAAAGTTTTATCAACATTCTATGTAGACTAGTAAATGTTAAATTTACTAAATAAATTCTAAATAATATGAGGTACAGTAATTATCATAGTTTGACCAATGGTATAATGGTATGATCTATCACTGCCTAATATGTATAAGATTACATTTGATCCCCAGTCAAAGAATCATTTAAATTGGAATTAAGCACAGAACTTCCGACAAGAAAAGCTGTATTGAGCTAGTTTTGTCAGAGGTCAAGGCTCTACAAAGACTAACAACAAAGAGAGTAATAGTAATTATATTCATTCTATTTATATTTGTTTTAAGATGAACATTTAGCAAAAAAATAGAAGTTATTATTTTTTTTAACATATTAAGAGAAAATATAAATTCAATACTTACTGAATGATTCAAATAAATAGTTTATATAAAGTGTTTGTTCTTTTCATTTCCTAAATAAATTTTCAAATTTATGAAAGATGAAAATATTTGAAAAAAATAAGAGAATTTACATAGATACTTGTTTTATTAAGAGTTACAACTCCATACAAAAAAATGTTGATAGTGCAATCAACTATTTATACAAATACAACAAAGCCAGCTGCTTACACTGAACATACTAAAGCTTGTTTTCTTTGTATGCAATTCAAATCGCAATTAAAATGTAATAATCTTACTAAGCATTCCTTTTTATAACACATTTTATTTAAATAATTATTACATAAAAAATCTGTTCTTTTTATGTTATTTTTTTATTATTTTTCACTTTTTTGTGTAATATATAATTTATAACAACTATTACAAAATTATTCAGTTAATTATATTTATGAAAAACCTAAATTATTCATAAATTTACAAAAACACAAAATAAATATTGCAATTTTCTTTTAAAATGTTAAGATTTACAAAATATTTAGATTATAAAAATGTTATTTATAGATAAATATTAGAAGGATTTATAATAATAAAACTGTTACCAAATTGTCCACATTTCGCTTAGTAAGATTAATTTTGGCCTTGATCATAATGAATTTGTTTTCGCTAAAAAAAAAGTACTATTAATTAGTGTAAAACCAAAAATTCTTTAAAAACTGTCTCGATTCATTTCAATAATTTCAGTGCGTTTTAAATTTTATTTTCAATATTACAAAATCAAGTATGATTAAAATTTATCAGCCTTTCAGTTTAAGATCACCATGTACAAGTTAAAAACATTATTGCAATAACCATTTTTTCCATATTAGTGTGATGGTTAACTAAAACCTATTTGATAAAAAATCTAATATGATCATCTAATTAACTATTGATATTTTTATAGTCTTATTTTTTTAGGTTTTCAAATAAATTACAGGAAGCAAATTTTCGAAAATAGTTTTACAGTTTATAAACATATATTAATACTAAGTTAATCTAAATATTTTAATAAACTGAAAGATACCAGTTATGATGGTTAAAGTTCAATTTTTGGAACAATAAGTACTAGATGGAAAAATTAAAATATCTTTACTAAATCGATCAAATGAGATTAAAATCCAGCTCTTATTGTTTTGATTCTAAACTATTCATATAAGCTACTAAATTACTGTTTATAAAATATGAACATTTATATTATCATTAAGTAATTAAAAGTCAATAATAATTTTGTACCAAAATCAAATTTTATTCATACTTCTTTACATAGTTTTCTAAGACTTGCTTTTAAATTCTTTTCAAGACAAGAATTGTATTCAGAATAAAGCATTTCATAATAAAATAGAATACACTTTCATTACACAGAAATTAATTGACAGTACATATCTACAATCATCTTTTTTTATTCTTGTTTCATTAACCTTCGAATAAATAACAATTTTTTTTATTAAATAATAATATAAAATGATCACATCTATTTCTAAGGCATAATTATAATCGTTATGAGAGAATTAATTTATAAAAAGCAGCACTTAATAATTTGAAATAATTTGTTTATTTTACGATAAACATTGATAATGAAAACATTTATTTCTCTAATTTTGTTGATATACATATATACATACATACATATATATATATATATATATATATATATATATATATATATATATATATATATAATTTTAATAAATTATTTTTAATAATTAAAAACGATTGTGAATAACATATTTTAAGTCAATTATAGAGGATATGGGTGTTTTTGATAGATTTCTATAATTTTTATTCATTAAAATATCAGCTTAGTGGTGGGCAATTGGGATACGTTGTTCACCAGCAATAGCAGGCAAAGGAGCTTCAACAGTCAATACACCATCTTTGCTCAATGAGCTCTTAATCATTTCTGGATTCGTTCCTTGTGGTAACAAGAATTCACGATTATATTCCCTGTAGACAGATTTAGTATCTGTTTTTTCTTCATGCTTGGCGTGTACCTTCAAAAAAAAATAAAGGGTATTAAAAATAATTTTTAAATATTCAAAAAATAAATCAATTATTTGCGTCAATAAACAACACTTTTTCTGTATGCAAATATTTTTTTTAATTGTAATAAAATTTCATTTTAATCTACAATTTGTAAACATATAAGTTTTAAATTTTTCAGTTAAATTCCTATCATTATTAGTTCAAGTTAATAATAAACGGAATATACGTATTTTTCAGAGTTATCCGTCTGTATGTAAACAATTTAACTACTACATTTCAATATATATATAACGATAAATCGTAACCAATTTAGTTTACTGCAACGAAATCCAATTACATAATTTTAAAAATACATTTTGGTCAGTGTACATATTTAATAGTGTGTTTAATACGATCGGTCGTACTTGTGTATTAAAATAAAGTAAATATAATTCTGCTTACAAGTAATTTATTGTCAACGGTCTTCACAACAATTTCTTCTGGTGCATACTGATTGACATCAAAACGTAATTTTAAACATTTGTTGTTGCCTTCGTCCTGAATCAAAGGTGAGTTAAGGGAATCGAGCCACGTGTTTGAATCACTTGGCCTCAAATCACTGCTGCTGTTCTGTACGTTTGATTGTGTTGTAGTTGAGCTGGAAATTAAAATGCATGTTAATACATACTAATAATATATCATTTTAATATTTATTTACACACTCACACACATATATACATACATACATACGCACATAATTGTATACTAGCTAAAGTGCATTTCACATGCACAAAACTAAATGTGAAAAACATTTAATGATTTATATATGAAATGTTTTTGAAGACATAAATAACATATTTTATGTAGTAAAATATTATTCATGCTTTGATTGTATTGTTAGAATGTTAATAAATTGATAAAATTTAAAGATCTTCTAAAAAATATTCACATTCATATAAATTTATAATTCCCCCCCAAAAAAATATTTTGCAATTATCTATTTTATACATAGTACAGTAGTATGTATTTGTTTTAGAACTGTGGCGAATTCATTTTCACACAAATGAACAATAATCTCAACTCTACAAAATATTGAAAAAGTGTTCATTTTGTTTTAATAAACTGATATGGATTTTGATGGGCAGCACTCTGATGATTATGAGAGGCATTGCCATTGAAATATGTATTAATTTATTGAACAAAGAAAGTGAATAAAAAATAATTATTGAACACTTTTTCAATACTTTTTTGTGTTGGGATAATAGTTCATTTGTGTGAAATTGTAGTACAGTATTTTTTTAATCAATATTAGTAAAATTTAGTTATAAATTTTAAATGAACATAAAATTTTTTATTACTATTTTTTCCATACTGCAATAAATTAACTTTAATACAAATCAATTATCATCCCAACACAAGTTTTTATAAGGTAATAATCACTCATTGCTCGTTTTATTCACTTAGATGCCGATACATATTTCGGTAGTTACGCCAATATGGATAAAGCACTATATTATAAAATCTAAATTGTAAAATGAATATTATGGAACACGTTTATAAAATTTGTTGGGTAATAATTCATTTGCATACTTTTTTATATTTTATGAAATAATAAAATAATTATTGTACATGTTAATATAATTAACAAGTAAACTGTATCAAAATTAATTAACTGAAAATTATTTTTATAAAAACAAATTTTAGAAATAAAAAAATATGTGTTTGAACTATGATACTTAAAAAAATCATCAAAGATTATTATTTTGAATTGTATATATATATAGAATATACAATATGCTATATAAAAAATAATGTCTACAACAATTGCATTTATATAAAAAAATGTTTTCTCGATTTAAATAACAGAGTATTATGGATTTTTCCTGTATTTATTTATAAAAAAAAGAATTCAAAATTTTATTTGCACTGTTTTAACTTCACAGTATATTATTTATACATCACTAATTAAAAAGTTTGATACACAAATTGAAAAAAATATAATGAACTGTTATTAAATCAACAAACCATTAAATTAAAAAAAAAATATTAATATTTTATCATAATATCCAAACATTTAATAATAAACTACTTTAATGTTTATTTTATTTCAATGAGTATTTAATTAGTACTGTAGCTTGCAAATAATGTTTATTATTTATTTAATCATTAAATTAAAAAAGACTTATATACACATATATTTATGTTTATTTAACAGCCAATAATTAATTCGATTTAATTTGTTAACTCATCAGATACAGTTCATTTGCAGTAATTTGTCATATATATTTTTTTTAAATAGAAAAAGTTAATATATTATTTTAATAAATTAATCTCATTTTTATAAAAAGTACGTTTTCAATATTATAAAAAATATGAACTTTCTTTAAAAATATTTAAAATATAACAGATAACAGTACACGGCATGTTTTGTTGAAATAATTTGATATGATCTACTGATGGTCATTTATTATTATGCTTATATATATAACTTAAAAATAAATATAATTAAATAAGTATACTTTTTTTTATTTGTTATTCAGCTTAATTTTGTCATTTTATTGTATATTATTCCTCTTTATCTGTAAAATGGGAATTAACGGTTGACGTTGACAAACATGTTATCAGATAAAATATCTGCAGGTATATTTCAAGTTAATAAAATTGTTTTCTTTATTTATTATTTTCATAAATGATCTTCCGAAGGAAATACATTTAAAAATGATTTTTTTATCAATAACCTTTTTATAAAAAATTATCAGTCGAATGTTAGACATATTTATTAATTGGATAAAGTATTGTTTGTTTTGGAACTGTGGCTGATTCACTTTAGTACAAATGAATTTTTATCCCCAACATCACAATGGTTATAAAGTGTTCAATAATTATTAATTGACATTTTTAACATGATTGAACAAAAACGAATTTCTTTAGTAATTATTTCAGTTACATTAGTTAACAAAACTTCAAGCTATTTAATAATATAACATCCATTTGAAGAAATATGTAAAATATTTAATACCAACTTCATATAACTTCTCTACATGATTATGGATTTTCTAAACACTATGATGAATAACTAGAAGCGACTAGTGAACTAAATGTGTGCCCTAATGACATTTAATTTTGGAATCAGGCTTCTTACCAACCTGGAGTTAGTTTTGGTAGTAGTTCCTCCGGACGAAACCGATTCATAATTGTAAGACATGCAAACGACCAAAAAGCATTGTTAGTTAATTAATCATAATTAATTACTTCCGTGTAACGTTTATTTAAATTTGGATCAATTTAGAGTTTCTTCATTTCGAGTATGTACTTTTTTCAGTATGTTATTCGTACACAATTTAAATAAATATACATAAAATCAATATTTATTTTCCTATCTGTTGTTATTTTCTCTGTTTATTTACGATACTGAAAAATTATACGATATTTTTTTCGTAATGATAAAATATAATGAAAGCATTAAAACTTATCTGAAACCAATTAATGATTTATACATATGAACTATTAAAAACAAATAACTGCATTGTTTATTTGGTTGCAATGAGGTTATCCTTTAATTAATAATCGTTTTTATGATTGCTCTTTTTATGCTAATATTATTTTTTTTACACGAGCTGTATTCTAAATAAATCAATAAAGAAATAATGTTGCTAGTTATAACGCATATCAAATATGACATGAGAAAGTACTAGTTAAAAAAGTAATTATATTAATCTGTGAGTAAATTATCACATACGGGATAATTATTACCAACCGGACTAGAATAATTAAGTTGATAGGTTGTTTTCAGTCCACCTCTGGTATATGGTAACTGTCTGAATGATATCGTCAATGGTATTTTGTGCAATTACGTCAGCGTCCATTAATATATGCAATTTTAATCGTGTTTTCGAAAAACAAACCAAGTATTTTTGCATTTATAAGTATAATAACTGTAACCTCTAATACCATATTCATATATTAAATTGAATATATATATATATATATATATATATATATTCAATTTAATATTTATTTTCAATGACATTTTTTTTAATTTAACGACTTCATTGAATTATATCAATAAATTGCTTATGTTACAATGATTTTTTTCAATTTAACGACTTCATTGAATTATATCAATAAATTGCTTATATTACCAATTTATGAATGCCATTGAATTATGTGCGTCATGTGTATATATATATATATATATATATATATATATATATATATATATATATATATATATATATATATAGTTGATTTTTGAAAACACTAATAAATTTCGCATTTACTCTACAAATAGCAAGATGTGATTACAAAATACGTAATATAATCTTCACATTTACAAATAGTATTCGTTCTTCTTAAACCATTATAATGTTTATCCAAAAAAGATTATATATATACACATTACTTATTGAATCCTTATAATACGAAATTTAATACCAAAAATCTTACATTTACTGTTCACAATCACGCAATACTTATTTTACATTCAGACTCTACTCGCTTACAAACATAAATGTTTATCTATAGATCTGTGTATATACGAATGTGTGTGTATGTATTTATATATATATATATATATTACAATATGAAAAAAGTATTATTTTTTAAATTTTACAGATCTGCAACAATATCTATTGTCTGACTTATGAAGCCTGCACTTCTTCTAACTTGTAAGTACTGTATTTTGTATATATTTAATATAAAACTGTTTTTTTAAAAAAAGTGAATTTTGTTTTGCTATATTATATATATAATTAATTTATTTTATTAAACATCAATGTAATTCGCATCTGTTCTACAAATTAAAATATGCCGTTATAGAATATGTAATTGACTCCACATTTACAAATAATGATCGTTATTCTTAAATTTACTTATCATATATATATATATATATATATATATATATATATATATATATATATATATATATGCACATATATATATAAATCCTCATTATCAGCATCTTTCGTCCGTTGTTACATAAAAACTTTCAACGATTCGATTCTTTTCTCTAACAGTCTTTGTATTATTCTTAATATACATCTTTATATAATTCTCTATTTTTCATAAAATTGTTAAATTATTCTAGAATTTAAGACCGATGTTTTACTACCATTGGTGAGAACAAATATGTTTCATTAATGAAAATGTTTTTTCATAGAGAAATACTTAACTTCATAATATAATCTGTGTGTTTGTGTATATACATCCAAGTATTTTATATAAGAATGTGGCATTTTTTAAAAAAATATTGAAATTAAATTAATAGTAAATAATAAAGTTTTTAATTCTATTATGTATTTTTGTTTGAAATACTTATTTATGTTTTTTGATTTTTAAGGGAAAAAACACACACAAGAAAAATATTTTAAATAAATTTTAACAACAGGTTATGGAACCCAATTTCAAACCTGTTTTTAATAAAATCAATATATTTCAATAAGCATTTTGAAACTCATTTCTTTACTTTTTATAATAATAAAACAGAAAGATATTCTTTTAAAAATATTAATATAAATATATATATAATAATTTTTTCGAAAATTTTCCTTTTTATAAACAAATATATATTACATTCTATATAATTAAATGTCAAATATGAATGCATATTGTTTCTATTCAAGGCTTTTCATCTTAAAATGAAAAATAATAATGAAATATAGCAAACTGCTTGCATTACATCATCGTGTTTACCTGAATAACCTCTAAGCGTTTTGTTCATCTGACCTTTCTGTCACACCACGATACAACATACATTAAAGCGACCAAGTTGACATTTTTACAACAAACACCCATTTCATTACAGAACACATCCACTCGACACCACATATAATTGACAATAATGTTATTATTTCGCGCAAACATCCGGTTTTCAATCATTCCATGCATGTTTTTTTTCTGTCTGTATTAGAATAGATCCAAAGATGCACGTATCCTAAAATAGCAATGATGCAAACGTGCACCGAGTTCGTAGACATTTCGTTTGGTCGCCTTTCGAAAAAGATTCTTATCGACAATGGCAACGGCCTCTCAGTAACATTCTTGAGGTTCACGATTATTATTATAGTTCGTGTTGCCTTTTTCGAATCAGAATTGAATCATTAATACAGATTGCTCTTTCATGCCGAAAGATTTTTTTATATAATATTCTAAGTGGCTGTACAAGCTAAGATAAGTACAGATTAAACATAAGTATATGTTTATATATGTATATTTATATATTTAAATATTCAACTTCAAACACGTTCTTCAATAATATATCATCATTACTGCTAGTGTAATAATTATATATAAATACTATTTCTAAATATATAATATGTCATATTAGTTTTTAACCTCTTTTATAATACATATCATTTATAAAACTACTTCAAAATTTTTTAAAAAATGTATATTTTTTTAACATATTTATTTACTTTCCATATGTAATATACATGGAAAAATATACTATGGGTATATTTTAAATAATGGTAAATAATTACCATTATTTGAAATAATGATTTTATATAGTATATTTTTCTCTCAATAAACCTTAATTAACTTCTTTTGAAATTAATTCAACAAATGATATTTATTAAAAATAATTAAATTTTAGTTGTATAATAACTAAAACATTCTGTAAATATAATTAATCCCTATTTGTATTTTATGCTTAGCCTATTATACAGTTATACCTAGACAGTTAATGTCAATCATTGTAAATTTGCATATTGTTGTAATTATTTGCAATTACTTGGTTTAATACTGTAAAGTAATTTGTACATTAATTTATATACTTTTTAAATAATTTAAACAGAATTTACACACTTGAATTTTCTTAGAAATAATAGATTATATACGACGATTAGAGCGTTAAACGAAGCAAACGACGTCTAAAAATGCAATAGTATTGAGGATAAAACAAATCTGTGAATTTTTTATTACTGACTAAACATACCGCAAATAATTGTAGAAATTTTAATATATAAAAGTATTTTTACACTACATGCGTTTCATCAAAATGTATAAAACTGATAAACACATTTTTTCTAAATAAGTCATATACATTACATCATTTAAAAAAATGTATTATTTATATACGTATTCATATAAATTATATACTTTTTCATTTTATATATATCATGTTTTTGACAGATATGTAATTTATATACATATATAAAATACAAATATAAAAATATTTTTTTCTAACCAGAGTTCTTTCATTCTCAATATCTTTAACCAAAAATGTAACTAGTCGTGTCGATATTAAATTAACTAATTTTTTTACTTGATATTTGGCAACGTATCTTATTCCTGATTAAATTTCAAGTATTCGTAAAAAATTCACCATGACACAGATCCAAATGTGTACGTCTAAAATGGTCAACGATTTCATTTTATGTATTCAAGCGAATTGTTGTGCTGAAATAAATTAATCAAAAAAGTCATCTCGTACTTGGATGTTTGGTAATTGCAACAGACATGGTGATGCAACTAATCTAGTTTTATTAAAAACGAAATTCAAGGATACATTTTACGTAAATTTAAATTGTAATTATATACAAACGTGTATATATATATATATATATAATGTACAAAATGTAAAATAACACATATTATTTATAAACATTTTCTATTTAGTTTGTTTATTATTAAAAATTTTATTTCAATATTTGCTTTTGTCACACAAAACACAAACATATTTTTAACTTTCCACAGTTATTTTTTTAATTTAATTTATTAGAACAGCAGAAATGAATATTTTGAGATATATTGATACAATGACTATAAAATGAATGAATGAATATATTAATACAATGAATTATATTGAGAATCAAAGCCAAATTCCTTCTATTGAGATTCTAAAGAATCGAAAATTAATTAAAAAATTAGATATAAAAAATTGTGTCAATGAAAGAAAATTTAAAGTCCATAATTTATAATTTCAATATAGGCAACTATAGAATTCAAACAAATATTGATAAGAAATCTTCATATAATTAAAGAAATATAAGTTTTGCTTTCGAGTGTCACACAATCAAAGGGTTATTAATTTGCATAAAAATGATTCGGGCATTTTTTAAAAATAAACCTAACTGTAATAGTTTCAATGTATGCTTAATGCCAAGTAGAAAATATATACCACATCAAACCACAAAAATGATAAAAAAACGAGATTATTTATGTACATAAGCTTATTCTCATTTTCTGTTATCTAATTAATGAAAGAGATCTACATAACAATTTTAAGAACAAAAACATTATAATTATCAATTCAAACATTTAAATAAAACTTCGTTCATTTTCAAATACCCTGTAGTCAAAGGATTATATATTTTTTTTAAAAAAAATAATAATTTGTTCTTAGTATACGTTAATCGATCAATTGATTTAAAAATAATTCGTTCTCAATAAAAAATTTCAAAATTCATAAGATGTTAATATCATACGACCATGATTAGTTTTGAAGACGTAATAAAAAGATAATGGGAAATTTCTGTCTGGTATACAAGTTTTAACTAGAATTTTATACAAGTTTTATAACTTCAACTTTGATACACATACACACATATTATTTATATATATATATATATATATATATATATATATATATATATATATATGTAAATATATAAATAAACAAGATATATTTAAGTGAATCGTGAGGTTCGGTAATAAAACCTATTACTATAAAATATAACAATAAAACTTTGTTAACAACAAAAGTTTACATGAAGTAAAAACATATTTTACTACCCTCAATCATTCCAAATTATATAATAAATAATTATCATTGTTTTATAAAAATAACTCTTACTAACGCTTTCAAACGTGAAACTTATTGTATGAAAACTATTTTTTTTAAAAAAAGCAATATAATTTCTTGGTATACTCGTTATTTAAATCTTTTATATTCGTCTCTCAATCATAATTATTCATTTTATAATGTATATATATATATATATATATATATATATATATATATATATATATATATATATATATATATATATACATGGGTATAATTAATCAATGTCAACAATATTTCAAGTGACATTTATAGTATTATATTTGCAATTTAATTACTTTATATTTCACAAATATTTATATGTAAAACACATCAAGCCAAGAAGAGAATAATTCAAATTGCTACAAATTATTTTCCATGCTACATATGAAAATGTATGTAATTGATTTGTCCGATGTAATTAACAACTGTTAGATATTTCAAAACGGTCGATTGAAATTAAATCTTGTACATAATCGTAATAACAAATTTGAAAAGTGTCACATATTGAGGTCAATGCATCGACGTCTAAATGTATATTTTATGTCACCTTTCATATTCTATATCGTATTAATAAATTATTCAAATTTTGTTCTTTATTGCTTTGTTTGCATTTAATCAATAAGTGAGGTTGAAAAACTCTACTCAACACGGTCACTTGAAATGGGTTTCTTTTATGTCACAGTTATTAATATATATTTATATAGTTATAATTAATTTGAAATAAATTAAAATATTTTTTTTCTTAATTATCATAATTAGATCTCTACTGTAAAATTATATTCATAAATATATTAAAGAGTATAAAACATTATATTATTTATTTAAAATGTAAAATGACAGTAATTAAAAAATTTAACGATTCATTAAGAATAATTTTAATTTGTTACTTCCATTTAATGCATATCACATTTCATATACTTGTTTCTCATTCAATTTTAAAATGAATATTTCTATTATACAAATCAAATAAGTTCCAAAAAAAAGTATCTAATAACATAGTAATTTAATCGTTAACGAAACGAATATATAATTATTTGAAATAGGAGACTGATACTCAAAACAGAAATGTGCATTGGAATGTCTTAGTTTTAAACCTTGAATCATATTTAAGTTAGAAATTAATATTACACGTTGCTAATATATAATACAACTTCTTACGTTCGTTTAAATATATTGAAACACGTTTATAACGAGTGTGATAAATCCGTAAGATTTATTTATAGAATTGTTATGAGTTATGGACACAGAGATGTCTATCCAAGGTCAGTGTATGTCCACATTTGTGTGATTTATAATCACTATTTGAATATGATGTCATCTTCTCAATTGATGACACTATTAAAGGTATAATTTTGTATTCAATTTTTTTTTTAAACAGATAAAAATACTACATCATCTCGATGCAATTCTGTTCGGTTGCAGCAGCAATTCGATGATGCATCAAAATTTATTTGGAGATATTTCAAATTCAATTTGGGCTTAAGTACTTATTTATTTATTTTGATTTTTTTCTATTTGTAAATAATCTAAACAGTATAATTAATGCATATGTATTAATTTCATTATTGTTACTATAACAATACAAATTATTTTTTTTATTACTAGTAGTTTATGTTTTATCGATATGTGATTTGTGTAATTCTGCTACAATATATTTTTCAATTAAATTTTTTATTTAACTATTTACGTGGTAAATATATTTTATAGGTTTAACAATATAATCAAAATACAGTCACTTGTAATTATTTGCACGAAATGTTTCAAATAAAAAAATTAATCTGAAAAGGTAATTTGTATAGATTTATTACATTTTTCTTTTCATACAAAAAATTACAATATTTCAGTAATAAAAAAATGGAAACACGACGTCGATTAAATTCATTAATCATAATACATGTATAACAAAAACTAAATGAAAATAATTATAAAATTTATTTTTTTAAAAAAATATGAAAATAATAAATAGAAAAGATTGAAATAATCATATTTAAAATAATTAACTGTTTGAAGATATGAATTTCCATGAAAAAAATTATTCAGTTTAACACAAACTAATTATTACCCTAAGATATTATAAATGTTGAAAAATTACTTATTGTTTCATTTTATTTGTTTATAATCTAATGCATATTTCAATGACAATTTTATTTACAAAACGATGAATTATAAAATAGCCTATTCAATATTTCGATTTTCAGCTACAATAGAAAAAGAGTTGTAGATATTAACTGATTTTTGAAAATTGATTCTGCTTTTAAAGAAATGTAATTGCTTTATAATTTGTAATAAATGACATATTTTAGAATTTGATAGAATGAAAACACGATTATTGAAAACTTTTAAGAATAAATTAATCAAAACATTTCGGTAATGTTCTACTTCTTTGTATAAATTCCACGAATTCGTTTCTTGTACGTAACTTATTCATTTTTTTTATAAAAAATAGAACACATAAACACGCACACACACAAATATATATATGACAGGGCCGTACAGATATTGAAACTTCAAACAAAATTAACATTTTATGATTCTATTAATGAATAATTTTCAAATATATAAAAAAATAATTTATACAGTCTGAGGATCTCTTCAGTGCTTTTTTATATTTCTAGATTACAATCAAGTTTATATATATATATATAATTGACATCTACAGCTTCTTCTTATCTATTGCTGAATAAAAGTCTCTCACAAAAATTTCCACTTGCAGTAATCAGATAACTCTCTTCCATATACACAAATTTTCTCATGTTTTTACCCCATCTTCTCTTCTCTTTTTCTATCTATGCTCATATAAAAATTGACACCAAATATTTTTTAATTGGATTTAATGAATGTCATTGTGGCATTTTTAAAAATGTCATATGTGGTTTATAAAATTTGCATGTATAATATATATATATTCATATACACATCACATGCACATATGTATACTTTCACACATGCATAATCATAAATTTATTTCGAACACACATAATGGAAATAATTAAATCGTCATTCCCTCAATTTATCTTTCTAATCTTGTTTTGTTAATTAGCCCGTATACATAATTAAATAAGATACAAAATAATAGGGAATTACTTTTGAATAATAAGGTTTGTAATGCAAATGAGATTTCTGTTTATAATATAAACAATGTGTTTCAAGCAGAAAAAGTAATAATTAAAAAAATCCGACACGACTAAAAAATCAACTCGAAAAAAAATCATAAAACATAAATTGAAAATTCTTGTATTTTTTATACGGTCTGATTTTTGTTAGAAAATATTGAAGACTTCTCTATGAAATAAACAATTGTTTTTCTATTTGTAATAGTCGTAGAGACAGGAAACTTGAATCTAAACAACTCGACTGTAGACATAATAAATCGTTCAAAGATAAATCTAGATAAAAAGTAAAATGAAAATGTTTATTTCATCTCGTTGTTTAATTGCAGACATAAAACTTTATGTAAATAAATTTATGTAGATGTAAATACAAACATGTGTCAGTTTGCTGTACGTAAAAAGAATACAGATAGATTGTGAAGAACAGTTCGAATATGAATAAAAAAAAGATATTTGTGTATATGAAATGTGTATTACATATCAATTTGATGGTACAACCTTGTTCACGACACACATCATTGATTTTAGATTATTTGATGTAACATTTGTTCAATTATATATATATATATATATATATATATATATATATATATATATATACAGGACCGGGATTAACATAAAATGAGACAGTCACTTCAAGAATAAAAATCAAAAGTCATATAGAAACTTAATCTGAATTAGCTACAATTAAACACTGTGAATTATCAATAATTTGCCATATAAAATCATTATTGTGTTTATATTTTTGAAAATTGATTCACAAATTTTACTTAGAGCAATTTTATTAAAATTTATAATTTGTATTATTATTTTTTCAACAAAATAAATTGTGAAAATATTATTAATGAGTTTGCTTGTATTAAATCCATTTATTTTCTTGTATTGATCAACGATTTCGTTCTATTTTCTTCACATACCAAACCAGTAACTATTTTTTCATATTTTTACTCTCACATCACTGTCTATGCTCATTTATTTTTATTTCTTTGCACGTTTTCTTTTGTACTCTCGAACCAGACAACTTCTTTTATAAAATTGATTTCCATAGCTACCAATCTCTTTTTTTATGAAACAGTCCATGTTTTAGTTCCCTATATTAATATACTTTATATTATAATCTCCTAATTTCTTCTCTTTATGTTTAAATGGAAATAGAATGGTCATATAGCAAAATAAAAACACCACCGATGAACAAGAGAAATTATTGATTGGGAATTAGATATATAAAAAGGTACAGGAAACGATAAGACAAAGATAAGAAAATTCGTCAGAATGAACTGAAAAGGAAAAGCTTTGGGATTAGTTGAAGTGAAAAATTTTGTGAGACCTTCATCCAACAGTGAATAGTAGAAGCTGATTATATATATATATATATATATATATATATATATATATATATATATATATATATACTCTTTGACGCTTACAACCTTTATAGGGTCTTGACCTCTCTGACTAGTTTTTCTTGTCAGAGTTCCGTGACAATTTTTTTTACGAACTGAGGTTATCTCCACGCTCAACCCCCAACAACTTGAGATTCTCTGATAGGGGATAGAATGCAATCTACCACATGACATACATACACGCACACACACACACACACACACACACACACACATACACACACAAACATACATACACACTCAAACACATATTTAAAAGCAAACAAAAGTTAAGAACATTATAACAAGAGTGAAAAATTTAAAATAAAAATAAGCTGATCATATAACAAAAAATTAAGACCACAGGTGGATAATAGAAATTATTGACTGGGAAATTAGGAATATTAACAAGTCCAGAAATATAAATGGAATAGCCATGTAAAAATTAATCAATATGGAATGCAAGATAAAGGCATTGGATCATTGGAATTGTACAATTTTAGAAGTGGTCTTTAACTAGCAGTGGATAAAAAGAAGCTGATTATATATATATATATATATATATATATATATATATATATATATATATATATAAATGTATATTTCGATTATATTTTAAATTATATTATCATTAGTGCATTGACTTTTGAAATTCATTGTGTCATATCGCACTAAAAATAATATCAACAGATGTAACACGATTAACCTAGAGAACAGAGAAAATATCGATCGGTGTTTTTATCCTTATACGCCGTCTATCAGACGATGACACTCCATTAGTGCCAAGTGGGTTATTCGAGCATGGAACTCACGCTCTTATTACGAGCACATTTATCGTCTACCCTTACACGATTTCGTGTCGACTTCGTCTAAACCATACATTGAATGACATAGCCCAAACCCGACAAAATGTGGAACTATGGCTGAATACCTATAAACAAACAACGGATGTTCGACGCACGACACCACCAGTATTTGCCGTTGTCTGTTTTCACGTTTCATAAACTGTGACATCTAATAAGAAACATTGAGAAAATTCAACAGCGACGACGTTTATTTTGTGTATTGTTTTGTGTTCCTAGGCGAGTAAATCGTGTAACTATTGTAACTGTTACCTATTCTTACATTATTTAATAGTCAAGTAATTATACAGGTGTTTTTTTTCCAAAAAAATATATGAATTATTCATTAATTGTTTTATGTACTTGTATTGCAATTTCATTGTTAATTAATTTAATACACTTAAGCTTTCTTTTTAAATGAAAGTACGGATCTTACAAACAATTCCCATATTTTATAAGAGGCTTTGTTCAATTATTTTGTATATTTTTTAATTTATTCTAGAAATACTCTACTTTTCAATCAATATTTTATATACAAACTAATTTTATATATTCATATAAACTCCTATATTATTTCCAACAGTGGATGATATCTACTAAAACCATTTATGTTATTTAAATCAATATCATTTATAATTAAATATCAAAGGTTAAAATATAAAATTCTTCTGAAAATTATAAATTCATTTCTAATTTTCACGTTACAACTGGAATACATAATGAAAATACTGTTTGAAGATAACAATTTCTAGTCAGTACAAGTCCTAAAAATAAAAACTAATCAATAAACTCAAGTATTTAAACGGTGTTATTTTCTACTAGACAGTGTATAGTTTAAATAAATTATAAAAAAAAAAATCTACCAGAATGTTTTCTATGACTTAACATGTAATATTTTTTTATATAAACAAATATTTTAATATGTGCTCGAATAAAACACTTTAATCTTCTGTTGTGAATAGAAAATTCAATTCATTTATTTCGTCCATTGTCACAAACTGTCTAAACATTTACATTTATTTAATTTAATAACTGTTTGTTTAAAGAGGCGACTAATATCACCTGTTTTCTCCGAACAAATGTGAGCTGTAATAAGCATCGTACTATAAATATTTTCTTTGACAACATTTTTTCTAGTCAATGTAGTAATGAATGGCCGGCCATTCATATACTCTATTTTTAATTAATGAGTAATTCTCGTTCACTGCATAACATATTAATTAAAAATATATTTATATACATACAGTTTTTAAAAAGGAATAAAAATTGTTTAATTTTAAATGAAAAAAAGGAAAACCAATGGTAAAATGTTTTTTGTATAGTCGTAAATTAATTTTAACACAAGATTTTACAAGGGTTCAATATTTACTAATTGTTCACTTTATTGGTTAATGTGCATTTCGTTGGTTGTGCCATAATGAACATTTCTATAAGGTCTTGTATTGTTTACGATAAGCGATTCATTAATGTTAAAATGTTTATACATATAATTTTTTTTTTATAATCGACTGTATTATAAAAATAAACATTTCTATTTCAAACTTTTTACTTTTGCTATAATGTTCGTAATTTTTTTCTAAATATGTATATATATATATATATATATATATATATATATATATATATATAATGACTTAAAAAAAACGACTACAACCAAAAAAGCTTACATAAATGTCAAACTGTTGAGACTTAATTGCATGCAAATACAACACTCGTTTTTTTATTACTAGTAATAATTCTCAACTATGAATAATACCTTCAATTTAAATATAATAATAGTGATTCTACAAATATAGCAAGAACTACTATAAAAGAACATACTACTCATGTTTGTATAAAACTATTATAATATTTAATGAGCTGTACATTAGCATAGAGTTCAGTCGAAAAAACATTATATTCCAGTACGTATTTTACATTTCTAATTTCTTTATGCATATTTCATATCCCTTTTTTTATTTTTGTTCCACATATCTAATAATAACTTACTCTGCCCCGAAATAAATTCTCAATGGATATTTCCGATGTATGTGGAAGACAATACATAAAATTGTATCTTGTCACTTCCGCTTAGCCCTATTTATATGAACGGTTTTAAGCATCGTCGAAAAGCAGTGTTAAATATATATGGGGGATGTAAAAACGAGGGTTATATTATGAATTGGATGTAGTTTAGAACCGCAATATACGATGGTGTGTTTGTATTGTATGGAAATAATACAATTTTTAGTACGAAACTGAGGGTGTATAATACACTAATGAATATTTTTACACAGACAATACTTTTTCTCTTTTCGAAGTTAAACGTATAGAGTGGGTGTGCATAAACGATATATAATAATATGTAATTTCGTTATCTTTAATCTTGTTTTTACATAAATTAACTTGTTTATTTAACTTAATAGATATGTTTGAATAAAAAATTTCAATTTTTTTTAAAAAAATCAATGTTATTTTAAAATCATGTATATTTTTAAGTAGTGAATTAAAATATAAAATAGTGAAAAAAGTAAAGTTAAAACAAAGAAATAATAAATTTTGATGAAAACGAAAATATTGAATCTTAAAATCAATAAAGGATTTGTATGTATTGTAGTAAAAAATAACACCATATTTCAACTAATTATAAGTTTTTATATAAAAAAACGCATAAATCAGTCAAATAAAATGATGTATAACTCATGTTATGTGAATTATATTCAATTTTTTGAGTATAATTTGGTATTTTCAAAAAAATGTTTTTTATTTTATTTTACATTTACTTGAAATATTAATTTTCAAACATCATAAAACCTGTTGCTCTCTCTCTCTCTCTTTCTCTCTCTCTCTATATATATATATATATATATATATATATATATATATATATATATATATATATATAAGATCATCCAAATGTGATGCCTAGATTTGTGTTTTATTAAAAAGAAACGTGTATAGGGTGGTATATTGAGACAAATAAGATGAATTTTCATATAAGTACACTTATAATTATATTCATTAGTTTGTACAAAATATAATTTTTTTTATTTAGCAATTGTATTTAATAACTCATTTCTTTAAGCATTCCGACAAAATTCTTATCTTTTTATTCGCAATTTCTTCACACTCTAAATAAACAACTTGTACATGTGAATTCTAAATTAAATATATTTATCTACTGTTATCAGTACCACACGAATCAATGAAACGAAAAAAAAATTTAAAAAAAAACATAAAATAAAATCTATGTAAATAGAAGATACTAACTAACGAATCCAAATTAAAAAAAAGTCTATATATTTAAATTCAATTGATTATAGACGTGCACGAATTCACCAATTCCTGTTCGCAATTGAATTCAATGTCAAAACCATTTCAATATATGTACCATTCACAAAGCACGATACAGGCAATTTATTTCTATTGTTCAGTTTTGAAAAAGGCAACTATCTATTGTACAGTAGAGACAACTTGGCCAAAGTATACTAACAATAATAAATATTCTGCTTCTCTAATCTGATAATAGAATTACTTTTCATACTGAAAATACGCTGAACTTGTATATTTACAGTCTATATTATTATTAGGGGATACATTGTATGTTTTTTACATACATACATACACATATATGTATATATATATATCAGAAAATATTAAAAAAATCCTCGGACGAGAAAGGCACTGAATCAATCAAAGTGGAAATTTGAGAGATCTTTAGTAATGGATAGAAATAGGCTGATTGTAATGATATTATATATATATATATATATATATATATATATATATATATATATATATATATATATATTTGTGTTAAAAGTGTGTATTTTTTAATTTATTATTAAACAAATACTTGAAATAAATATTGAATAATTTCCACTTCAAATAAATAAATAAACAAGATTTGAAATCGTTATCTTTCTAATATAAAGTAAGTCAAATATCAGACTATTTAAACGTCAGGCATCGATTACACACTATCCATTTTGAGAAAGTCATTAAAGAATATTCTAGACGAATTGGAAGACGTAAATAATTCTTATATCAACTCCTGGGACTAGTGCCAAGAATAAACTGGCTAAATTTAGAAACAGACGTTGGGGAGTGATCTCAACTATACAAGTTTACAATATGCAGTGAACCTATTATAACGTACAGATCACTGAAGATCTGAATCGAATTTCATTTCTGATCAAAATTTCATATACATTTTGGGGGAAAAAAAATCAAAACGATTTTAAAACAATTCTTTTACTGTTAAAAATATTCATTTAATATATATTGTATATCTAACTAAATTTCTCAGTCATATTTGAAAATTCAATATACAAACTTTAATTGTCGATAAATCTGAAGTAAAATTAATTTTTTAAATAATTAACATAATTACAAAATAGAGAATTTCTGATCTGCTTGTAAGAAAAATGGCTATATGTTTTATTAGAAAAATATTTTTTAATTATAATTTAGTTATATGTAATAAAAAAAATGTTATACAGAAGATCGTAGGTAAGAGAGATTCAATCACACAACCCTTTAGCCACTAGTCAAGTCTTATAAAAAATTATTTCAAATTAAATGCGTATTAAACTCTTTAATAGCCACTACAAAAATGTTTCTAAATTATATAACAATTAAAAACATTAATTACTATTGTTAATTAATATCGTACATTAATTAATATTGCACATTAAATTAAAATCAAACTCTAAACATTATTTTGTAAAATGATTAAAAAGTACCTGGTTGTGCTCTTGAAGAAATTATTTGATTCCCGATTCATTAATTCATGTCTAAATCTGCTCATCTCCTCCTCCATTTTTCTCATTTCAGCATCAAATCTTTCTCGGATGCTACTGAATTCAGTATCAATAACACTGAAATCGCCCAATTTGATGGGGATGTTGCGTTTAATACCACCGTCAGCCATTGTTGATAAATTTAATGCGATATGGAAAAAATAACACACAAACAATAATTTAAAAAAATAACACGAATTAAAATTGCACTATTGCACTGTTATCACAAATTACACGGATATGCGAACTCTACAGTCGACTTTTACGATCTGAGTCTTGGCTGAAGGAATTATGTTTTAAATAGCATTCGCAATAGGTAACATTGCGGAGGATTCAAGTTGTGTTTGCTCTGAGAGAGATACGCATATCAAATATATCGAAAAACGTATAGTCTATCTCTGTTATGCATTTGTTAGAGAGAAATAGAGATGCTGTAGAGTCAGCGTTGAAATATTCGCATTCTTTTTTATGAAGTTAACGATTTCCTCATTGATACTTTAACCATTGAAACATTTTATGTGACTGATAAAGATAGATAGTGTTTTTTTCGTTGAAGTGTGATATTTTATCTTTGTCTGCTAAATGTATTCAATATTGTAATGCTACGCCACAACATGGCGCATACACGTCACATATACATATAGGAGGGAGCTCCTGGCTCAATTCCTGGCATGCGCTCAGACGCTATGTTTTGTTGTGTGTAGGAGTGTTATACAAATTGTACAAAGAGTAAAATTGTATTGGAATGATGATTTGAATTGTTCTTAGAAAAATTCATTACTTCGTTTTGGCGCCAATTCATTGTTACCATTTTAGTGCACATAAAGAACATTTATTCATTGATTAAGAATTTAATATATATATATATATATATATATATATATATATATATATATATATATATATATATATATATATATATGTGACTCGTGAAATACTTAAATAATAGAGTATTATTTTTGAAATAAATATATTATAAAATATAGGAAAGAATTTTCAATTAACTATTCATTTAAATGTAGATTTATTAAAAAGCCTATACTAAAAAAAATTAACACAAAAAAATAACATACATTCAAGAATTATGTTAGATATATTAAAAAGTTCTGACCGTTTCTTAAGCAAAAGAGAATAATAATTTTTTATGCTATTTATTAATATTTAATTAACAAATTAATTTCCATAAATATTAACAATTTTGATGGAAATTTTGGAATTTCTTTCCCAAAAAATGATTCTTCCTTGGAAGCTAAAACTCATCTAGTGCTTTTTTCATATCTTGACCTTCATTATTTTTTTCCATTTTAAAAAAATTGCAGAGCCATAATTAAATGGTAATCGAAAAGTGATGATTTAGATGATTTAGAATCTTCCTAGCAAATTTTTTTCTGTGTTGTTAAAAAAACATGTGATCTTGTGTTGTCATGTTATAAAATAATTGGCTTTCTGTTAACAAGAACTGGATACTTTTTTTAAATTCATTATTTAAATTGTCCAACTATTGATAGTATTTTTCAGAATTAATCGTTTCTTTTAGCTTTAGAAGTTCGTAATAAATTAGTCCTTTCATATCCCACTATATAGACAAAATTCTCTTTCTTTTCACTTAAACCCAGTTTAGATATTGATGGAGAAGGTTGTCCAACTTTGCAGTAATTAATACAACAATTTAAATGATACCACAGCCATGTTATTGTTGTCCACTCCATCCTGAAATATCTATTTGAAATTAGCAACTTTTTCTTTGAATTCTTTCTATATTTACTATTTTTGTTAGATAAAAAATGTTATATCTTTGAAATGATTATTTTTTATTCAAATAAATTCTTTCCTTATGTGTTTTTGAAGGGCTGGAATCGAAGTCTATGAAATAACATATGGTATAATTGAAAATGGATAAAATTTAATTTAGTAAAGAACATTGCATAATTGGAATCCTTATTAATTTTATTACAATCATCATCAAACTTAAAAATTATATACTTTAAATTTTTTTTTATTTATAATTTGATGTATATATATAATCAGATGATGTTATTAGTAATTGTAGGTTTGTAAACATTTCTTAATGATAACATATCTACCATTTAAAAATTAAAAACAATTTAATTACAAGTTTCAGTTCGATATGACTAATTGCAAAGAGAGATCAATTGAAAACCTACGACAATAACATACATATAATTCAATCATTCGCTCCCCTTCCTACACAAATTAACAATATTTTTAACTCAATCATATTAACATTACCAAGTAAGGAACGATGTGAAACTCTAATTGTAGGTTTTAAGTCTTGTTTGTATGATTCATTTAAATTATCAATTACTCTAAGTATATTGTTTTATGTCATCAAACTGAATAATACGATTAAAGAAAACAAATCGGATTAAAATGAAAAAATTAACATATGTCCATTAGAAAATTAAGTGTCAATTGAATAAACATATTGTTGTGGACTCGACATTACTTCATATGACCTTGGATGGATCGTTCGAGGCTGTATTGAAAAAAAATGATCATCTTTTTTGTTTGACAAAAACTAAAGTAAACGTAGAGTTTTCCGGAATGTTCTACAACAATATGAATCACTAGTATGTTTTTGAACTAAAACAGGCGTCATTGCTAATACACATATAAATTAAGAGATTTCGTCATATTCACAGTTGTGGGTAGAAATCATTGAGTATTACTACTCATTCATTCTATAACACTATGAATATATATATATATATATATATATATATATATATATATATATATATATATTTATATATTATATATATATATATATATATTGGATCCTCCATAAATAATGAAACAAAAAAATACATTTTAATGTTAATCCAAAATTTAAATTATTTTTCAAATGAAACAAAAAATGTTCAAAATTCTGGTGATAAAATTCTTTTAATTTTGTACTAAAAATAATCCAAAAACAATTATTTCTATATTAAAACTTTTAATATTTCAAATTCTATATTAAACTGTTTCTCACCCATCTTTTTGAAATTTAGATAAAATGTTCAAAAATTCTGGTGTTTCGAAAAAATATTTTTAAAATTTCTTTTAATTTTGTACTAAAATATAAATAAAATCGAAAATATAATATATATATATATAACTAAAAATAAACGAAGGAACAATTTAATAAGTTCTATATTAAAACTGTTTAATATTTCGAAATTCTATATTAAACTGTTTCTCACCCATGCAATTTTTGAAGAATTTAGATATATGATAATCTGATGATGTCAGATTGGGAAAATATGGGAGGTTTTAAATGATTTTAATATATTTTGTTTCGAAATAATATTTTTAAAATTTCTATTAAATTTATTTATCTATTTTACATACATATATAAATAAATATAAATATAAATAAATAAATATAAATATATAAATAAATATATATATATATAAAAATATATATATAATATAATATATATAAATATATATATATATATATATAATATATAAATATAAATATAAATAAAAATTATTTCAATAATATGAATTAATTTTAAAACTCGACATTAAACAATATCACAATTATATATTCCAAATAAACACGACTGGTTCACAATTCGCAGTGTTACAGCAGGATGGACAAGTACTTCATACTTCAATTGACCTAAATGCATTAATTCAAAAACAATATTTTTTTGATGTCGTTTCATTGTTATCAAGGTTGAATACAAACAGGAATGTCAAAATAATCCAATGTTCTACAATTCATATAATATTTATATTCTCATAAAAATTTAAAATTATTTTTATAGTAAATAATATATGCATTTATATATATATCAGATAATCCTCTTATAATGTAGTACTTCTATAACACTGTTTCGATATAACTGACAATTTTACTTTCTGTAATCCTCGGATAACGCGAAAAATAAAGAAACATATCGAATATGGAATTTCCCTTTTTGTTCTCTTAGTGAAATTCAACTACATAAAGATTAACAACAGATTGAATACTACTTGTCGAAAAAATAATACATTTTTAACAAAGAATTAAACTGCACCCACTTGTTTTAAGAACAACTTGAAAAAGTCGTTCTTGGTTTCTAAAAGATAACAACATTAATGTTCTTGACATGGATAAATGTTATTCGGACAATTCTTATCTTATTACAAAAATTAAAACATTTTAAAATAAATGAAACGAAATTATTTTCTGTAGAAATTTATATTTAGATTCAAACAGTTTATATATACATCAAACTGGAAATGTTCAATAAAATGAATATAGTAATCAAAAAAACGTGTGTACTTTTATAGACTGATTTCATTTAATCGTACTGAATTTCAATAAAAATTAAGGTGTAGAATGTTTCACAACTTGTTTTAAATTCACCATACTTTACACCTTCTATTCAGAAACTGCCCACAATTACATTCATAAACGCCTACAACAAAAAGAGAGTGAATAAACTTAAACATAACATTTATAGTTTATATATATATATATATATATATATATATATATATATATATATATATATATATATATTTATTTATTTATTTATTAGGTCTATCAAAAAATTCTGTCTATTTTTTAAATAATTTTTATACTATTTATTAATATTTAATTAACAGTATAATGTCCATTAATATTAACACTTTCTTCCCACCTTGATAGAAGATTTGGAATTCCTCTCCAAAAATTATTCGTCTTTGGAAGCTGAAAATTCATTTGGTATCAATTTTATGTCTCCATCACTATTCAATTTTTTCTTTTTAAAAAATTTTGCAGAATCAAAAATAAATGGCAGTCAGAAGGTGCTATTTCTGGAGAATATGTTGAGTAACTTAGTACCTTTCAACCAAGTTTCATTGTTTTTTTTTTCACTATTCCTCGTTAAATACTTGTTTCTGTGTATATGTGAAGGGCATCAATGATGAAATATACCAGTAAAAATAATAAGTCATTTACCTTTCATTAAAACACTTATCTACGTGCTTAAAATAATTTTACATTAAGTAGACGAACTTTTCGGTAGACCTAATATACATATTATTTTAAATAAGATATAATTTATCATATTCTTCACTCAACTCTACTTGAACTGACTAGTAATGTGAAAAATAAACGATGTAATTTGATATAATAGTACTGAAGAAATCCCCCAGTTGTTTTATATCGTGTTTCAATTCAATTAAACAATTATGTTATAAACTTGTAACTATTTTTAGACGTTTATCAGCCATTTCAATCCGGTCTTAATTAAATTCACTCTCGACTGAACTGAACTAAAAATAAAGTTAATAGTTAAATTTGGCTACATTTAATAAAAATAAATGTAAATCTACTTAATCACATTTATATATTCATATTTTAACTACATATTTACAAATTTCGTGCTGTGATAATTCGTGTAAAGATCAGAACGTACTATCAAAGAGAACAGACGTATGTACGAAATTCATTCATAAGTATTATCAAGTTTTGCTTTAATCAAAGAAGCGAAAAAAGTGTCCCGCCGTCCTTCGTTAATTCGAACACAAGGTCATCGACAACAGAAACGAAATAAATTTCATTATGCATAAACAGGTACGATATGTGTATAAGTGGCGTAAAGAAAAACACTTAATTCACACATACATCAACGTAGTGACTGACTCAGAACGGGGATCACCAAATATGGCCACATTGGACTCGCGTGACTACGACCGTTTCATGACGTCACAGTGATTTGTGGGGTACGCCCATAAAACCCATATTATAATTTGATCGTATTGACAGATTCTTCTATTATATATGGCCACTGCAATTTTTTTATACGGTATTATGTATATTTAATATACATATTATTATACATATGTATATATTTTTGTTCATGTGAAAAACACATACAAACAAATATTGTGCACAGATATGCTAACTGATAATCATTTTAATACATTTTATATGGGGGAAAATTAATTAAAATAGAGCCAGAAAAAATATTGATTTATATAAATAATTATATCTCTTGATATATATGTATATGTGTGTGTAATATGTATGTGTATTTTAGTTTCTCGTTTATATAATCGATAAAATTAGTTAACATAGGGAGAGTAAATGTAGAAATCTACAACAAAACAAACCAAAAGTTCAAATAGCTGAACGGTCAGACGCACTCTAATAGCCTAGAACTGAAAATAGATTTAAATTATCGTCCACATTAAATTCTTCTTATTTCATTATTGTGTTATGTCGAGAATTGAACACACGTTTGTGTTTAACGTGAGAACGATATTTATAAATCTCTTGAGAAAATATGAATTCGTCGCAGCTATGCAACAGTTCTGCATCATACAATAAATACAAACAGACAGGGGTCTTTAACCTTACTAAACGCATGACACGAGACAGTTTTAATGTCACATATATCTGGCATCAGACGAATAGTTTTCAATGCGTGCAGACGTACTAAATTACACATGCGAAGCTTCCTGTACAAGGCACAGACCAAACTCATTAAATATTGGACAGACTTAAAAAATAAATAAATAGTAGGTTCAGTTTTAGTATTTCACGTTTATGTGTATATAAATTTCGTGCGACGAATAATCGAACTTTCTTTAAATAGAAACAGTTTTTTGATGTAATATTTTCTTTTAACAAATTTGTAAATTACATTTAATCACGATTTAAAATGAAATACTTAATTTGTTCTAAACGTTTATTGTTCTTGGAATTGGCATTTCTTATCATATATTTTCAATTAATAATAATTCTTCTAAAATTGCCTGAAAAGTATTTCAGTATATATTTAATGTAAAAGCAAATTAATATTTAATACTATATATACTAGATCTACAAAAAAGTTCTATCCACTTATTGGCCTAATTATTTAAGCACATAGAAAAATGTTCCTTTCAACATACACTGAAATAAATATTTTATCATCAGTATTTACTAAAAAAGTGTGAAAGAAAGATGTCTATCAATAAGGTTCATTTACTACACTATGAACTTTATAAATATCAACAAAAAAAGAATGAATATATCAGCTGCAGGACCATAGAGAAATTTGTTAAAAATTTTTGGAGCAAACTTAATAGGCATTCAAAAGATGGTTCTTGAAATTTAAAAATAGACTATCTATACTTTGAAAGACTTTTGTGGTCGTTGATGATATTTCTTGCAATATTTTGGGAAAAAAACTCATAGTTATCCATATCAGAGATATATGCAAAATTGGTACCACATAAATTAATTTTTACTAAAATATTTTTAAAGAAAAATGATGATTTAAAAATACACATATATCTTACTAAAAAAACTATATCATATTTCGATTATTGTCCAATATCTAAATTTAAAATCTTTTAATAATATTCGTGTAACATGACTTTTGTGACTCATATATAATTGTCTACACCTATTGATACATTTATATAAATGTTAAAAATAATCGTAACATATTTTTAAGAAAATCCTACTAGTGACTGAATCATTTTCAGACGATGTTATTTTAAAACAAGTAATTGCTGAAAATCGAAACATGCATAGTTTCTTCACAAACAAGACACAATAATGTTATTGCCAAAACCAAAAAAATGTACGAACCTCTTTAAAAAATAATTAACGTATTAGTCATGAATATTGTGCATTGTCGGACGAAATAGATTTATTACAAACGAAAATATGGACAGTAAGTTAATACTTTATGTTAAAAAACCAACAGGGGTTCAGCAATACGACATCAAAACAAAATGATTCATTGTTTGTTTGATTAAAATACAAATACATTTATCTTGTGGAGATTCTTAATTATTTTTCTCGGTGAAAAAAGTCGAGTTGAACGATGAAGCTTGAACTTGAATGGGTTTGCTGATGTAAGAATTACTTCGAAAGTTATTTTTCATTATGGTATTTGATTTTTTGTTGCCAGTTGTAATATTTACATAATTACATAAAAATATATGTACGTGTGAATATATTTTGTATATATAGATACGAGGTGTGATCAAAAAATAAGGTGAATTTTTATTTTTTTCAAAGAATATTTATTTATTCATCAATTTTTATTTTGTCCCCTTCAAAGTAATCCCTCTCGGATATAATGCACTTGTGCCAACGCTTTTTCCAATCCTCAAAGCATTTCAAAAAATCATTTTTTGTGATCTTGTTCAGCTCCTCTTTCGATGCCGTCTTTATTTCCTCAATCGTTGCAAAACGCCGTCCTTTCATGGGCCTCTTCAGTTTCGGGAACAAGAAGAAGTCACAGGGGGCCAGGTCTGGGGAATACGGTGCCTGCGGCATCATTAGTGTGTTGGTTTTAGCCAAAAATTCGCGCACAAGCAACGATGTGTGAGCAGGGGCGTTATCATAGTGCAAAAGCCAATTTTTGTTCTTCCACAAATTTGGACGTTTCTGGCGGATTGCTTCGCGCAAATTGCGCATAACTTGCAGGTAATATTCCTTATTTACTGTTCTACCCTGTGGCAAGAACTCATGATGCACCACGCCCCTGCAATCAAAGAAAACTGTAAGCAAAACCTTCACATTTGATCGAACTTGGCGTGCTTTTTTTGGTCTTGGTGATCCGGAATGCCTCCACTGGGACGATTGAGTCTTAGTTTCGACGTCATAACCGTATACCCATGTTTCGTCACCTGTTATGACCCTGTCGAGTAAATCTGGGTCGTCGTTGACGTCATTCAATAGGTCTTGGGCGATGTTCATGCGACGGTTCTTTTGGTCGAAATTGAGCAATTTCGGAACAAACTTCGCTGACACACGTCTCATGTCTAAAACACCCGTTAAAATTGATTGGCACGAACTAAACGAGATGCCAATATCATCAGCAATTTCTCTAATGGTAATTCGACGATTCTCCAACACTATTTTCTTCACTTCTTCAACGTTCTCATCAGTTGTTGACGTGCTGGGGCGTCCAGAACGAGGTTCGTCGTTGGTGTCTTCTCGGCCTTCTTGGAAGAGTTTATACCACTTGTAAACATTTTTTTGGCTTAAAGTAGACTCATCGTATGCCACTTTCAACATTTCAAGTGTTTTGGAGCACTTGATTCCATTTTTCACACAAAATTTAATGCAAACTCTTTGATCCATGATTTTCGACAGCGGAAAATCGCGGAGCCTTCAAAACATTTCTAACTTTTATGCCTCTCACCAACAAACTAAACATGCTACATAGCTGAAATTTGGAACATATATTCGAGACGAGTGTACCAACATAACCAAATAAAAAAATCGAAGATCGAACGGATGTAGCCCGCTAAATTTCAAAATTCACCTTACTTTTTGATCACACCTCGTATATGTATTATTAAGGGACGTTATTAGACGATGCAACAAGTATCATATACCATTCTGCCTTTGATTGATAGATTATGAAAAAGCCTTTAACTCTATGGAAATTAAACATGTCTCTTAAATGTCGAACTAATTTAATGACTTCAGACAACACAAAAAAGCTTAGAAAGATGTATATTAAAAATTATATATAGAGAGATAGAAAGAGAATCGAGGAAATCAGAAAAAAGTAAAAATTATGGATTTTATAGCAAGAAGAGAAGATCAATGATGGATAAGAGGAATTATTGATTGGAAATTTGATTTATAAAAACTCATGTGTAGATAAAATAGAGATATAAGAAAATTTGGTGGAATGAACTGAAAGAGAAAGGTACTTAATCAGTCAAAATGGAAAGTTTTGAGAAAGGCTTTCATTTAATAGTGGATAAAAGAGGCTAATTATATATATATATATATATATATATATATATATATATATATATATACATATCTTACATATTTATAAATAGAATGTTCAGTTGAAACAATGTTATTTTTTCTAATAAAAAAAATATCTTAAAATATATACATAAAATCTGGAATATAAAATTACAATACAATGCGTTGCACATTAGCAGCTGTATAAATAATGTTAAAAATAATACATCGTAATGCATTACAAACTACAAACATATATGTTTACATAATATTCATCTACTCATAACAGCATTACTTCATAAATTACCTGACGTGTGTGTTAAATGGGAGATAAATAACTTTATGCTTGGTAAAAAATGCATTCTACAATTTCGTTACCTCGGGTTTTTATTTACGAAAAAAAACTCGTATGTATGCAAATATCTGTGCCAAAATAATGACACTGTTGCTCTACAGACATACAAAATGTCGAAAATAAATAAAATAGAATATATATATATATATATATATATATATATATATCTTTTAAAAAAAAATTACAAAAACAACCTACACACGATTTGTTCAAAGCCAACTTTGTGTAAACATATTTCTTTTCGTAAGCTGTTACTCTTACGACATACTTTTTGAACGAGTGCCAAGTAAAGAAATGTTAAAAAATACATTAATTATAGTATATGTGTCTTAATAAAATATAATTGTCACTGTTGTTGAGCTGTAGAACTATTTTTTCTCGATTATTTTAAATTATAATGATATTTATGGTTAATTAATTATATTTTTTTCATATTAAAAAACTGTTAATCATTAAGATATTAAATATATCTAACAATTATCCATAATATAATATCATAATTATCCATAGAGTTAAAATAGCATACTTTTCTAAAAATATTGTTTTTTTTTTATTTTTATACAGTAGATAAAAATTTATTATGTAATTATTATTTTTTAAAGGTACATATATTTTCTACATGGAATTCGAGTAATTTTCTAAATCACTAATCAAGTCTAACAAGGGATAATTGATGAAAATGTTGTCTAATCTTATGTAGTAAGTTTAAAACAAGGTTAAGGGGTTATACGCACTTGCGAGGCGCAAAAACGACGTTTTTTTAGGAATTTTTTTTTAGAAACAATATTTATTTTGCAATTACAAATTATGGTTATTTGAATAGATCCTACTTTCAAGAATAAAATAACATGTCGATCATAAAAAAATATTGAAGTGCACCGCTCCTGCAGACGATGTCCCGAACGACCTCCAAAAAAATGCGCTTGGTGGTGATCTCCATATCGGCGGTTTGGATTATTTGAAATCAAAAAATATGGTCAATTCTTTTAAAGGATAGATTAATGCAGGTATTGAACGAAGGAATAATAAAAATTTTCATTTTTGACAAAATGGCGTCTACTTGAAAAAATTTTTTCGTTTTTTACTAAAATTTTCGCTCCAAATTGTTTAAAAAAAATAGTAATAATTTTTGTAAACCTTATTCGTTCGTTCAATACCTGAGGAATATATTTGAGAAGATTGTGTGAAAATTTGAGACCGATCGGTTCAGCCATTTCTGAGATATCGAGATCACCGACTATGAAAACACCGTTTTGAGATAAATGCGTTTGAAGTTTCGGAAGTAGTTTACACATAGTTAAAAAAAATTTACAAATTCAGGTGTATGTCCGAAAATATTTATCGGATTTACTTCGAATTTTCAGAGAATATACTCAAATATATGTGCATTCCGAAAATGCAAAAAAAAATCGATTTTTTGAAATTTCTAATTGCGTATAACCCCTTAAGTAATAACACTTGTATCAAAATAAAATTAATTAATTTCTTTTTTTACTTCAAACTCACATACTTATTTTTTTACATAACCACCATTTAGTGTGACACATTTTTCCAAACGGTTGATTGACATTTTTAATTCATCCACGAAGAAAATTTTTGATTTACTTTTAATCTAATTGTGCAATTAGCTTGAATTTCGTTTCCAACCAAAATATTGATCTTTTAACACCTTCTTCAATTTAGGAACAAGCGAAAGTTTAAGGGAGTATTCTAGTCTAGAATTTCGAAAAAAACGATTTTTTTATTTGCATATTTTCAAAGTTTAGACCTTTAAGAATATGTCCTTAAAAGGATTTTTCGAAATTCGAATTATTTTCGGAGTTATAGTTATTTTTGTGACGCGCCAACCAATCCAGTCTGGCCGAAACGAATTAACTTTAAACGCGTTTTTCTCGAAATTACTTTTTTCGACACGGTTGATGTGATATCTTAAGTTCTAATGGACCGATTTACTTGAAATTTGGTACAGAGCTTCTCAATGTAACAGTGATTGCCCCCGCCTAGGATTTTTTGAAAATTTTTGTTTTTACTATTTTTAAAAAAGTTCGAAAGTTGAAAAAAATAGACTGTTTTTTCACACTGCTGCCATTTTGCGAAAAAAATTTTTTTTTTAATTTTCTTAGGCGGAGATACTACTACAACCTTCTTTTTCAATAATTTCAAAAAAAAATTTTGTTTCAAATGACCGGAAGGGTTGGAACTACGTCAACCAGGAGACACCTTTTTTTTCGAGACCCCACTTTGCCAGCCTATACCTTTTTCAATTTTGAATTTTTTGTTTTTAATAATACTTTTTTATACTCTTAAAATGTCAATAAATAACTGATAAAAATGGATAGTAAATATTTGTTGGGTTTTTTATAGCGCCCGAAAAAATACCTAAAATTCGTGTGTCTAGACTAGAATACCCTCTTAAGAGTTCAAAATCGGAATTATACTGTAAATGTCAGACTTGTCATTTATTCAAAAAATGATCCTATGTAACCTTACTCTTCAAGTAAGTTTCTTGAGTACTTCCAAGGTTTCTCATCAACTTATTAAATTAATCAACGGTATATTTTGAAAATATTTCGTATGCATGATTTCATTTATACTCCTAAGAAAACGTATGTATAAATTTCTAAATTGAGAGAACTGTTTTGAATTTCCTTAAAAACGACAATTCAGGATTGTTATTTTAAATTTACGCACAACCCAGTGTTAAAAAAATCTATCATTGATCCCTGCGTGATAGGCAAATAAGAAATCTCATAATAATTGAACTTTACACATTTAAAAACTTGAGGTTATTAAATTTAAGTTAAAACTTGCTTTTAATGCCACTGAATTCACTTTAGTACTTACTTCACAGCATTATTGTAAACATTATTTATTAACTAACCTTTATGTATATAATAAGCCTTTTTCTATCCACTGCTGGAAAGCTCTTACTCTTAATCATATTAAAAAATCTATATGATTTCCATTTCAAACTTTTTACTTTTGCTATAATGACCACAACTTTTTCTTTCTTTCTTATCCACTCAGTTCTCTTTCTATCTCTACGTGTTATATACATTTATATATATATATATATATATATATATATATATATATATATATGTATATATATATTCACCCAAATACCTGAAAGTATTAACACGTAAACAGATTTCAACATTATTATAAATTTATCATCGTGTATCATTTATCATTTTATATTTTCATCTTGACCTACACAATATAAAAATTTGTTACTATTTCAAAAACTGTATACAAAATGCATCCAACACGAAAATGTGACATATCATGATCATAAATTCAAATTTGAATTAAGTGCGCCCACAGATCATATATCGCTGAATCACACTCGACTTCGCCAAACAAGAAATATGACTATATTTGTTAAGTGTAGTGTTTCAAAGATTCTGTTTCAATCTCCTACATACACAATGTAATGCTGTCAACATCTGCTAATAAATGTTGTTATTATTTTAAGCAATGAAATATAATGTGAGTCAACATTGTATATTCCATAATTAGAATTCGTCTGCAGCTAATGATCTACAGTCAATTGAAAGTTTTGATGTTCTTGGATCAAAAACGATGTTTCAGATGTCGAAAAAAGAAATTACGTGATCATTATATTCAGTTTTTACTATTTGTATCGTAGACAAATATCTATTCGTTATAAATTTATATAGAAACCACAGACCACGTATATGTAGATAAAATATTAAGAATTTTCTTGTAAAATAATTAATGTATGACAAATACTTTAATCATTTTCTAGTAAATTTTATTTATATTCAGTTCAAATGAACTAAAATCACGCAAATATTTCTTAGATTTATTGTTTTAATCAAATTTGTAGTAAGTATATCCATATATCTATAAATATCTTTATAAACTTAAATCAGTATATTGTAAATTTTCAATTATGAGTTTAGTTCAAATATCAAAAAATTAAAAAATGGGAAAAATTCTTTTTAGTTTTTTTTTTTTTGAAAATATTTGATAAAATTCAATGTAATATTTGAATATCCAGTAATTTGCATTTACTACAAGATTTGGTAATGAATTTGTTCTATACAACGTCCTAAAACAATTTCATTCCCTCGATATAAACCCTATCGAGAATAACTGGGATAAAGTTGAAAAAAAAATCCATAAATACTCTATTACTGAAAAGGATTCTTTTAAATAAGTACTAAAAAGTGTGTGAACGAAATCACTTCAGATGTGACTGAAAACATAGTTTCATCTATGCCAAAGGAATACAAACAATAATAGATATAAATGGTGACTCTACGAAATACACTGACGTGTAAAAAAAGAACCATTTTTAAAAAAATCTAATTTAAACGTGATTTATCAAAGGAATTGCGTGGATAATGAAACTATTCTATTTAGAAACACCCAAGTATGGAATAAATATAGAATAATAACGTATTAATTATGAGATGACCAACTACGTCTGATATTTGAAATATGTCTAAAAATAGGACAGATAAATTGATTAAAAACATATTTAAAATTCGTAATGTTTTATTTCATATAATCCATATAAATAACCTTTGAAATTAAGATACATTTTGTCGGGTTCGTAATCAATTTACTTTCCATATTCACGTTGTTTATTCTTCGACATATACTTACATGTTTATATTGCTAATGTATGTACATTGTGCAGGCTATTTGATTGATTTACAGCAACTACGACGAGTAAATTATTAATTAGTCGGTCAGTAGCGTATCCCGACACTTCCATTAAATTAATGATTAACATGTGTATGAACAATACATGACGTCCAGTATTTAGTTTTATGTTTTATCTTTTTTAAATGAGCCATTAAATTGTGCTTCGATTACATTTTACTTGTAATATAAATTATATCAATCATTTTACACTTGGAAATTTTGTTCATAAAATATATATACATAAATATGCACTCACTAAAATCAAATATAAAAAAAACACATAGGGGCTCAAAGTAATATTTAGACACTTGATTTTTCACTTGAAATTAAAGATAAAGATACATGTATTTTTCTTCAGCTGTATTAAAGTTCATTAAAATTCATTACACACACAATTAAAAATCACTTAAATTCGTTTTTAAAAAAATATCCAAATTAATTTCGAAAATTATATTCAATGACAATACTGCATATTTTTTTCTGTATAGTTCAAAAATCCACAGAAATTACATCTGTTATTTATATATTGTATTCAGAATTATCATTCTTTTATCTTATTTAATTCTCATCTCTACTAAACTTCATATATATATATATATATATATATATATATATATATATATATATATATATATATATATATATCATAATCACCTCTTTCTATCCGCAGATGAGTAGATGAAAACCTCTCTCAAAACTTTTCACTTCAAATTCTCTAATGTCTGTCTCTTATATTCCATTTCAACGATTTTTCTTGTGTCTGTTTATCTCTCTCTCTCTCTCTCTCTCTATATATATATATATATATATATATATATATATATATATATATATATTAGTTATTTTTATCCAACAGCTCAATAAATGCTTTTCATTATTTCTCATCCGCAGTTTTTGATAAGAAAACAAAAAAACAGCTCAATCGATAAAGAAATGAGAAATACTTTTAATCAGATATAGAATATATACATAAAACTCAATATATATGTATGTATGTGTTTCGCAGTGCGGTGCGTGCAGCTACAAAATTTTCGCAGTGCGGTCCATATACTATAGTTTTGTAGAGATTAAATTAATTTTAAATTTCGAATATTTGGACTAAGTCTTTTAAATTGTGTACAATGAAAATGTTAGTATTATAATAAAAATTATATATATATATATATATATATAGAGAGAGAGAGAGAGAGAGAGAGAAGTTTTTTCGTGATTTGTCTGTTTTCTTCGGGCGAATATTGACATGGTTTATAATTCATGATTGTTATTATTGAACTTTCTATCTTTCTTTTAGTTTTTTTTCGAAAAAAAATTCTGAATTCGGTAAATTTAACCGTGCAGCACGATCATTAGCGTCTATAGTAATTGGAACCGACGTTGGTATCACGCTAGTGTCTTTAGTGTCACAGTAGTGCGACTTCATGTGTATTCATTAGGAATATTGATATCATGGTTTTTATAATTAAACCATCTGGATTGAAAAAATATATTTTTAGAGACTTTAATATCTTTTTAATTTTTAAAATCGAACAAGACATTCAAAAATATTCGCGAAAAAAAGGACGTTCTGAAATATTATACTTGAACCGTAAAATTTAACCGATTTAGGCAGCACGATCATTACGGACTGTCTATAGACAAAAATCGCAATTGGAACCGACGTTCAAGTATCACGCTTTTTTTGACCAAAAAAATTTCTGTCTTTAATCATGTATGTCACAGTAATTGTGAACAGACTTCATGGTGCGTTTATTCGATTTCAGGAACGAGATATTAATATCAAAAGTAGACATTTTTACGACAACGTAAACCATCTGGAAAAATGTGAAAAAAATATATTTTATAAAGAATCTAATGCTCTTTTCAATGAAGTATAAAAAATTAAAATCGAACAAGGCGATCAAAAAATATTTGCAAAAAATGAAGGACGTGTATTCTGTATTACAATATTATACTTGAACCGAATTAAATAAAATGTTATTTTTATGAGATTTAGGCTCTGGCGCCAATTTTTAATGCTCGAATGCGTGCCCACGGACTGTTATGAACATGATAACACAGACCTTAAGAAAAAATTCTAAAAAAATATATTTTATAGAGAATTTAATGCTCTTTCGAATGGTGTATAAAAAATTAAAATCGAACAAGGCATTCAAAAAATATTCGCGAAAAATGAACGACGTGTATTTTGTATTACAATATTATACTTGAACCGAATAAAATAAAATGTTATTTTTACGAGATTTAGGCCCCGGCGCCAATTTTTAATGCTCGAACGCGTGCCCACGGACTGTTAGGAATATGATCAAGACAAAAAATCCTAAAAAAAATTTTTGAAAATTTTGGCCAAAAATTCAAGGTATACCCCTTGACGTTTTTTTTGGCCGAAAAAAAATTTCTGAATTCGGCGAATTTAATCATGCAGCATGATCTCTAGGGCCTATAGTAATTGTGAACAGATGTCGGTTTCACGCTGATGCCTTTAGTGCAATAACAATGCGACTTCATGTGTAGTCACTAGATGCGAAATATTATTATGGAAACAAGAATTTTTTTATAATAACACAGACCTTAACAAAAAATTCCAAAAAAATAGTTTTATAAAGAATTTAATGCTCTTTCGAACGGCGTATAAAAAATTAAAATCGAACAAGGCGTTCGAAAAATATTCACAAAAAATGACCGACGTGTATTCTATAATATACTTGAACCGAGTGAAATAAAATGTTATTTTTACGAGATGTAGACCCCGGCGCCAGTTTCTAACGTTCGAACGTTTAAAGTTTAAGAATAATTTTAGTACAAAAATAAAACATATAGTTGAAATAATAACAACAAAATTAACAAAAATATATATGTATGTATATCAATTAATACAATAATTTGTGTTATTTTATTAATTCTAGTAATAATTTTTTTTCATTTTATTCAAAGAATAATTTCGAGAATTTCAATATATAAAATTTATAAATAATCTTGTAACATTCATCACTATATATAGAATAAAAAATAAATATTCCATATTCATGAAGAGTATGCATAGAAATCTTGTTATTTTCGTACTTAGAAGAATGATCAATGAAAGATCAAGAGTTAGGAATTTAAAGAATGCTGCGTGACGTTGATCGTCGCGACGCTCAATCCGTGATCTATATTTGGCACGGTGACTCTTATAAACGTTGGGGAATCTCCCAACAAATTGCCTCTAGAATACTCGATACGAAGCCAACACAAATTCTATTCGCGTGACTCATAAATTTATATACGAGATTGTTTTCCTAATAACAATTATCAAATATCTTTAAATACATACACATACGTATAAATGTACGGCTGTGTTTAATATTCTATTTCTGTCGGTCAACGAAATCACTGACGTATTTATTATTGCGTGTATTGTGTTCGAAATGTTCAGTTAATAATAAATGTTAATAAATTGTTTCTGAACGGATGTGGGTTCATCGACAAACAAACTCATAAGTAATCGAACCACATTTTATTTTAAATCTTGTTAAATTTGATCTGTTAAGAATTTTCATATTTCGTAAGGAAATCTAATTTTGAACGTTATTTTCTTGGAAATTAACAATCATATCTGGCATCTTATTAGGTTAGTATAAAAATAATACTTATTTTGAATCTTAGTTTCAACAAATTATCTTCAAACTAAATTTCATTAACATTCAAAATTTATTACGAGTATGTATTGAAAGTAAGAAGATTTTTTAATGAAAACATTTATTAATTTCAAAGTTAAACGCTAGATTAATCATATATTTTTTTAATTTTCTACGATTTTTTACTATTTGTTCAATAAAAAGTAGATTCCATGTCCAAAGAAATATTCAAGTTGTAATGCCATAAAATTATTTATCTGCTTATAATAAATTTTACAATGAAATACCTGTTTTTCAAAATTAATAACAATATAACAGGTAAGGTTGGATGTTTCTTTAACAACCCAGAAAAAAGAAACGAAACTTGATTGGGAAGTTCTAAACCAACCAACACATATTCTCCAAATATATCATTTTCCAACTACCATTTATTTTTATCTCTACAAATTTTTTAATTGAAAAAAATGGAATGAAGATGGAGATATGAAACAAGCACTTGATGAGTTTTAACTCACAAGGACAAGTCATTCAATCTGAGAGGAATTCAAAATCTTTTATCAAAATTGGAAAAAGTTGTTAATATTTATATAAATTACATTGTTAACCCTTATCGATTGTATGTCACCTCTGACGTGACATTGCAACTTTGCTCTATCAAACGTATGTCACGTGCGAGGTGACAAGACTGAACAAGTAACAACGTCCTTATTCCTGAATGTACACACTGTATATTTTTACAGTTTAATTCTTATTCAATAGCAGACAACACGTTCTGTCATATTTCAGCAATTATTTTACTTATATTATAATATTTTATTCCTCCAAAAATGAATAAAGAAACCTATAGCAATATGGAAAGTAACAGTGATAGTTGTAGTGAAATATGTGAAAATTTTGAATATTCGGTAAGTGATTTTAATTCTTATGATGAAGGAGACAGTGATACAAGTGTTATATTTCAGTCAAGGAAAAAAATGATCCCTATTCAATATTCAAGTTAAGAGGAAAGCGAAGTGGAAAGAGAAATTGTTCCTGATTGTGATGAAGATTGGATTGAAATCGACAGTGATGACAAAGACATTTAAAATGAAAATATAAATATTTTTATGTACAAAACTATCTTTTTATATTAAGTAACTTTAGTTACTCTTCTCTTACAATAAGCACTCAAATATATCTCCGACCTAGTGAAAAGTTAAGTACAAAATGTTAACGTCTGATAAGGGTTAATTAAATATTAACAAACAGTATAACAACAATTCAGTATTTTCTTTTACTTAAAAAATGTATAGAACTTTTCGGTATACCTCATACAATTGACAAGTTAATAATTACATTATTATTTTGTTAGTTCCTTTTACCATAAAAAATACAATACAAATCCATTTGTGATATTTACTATCACTACAATTACAGTAGTGTAAGAAACAAGACGCGCATAATTATTTCCGTGTTAACTTATTAAGAAAGTGTCTATTTTTTTACAAAAAAAAAAAACGTCATAAGTGTTAGTTCTACGTCATACTTGCATTCTGTTCGTGAAGAAGAATGTGGAAGTCCGTATATGGATCGATAGGAAATATTATAGATTTAGCATGTGTGTGTGTGTGTGTAGGTAAAGTAAAAAAACTGGTTAGCGATAATGCAACGTGAATTATGATCTGCACATATTTATTTATTGATTCGTAATCGGTAATGGTGACGATGGCCTTGCACGTCATACTGAACAATACAGATTCTTGGATTGCATGGGTTATGTAGATATTAATATTTACGACGTGTGCATTTTATGCAACAATTATTCGTAAAAGTATACAGTTACATTTTATTGTTTATAAAAATTACTATTATTGTTCCCATTTAAAACTCTTGTTTGTAAACGCAAAAAATGTAAATGTAATAATAAAGATAAGTCAACATGAATGAATACTGATATCAATCAAATTTATCTTTATAATAAACTCTATAGAACAATACTTTTGGACGTGGGTTTCACGCTGGTGTCTTTAATGCTACAGTAGTGCGACTTCATGTGTATTCGTTAGGAACGAGATATTAATATCAAAAGTAGATATTTTTACGACAACGTAAACCATCTGGAAAAATGTGAAAAAAATGTATTTTATAGAGAATTTAATGCTCTTTTCAATGAAGTATAAAAAATTAAAATCGAACGAGGCAATCAAAAAATATTCGCAAAAAATGAAGGACGTGTATTTTGTATTAGAATATTATACTTGAACCGAATAAAATAAAATGTTATTTTTATGATAATTAGGCCCCGGCACCAGTTTTTAATGCTTGAACGCGTGCCCACGGACTATTAGGAACATGATCGTGACAAAAAACCGGGAAAAAAAATTTTGAAAAATTTTGCCAAAAATTCAAGGTATACCCCTTGACGTTTTTTTTGGCTGAAAAAAAAAATTCCTGAATTCGGCGAATTTAACCGTGCAGAATAATCACTAGGGCCTATAGTAATTGTGAACAGACGTCGGTTTCGCGCTGATGCCTTTAGTGCCACAGCAGTGCGACTTTATGTGTAGTCGCTAGAAGCGAAATATTGTTATCGAAAAAAGAATTTTTTTATGATAACATAAACCTTAAGAAAAATTCCAAAAAAATATATTTTGTAGAGAATTTAATGCTCTTTCGAACGGTGTATAAAAAATTAAAATCGAACAAGACATTCAAAAAATATTCGCGAAAAATGAACGACGTGTATTCTATAGTATAATATTATACTCGAACCGAATAAAATAAAATGTTATTTTTACGGGATTTAGGCTCTGGCGCCAATTTTTAATGCTCGAACGCATGTCCACAGACTGTTAGGAACATGATCACGACAAAAAATCGCAAAAAAATATTTTGAAAAATTTTGCCAAAAATTCAAGGTATACCCCTTGACGTTTTTTTTGGCCGAAAAAAAAATTTTTGAATTCGGCGAATTTAACCGTGCAGAATGATCACTAGGGCCTATAGTAATTGTGAACAGATGTCGGTTTCGCGCTGATGCCTTTAGTGCCACAGCAGTGCGACTTCATGTGTAGTCAAGATGCGAAATATTATTATGGAAAGAAGAAGTTTTTTTATAATAACACAGATCTTAAGAAAAAATTCCAAAAAAATATATTTTGTAGAGAATTTAATGCTCTTTCGAACGACATATAAAAAATTAATTACGATCTGTAGAACAATATTTTTGGTTTGTAGAGTACTATAACTACTTATTAAATTTAATATACATATTAGTTATGCAAGAATTTCCATCAACATTTTTATTATTTTTTTTTATCAGCCAATTGAAATCCTAAATTAAAATTTTTAAGCTGTATGCTTATTTTAAAATTATTTTTATTTACATTTCTTATAACTGAAATATTTAATTTGTTTTTATCAATAAATAAAATAGTTAATAAACCTTTAGATCTGATACTGATAAAAACTTAAAATTATTTCTCCGTTTTTCGTTAATTTTTTCATAAAAAAAACTTTTAGCTTGTGTGTATCAGGAGTGAATCATATGTGTATATATTAATCAATAAATAAACATTCTAATTTTAAATCACTGTTGAAATGAATCAAAAAATCAATAATATTTCGAATGAAATTCAACATATTTTGCTCATTTTAATAACACACTAAACGAAATTCACATATAATATTTTTAATAAGTATTCATTTTAATCTAAACACTTTAAAAAAATCAAGTATTTAAGTTCATTCGTTTATACCTGTAAATAAATTTCGAATTGCTAAATATGGTTTCTTGGAATTCAACTTAAAGCAACCCACGCTTGATACACTTGCCCACTTATATAAACCCACGACATTTATTGAACAACTAACTTACCTTTATATAATAATATGTAAAGTATGTCACTTCTGTTTCAATTATTTTCGTCTATACTAAGTTTTGAAAAAATGTCAATAAATTATTTATGAAAAAATAAAAAATTCGAAAAAAATGATTTGTAAGAAATAAAATGAAACTAATAAATAATAAACATTTTACCAGACATGGAGTGTGTATGTTTATATATATATATATATATATATATATATATATATATATATATATATATATATATATATATATATTATATAGATACATATTTCGACCTACCGAAAATTGTTTTAACTTTTTTTGGATTTTTTTGATACCATTTACATTATCTTATAATGAATAAGACAAAATAAGAAAATAAAACAAATAAGATAAAAAGAGATAATAATATATAGTAACCTCCTAGTGTTAAAATGACAAAGTACAAATTTAAATCCCATCTAGCGACGAGTAATATAAATCTAAAACTTACACGTTTCATCACCAGGGGGATACTATGTTTTTGCTATCTCATTTTAATCAAATTAAAAAGATGATTTTCTCTATCTTACACATTGCAATTAAATATTTTTTTCATTAACATAATTTAAATTTTGATCAAAGGAATATTCTCAGGAATCAAAATAACAATTTCGATATTGTTGGTGAATTTTACGTTCTTTCGAATGGCATTAATTGCAATTCTGTATCTCTAATCATTCGCTCAAAAAATGCAAAAAAACGCTTACAACATAATCACTTCTGTTTTAATACTGGTAACCAAAATAGTAAATGATAGAAAGTAAATGTATATCCAAACCCTTCAGTCTTATATGGATCCTGTAAAAAAATCCATCCATCCATCCATATATATATATATATATATATATATATATATATATATATATATATATATATATATATATATGTAGGATATGAAAAATATTTAAATTTTACCATATATATATATCTAATTTTAAATGCTGAAAATCATATATAGAAAATTCGATGTGTCTGTGGTCCAATTTGGCTTACAGTATTATAAGACCATCATAAAAACGTCTGTTTGAAATATAAATTATCTAGACAACAAATAAAATAAACAATAAGTGATTATTGGCAATTTTATAACCTTATGGATAATTAATTCATTTGGGTTAAAATGAATTTACAATTATATAGAAATAAATATTAAGAAACATTTTTTGACAGTACCACTCGTAGTGTTAAAATGCTTAAGTTTAAACTTTAACAAGTCGTCGTTAAGCGTAGTAGAATCGCATTTAATATGTGTTGTGTCTAGTGGCCGATAGTAAAAACTTAAACTTATGCAATTTACCACTAGATGCAAGTTGTATAATATTATTATTATTTTATTCTCACATTATTTATTTATTATACACAATAGAAATAATAATCATTTATATATCTCTACAATTATTTAAATTAATAATTAAATTTATTATCTAATATACAAGATGGATGAAAGAAATATGAACGATATGTTTTGACTACCATTTTGATTTATTGGATTTTTATAATGGAGGAACACTAGACAGCTGAACAGCGTATTGTTATTGCAAAGACATTTTATTAAAATCAATTTTTCTTTCGTCCATCATGAATAATGACAGTTAATCGTTGAAAATATATTTTTAATACTTAATTAAAACCATAACTCGTTCCTAAAATTTATTTTAATTTTTATACTTATTTCCTTCGTGGTAACTGAACCCTGAACGTTTTCCTTCTTGATTTTGCATCGACTATCAACTGTGCTTGACGTTTCAAATAGCCTCTTGATGGTACATCTTCTTCATCATCTGAAGCTTAAAAAAAAAATCAATTTATTGGTTGTTTTGGAACTGGCTGATTCACTTTACACAAATGAATTTTAACCCCAACACCACAATAATTTAAAATGTTCAATAATCACTTATTGTTCACATGAACAATAAGTGATTGTGGTGTTGGGGTTAAAATTCATTTGTGTAAAAAAATATCAATTTATATAATATATCGGGTAATTAAGAAAGTTTTGTCGTTTTTATTGAAAAAATATGATATATAGCTACCTATAGTTACTGTTGGTAGCATATGTTGTGGCCCAGCAACTGATACTGGAGATTTAGATGCAGTTAGTGCCATATAAGATGTTGGCATTTCGCTTTTGTCTTCAGCAATTATTTTTGGAACGGTCAAAAATAATTTATCAATCTACGAACATCAATATCCAAAATTATACAGTTCAACCAATAAAAATAAATTTCAATGTATTTTCCTATGCTACAGATACAAAATGACTATCCCTATATATATGTATGTATGTATGTAATATTTACATTCGAAGATGAATCTTCAATTCCACTATCAGGAGATCCATTTGTGTCTTGAAAGAATAACAACAGTAATCGTTTTTCTAAAATATTTAATAACTCTTCACTGGCTATTGAATCATTCGGTGGATCGTCGCCCAAATCTATACCACTGTCTGGATCGGAATCGATCGAAGCCCCTTTCAATTGGACACACATATTGTACAACGACGTACAGATCGCGTTTGTCACATGTATGGAATTTTCATACGCCTCGTGAATTTCCTCATAACGTTGTTGTTGTGTTGTTGCACGCTGATTAATGTTTTCAAGCATTTCTATGTTTCTAAAAATATGAGTGTTTTATTCTTTAATAATAGCAATTGAAGCTGAAACATTCATAATAGGAAATTGTACGTAATTGTCAATTAACATCTATTTATCAGATTTTAACAAGCTTTTTTGTTGCAAGTTTAAAATACAGTCGACCATCACTAATCCGGCTATTGGTAATTCGGGCATAATTTCGGCGAATATAATTTATTTTATATTTTATTAATTTCTATATATATATAAATGATACTTTTATATTTATTTCTGGAAAAAGTCTTTATAGTAGATCAGTGCATTTTTTTAAAAATGAAGATTATAAATTTTTAAAGTATACAATAACAATAAATACGATATCATTTCAATATAAATGAATTTTCACCCCCAACACCAAAATATGTTATAAAATATTTAATAATCACTTATTGTTTATAACAACAATAGGCTAATACGCATTTCAATGACAATGCCATTATCGTCAGAGCTTTTTTGCTTTATATATTAATTGCAAAATATAAAATATTGTTTAAGAGCAATACGATTTTCAACGTAGATTTTACAATTTTACTTCCCATTTGTATATTTTGATTATTGTTAACACATCTTAAATACGTACTTCTCTTTATCTTTTGCTTCAAGAAATTTGAACATTTCCAGTTCGGTAATCATTCGCTCTTTAGCTGTTTCTAAATTTTCTTTTTCTTTTTCGGTAGTTTTTCTTAATAACATGAGACGATTCAATGTTTCTTTCTGTCCTTTGAAACGAGCCAGTACTTCTTCGTTTTCGATTGAACCTGTTTAAATAAATAGTTGAAATTTTAGTTGTCTTGTTAAAAAAATACATAGATACATACACACACACACACGGAAAAATATATATTAGGAATAACATGAAAACAGAATTAGAAAAGAGTGAATTAGAAATAAAACCAAAATTATAGGCTTTATACCAAAATTGAAAAATTTAAAATATAAATGGGCTGGCCATATAATATAGTCTCATTTGGGCCACCCTATATAAATATTGAAAGGGTTGGATGGAAGGAGGGATACATTTCTAGATACTGGAATTTAATAAATAGATGAATTACCTGTAGCTTGTTTCAGTTTTTTAAATTCCGAGTCTAGTCTAGCACTTTCTTGCATTAACAATTCTTCTTCATTGTCACTATCTTCTTCTTCATCGATATCGGATTTTGGACTGGAAATTCGTTTTTCACGATGACCACTGACGGCACCTGTTTTCAGTGTATGTGATGTGGAAACTATCGTATCACGAGTCAGGCTACGTGCAGTGCCACTTTGTGCAGCTATACGTCTTTCAAGCCGTTCAAGTTCGCGTTTACGAGCTTCCACACGTTGTCTACTTTCGAACAATTGTCGTTCTCGATTTCGTGTTGCGGTTAAGGCAGCATTTTGTTCTTCATCTAGAGTCGATCGAATCATATTGCGAATTTCAACAGCGTCACTATAGATTTTCTAAAATATATATTTAATTGTAAATTCTTATTAAAATAAAAGGGGTAATCGAGAATTTCTTAAGGGGTTATACGCAATTATAAATTTCAAAAAATCGATTTTTTTTTGCATTTTCGGAATGCACATATATTTGAGTATATTCTCTGAAAATTCGAAGTAAATCCGATAAATATTTTCGGACATACACCTGAATTTGTAAAAAATTTTTAACTATGTGTAAACTACTTCCGAAACTTCAAACGCGTTTATCTCAAAACGGTGTTTTCATAGTCGGTGATCTCGATATCTCAGAAATGGCTGAACCGATCGGTCTGAAATTTTCACACAATCTTCTCAAATATATTCCTCAGGTATTGAACGAACGAATAAGGTTTACAAAAATTATTACTATTTTTTTTAAACAATTTGGAGCGAAAATTTTAGTAAAAAACGAAAAATTTTTTCAAGTAGACGCCATTTTGTCAAAAATGAAAATTTTTATTATTCCTTCGTTCAATACCTGCATTAATCTATCTTTTAAAAGAATTGATCATATTTTTTGATTTCAAATAATCCAAACCGCCGATATGGAGATCACCGCCAAGCGCCTTTTTTTGGAGGTCGTTAGGGACATCGTCTGCAGGAGCGGTGCACTTCAATATTTTTTTATGATCGACATGTTATTTTATTTTTGAAAGTAGGATCTATTCAAATAACCATAATTTGTAATTGCAAAATAAATACTGTTTCTAAAAAAAATTCCTAAAAAAACGTCGTTTTTGCGCCTCGCAAGTGCGTACAACCCCTTAATAAATTAAGGACAGAATAAAACTAGTTAAAATAGTTAGGCTTTATGGCTAAATTCATTTACATAATTAATTTATTTTTACATAACACACTAGTTACACCTATTTACGATAATTATTATTGATTTTATTAGCTTAGAAAAAAATAATTAATCTGCATTATTTTTTAAAATTATAAAAGCAAAGTAGATAAACATTTTTATGAATAATTGTACATTTATGTTTATTTAAATACTCTATGCATTAAAAATATTTGGAATTTCAAACGTAATGACGTAATAAATTATTTTTTCTATCCTTTTTAAAAATGTTAATTCTATTTTAAAAAATACATACATTTTTGTTTTTGTTTAATATAAATTATATATCTTGTAAATATAATTGAATATGTAAATTAATAACAATACTGACTAATGTTTAACCTAATTTAAATAAACTAATGTACTTATGTTACCTGTAAATGTTGTATTTCTTTTTCTTGTGCTTGAATAACTTCTTCAATTTTTTTAAGAGACTTTTCGAAACGTACACTATCTTCAGATAAGCTTGTTTTTATCATTTTATATTTATTGCGCATATGTCTTGCTTCTGAACTTTGAATTTCGGTCCTGTGAATTTCATTCTCGAGCGATATAAGTTTCTATTGAAATTTATATATATACTTATAAATAATACAATATAAAAAAATCAGAATAAATAAACAAAATGATCATTGCGAATTATATTCAAATATTATAAACAAAATTAATTAATTTCTAAGTAATTATAATAAAATATTTTTTTCTATTTTACTATTCACAGTCATAATAAAATACTTAAAGATTTCTATTCATCTGTAACATTTTCCTTGCATACCTTTTTAATAGGATGTCCTTTTAAAATATCTTTTACTTTCTTCGGTTTCTTATCCTGTTCGTCTATCAACTTTTGACGTTCTTCAGCCAAACTCTTCATATACTTCTCCTTCTATAATATGAAAAAGAAACAAAATTATTCCGTGAGAGACCATTTTTTTTCTAATGTCTGTTGTACATACTAACTGTTTATAAAATGTCCAGTATGTAACATTGGCTACATATTGTAAACATCCAGTTGTACCAGTTAATAAGAAATATTATAAATACAGAGTCGTACTCTGAATAAATTTAGTGATTTTGAATAATTTGTAAATAAATATGATAAATAAGTAATTGTTTGATTATGAAAATGAATAATTTAAAGTATTTTTTTTGTAATTAGTAATAAACTATAGTTTGAATTTATTTTTGTACAATTGAACCAAAAACAATAAAGTTTTTTATTTTAATTTATTATAAGAGGATTAGAGAGATTTTTTTATATAAATAAAACATTTTTATACACGTCAAGATTGTATAATAATATTCAATAATAACTAATAGTAATTAATTAAAATATTTAATAACCATTCATGAGTATAAGTAAATAAAATGAATAATATGTGATTATTAAACACTTATTTAGGTGTTGAGGTGAATAAAATATTTGCAAGTTAAAAACTTGACAACCCAGCGATACAAAAAAAGGATAATGTTAGAAATATCTAAACATGGTTGGAAAATCTGTAAATAGATAAAATTAACTGATATAATAGAACGAATAAAATGAATAGAAGAAATATGGTCAGAGCATAGAGCAAGAAGAGAAGACAAGGAGTAAACAAAAATAATTATGAAATGGCGACTAAGAGCCAAAAAGAGATCAAAGAAGAGATTTCACCAAAAATTGAGGAATGAAATTATGACGTATAGTAGAGGTGATGTTGGATGAAATCAGTCGCGGACAGGAAGCAATAGAAAAATTGTGAAAAAATATTTAAGAAGGTCTAATGACATTTGATTAAATGTTTGCTCAACAGAGAGTTAATCTAGACTTTTATGATGATGATGACGATTATATATATATATATATATATATATATATATATATATATATATACACTATGAATAAAAACAATAACAATACTAGGTTTATTACAAGAGTAAAAGAGTTTTAAATAAAAAGAGGACAATCATATTGCAAGAAGAAAAGATTTTTGGTGAAGAAAAGATATTATTAATTAGAAATCCAACGATATTAGGAAATACAAGAAAAGACAAAAACATGAAAATTCATTGAAAAGGGATAGGTGAGAAAAGCATTGAATAATTTGAAGTGAAAAGTTTTAGGAAAGGCTTTTATCCAGCAATAAACAAAGGCTGATCATAATTATATATATATATATATATATATATATATATATTCCTATATAATCATCCAATATTCTTAACCCACTGCTAGATGAAGGTCTCTTTCAAAACCTTCCACTTTGACCTATTCAATGCTTTCCTCTTCCACATATTCATATAAATATACATACACTAAATCCGGTTCTGACCACTTGTGTACATTACTGTCCATTGCCTTTTTATTTGACGCTCATTATTTTTTTGTAGGGTTAGTGCCCCTGTTGGGCTTACCAACGACACATGTTGCTCACATTTAACCCTGCTACGTCATCGACAGCCGTCAACCTGTTTTTTTTTTTAAGTCGTCCGACTTCTACATTACCATTCTCATTCCAGTATTGTAATGCTTTATTATAACGACTTTAATGGTAAAAAAATGTCATATCGTACAATTTGTTCGTTCATGCATATGCACACAACATTATTTTATTCAAGGAACTTTATCTTTATAATGTATTTTATACACGTGTACAACTTGTCTATTTATACATATATATATATATATATATATATATATATATATATATATATATATATATATATATATATATATATATATATGTATATAATACTGAACAGAAAGTAAAAATTAAAAATGAAAAAATAAATTTATAAAAAAGATAATTATATTATATATTACATTATTCACAAATAATTTATTTTTTCTCATTAAAATAAATTTACGTTTTAATATAAAAAATACATGGAATATTATAATATAAGAAATAATGATTTTTACAAAGAAATAAAGAAACAGTAAGAAAAATATCAATTAAAATTACGAAAAATGTTATGTAATGTTAAATAATTGAATCATTGGATCACTTGAGGTGGAAAGTTTTAGAAGAGGCCTTTATCCAGCAGTGGATAAAAAGTAACTGATAATATATACATACAAATATATATATTTATATAAATATAGGTGGCCTTAATGAACCTGAAGGATATATATATATATATATATATATATATACATACAAATATATATATTTATATAAATATAGGTGGCCTTAATGAACCTGAAGGATGTAATATGTAAATATGAGTCTAAACCTTCAGTCTCATTTGTGCCACTTGCATTTGAATATGTTGATTAATTTTTTACCTTTACTGTCTTATAACGAATTACGTCTAACTGTTTCTTTAAATCTATTACTTTCAAATCAAATGTATCGCGTGCTTTTTCATAAGTTTTCCTCGTAATCGGCGCTACTTCTGCTAATTTTTTACCATTGAGATTTGGTACTCGACATGGATCAACCAATCCTCGTGCGGATTTGATTTCATTTATGAGAACAGCTATAGTACTCTTCAGACGTAGAATTTCATCGCAATTCGATTTACGTTCGGCTTCGCAGTCTTCGAATAGAGCTTTACGTTGACCTTCTACAATGGAAAAAAATACGCTAACTTTCTTTTCAATTTTTTTTTTTCAAAAAAATAACAGTGAAAGGAGAAGTGTACTCAAACAGAAATTGAATTTTGTACACATATAACACAACAAGGCACTGATATGAAATACTGCACAAATTAGAAACTGATTTTTTTCTAAAAATAACTTGGTAGTTGTGCCATTATTTATGTGAATCCCTAATATAATTTCTAAAATCAAAATTCGGATACTTTTCGGAGAGAGACCGTGGAGATATATTGAAATTATTGCAAAATTCATTATACAGAAATGTTTCTTTAATTACTGACTAGAAAGTATTCGTTACAGAAGACTACTAATTGTCGACTTTTTCTATGTAAAAGGGTTTAAATATACATTTTTTGTATCCATTTTGCAGGAATGCAGAAATCATCATCGTGAAATTTAATGAAGACTTTTCTAAGTGAGTGTATATACACGTATGTGTATATATTAGAGAAATAAAAAAGAAATTCACATAATTACATTTTTGTGTTACACACGTATCTATTTTCAGTCCATTGTAGAAATTAATAAACGATGAATGAACTATTTTTTTTATTGTATGATTTTTCGCATAGATAATTCTATCATTATAATAATTTTTTTGTTCTACGTTACGTACTTCAACCTTTTACACCACACACAGTCAACAAAAGACTATATATAATTATAATAAATTGGTTGATTCTGCGTAGATAATTTATGATTTATTTCACAAATTTATTAACTCACATCCTTCCTGAGCAATTCGGTTTCTCCACACAATGTGTACTTGTTACGTGTATGAACTTTGACCGTTCACATTAATGCGTCTTTATTATTTTTATTATTCGGATTTACATTTTCGTATAAATTATTTTATTCGATGGCAATGAAAAAATCGTAAATTTTGTAATCTTACTTTCTATTCAGATCAAATAAAAAATCTTTTGAAGCAATAATATAATCATTAGATTTTAAATTCACGAGATATAACAGAATCTACGAAATCTCATATAAAAAATATCATTATGAATTTATAAAAAAAATATTTTTTTAATTATTTATATGTGTGTGTATACCACAAAAAGTTATTTTTGGAGTGAATGCTACATTCATACACTGTCTTAGAAATCATTTTGTACACATAATACAATTTAAATTCACTGTGCATGCATGATAATGGTTTTTATTTCAGTACACATAGGTTCAGCTTGTTAGGATATAAATACTATGAGAATGTATAAAACGTGCGTTCACCGATTCTCAATTACTCTCTTTAGTATTTGTCGAAAATGTTGTAATCAAAAGAAATACAAGTCTTGTGAAAATTGTTCATCTACATCAATCATATTTTATTAGAATCAGATATATGTGTGTACTTTAATTGAATGGAAATTCGGTCGAAGTATTTGTATACAAACAAGAAATTTTTACCAATGAAGAAAGTAACATTGTATGTCAGGTTACTGAATACATATTTTTTATGTTTATTAAAGAAAACAATGTAAATTGTTTTTTTTTTTAAATTATTTAATATTGTACATCATTATTGTATCCAATACAATATATTATTTATTTATTTGGACAAAATTGTAATATTTAAGTACTTACACTCAGATTCAACATAAATATACAGACTTACCTGACAACTGTATTTTCTTCTTAATTTCGAATATTTGTTTATTAATATTCGGTAGTGCATTTTCATCCAATGCATTGATTTTACACTGCCATACACTCACTGTTATCTTATTAGGATTTTCTTCCTCCATCTTTTCCGTTTTTATTTTACCTCAATCATCAAAAACACTTATTTTAAAATTTTTGGTGTTAAATTTAGTAATAAAATGAAAAATAAATACAGTCTCTCAACAGATAATAAACTTTCATTTTAAAAAAGATAACATATTATTATATATGATGACCTAAATGAGACTGACGGATAATAAAGAAGAATAAATAATAGTTAACAAGTAAATTTACGTGTAAATCATTTAGTCTCATTTAGGAAACCCTATATAAATAAATCACTAACTGAATAACTAATAATTTATGTATATATTAAACAAATATTTACTTTACATTTTTATCTAAAACCAAATTATGAATCTATATTTTAATTATAAAACATATATCTTAAAAAATATATATAAATTGGACAAAATGTGATTATTTAGTAATAAAATTATTATAAAATATTTTTTATAATATTTTTTTTATTGAATATTTTTATAAAATCTTCTTTAATGGAATACACAATTTATATTGTATAAGTATGAATTAATTCTATTGTTAAATCAGTATTGGAGTGTTAAAAAAAGATTAAATTAAAAAGAATATTAAATATTATTAGTACTAAATAACCCATATTGTAGTTTGTGTAAACTGGTTGAAAGAAAATATCAAAAATGAATCTAGTTACAAAAGATTATTAATAAAAAAATGCAACATTAAATATTTTGATGTAAATAAATTACTTAGTCTAATATCACGAAGATTTATAAAAAAAATTAACACTTTTAGTTCACTTTGTTAATTTGCAATTCAACAGCAATGCTTATCATTTTTCTAAAATAGAATACAAAGTCGTAAAATAGATTTTTGAAGAAAGTGAATGTAATTATAGAACGATTTTATACAATTGATTATTACTATGACAATTAATCCATTTAAGTAAAAGTGAATCAATCATAGTACCAAATTAATTGTGAATAAAAATATTTTTTAATTGTATTTTTTTAAAATTATATATATATATATATATATATATATATAATGTACATACGAGCAAATATGTTATCTATTAATCAATAATAAGAAACGACTTCAATATAACATTCTTGAGATACTTGCAGGTTTTTCCCAAAAAATACACATATCACTTATACAGGGAACATAAAACAGAGAGAAATGTTAAAATCAAATTTACACTGTCTATTTAATTTCCATAATATATCATTGTGTCAGTATTTAAATTCATTATGTCCACAACACCACTTATGAACTAACACTATTTTATTAAGTAAATACTTTTACTCGAAAACCTGAATGAATCTGAAGAATTTTATTGTTAGTATATGCTTGAGTAAATGTACTTGAACAAAAGTAAATACTATCTGGATTTTATACTTATAATATTTTCTATCTTTTTCAATCAGTACATTTTTTTCATAAAGCTTATTGACAAAACAGCATATGGTTGCCATAGTAACTTATTTATGAATTGTTTTATTATGAATATAGACATATCTTTGTTGTTGGTGTGTGGATGTATGCAGATAAATATTTTGTAAATAAACAATTATTTATATATATATATCAGTTTCTTTCTTTCCTTTGTTGGACGAAGGCCTCTTCCAGACATGTTTACTTTGAACGATTCAATAACTTTTCTTTCTATTCCACATCAACAATTTTTTTAAGTCTCTACTATCTGTGGATTTCTCCTTAATCTCTTTTATATCTCTGAGTACTCAATCAATAATTTATCTTATCTATTCATGGTCTTCTCTGCTTGATATATGATCAGTCCATTTCTATTTTTACTTTTCACTCTTGTTATATATTTTTTTAAAAAAAATCACAAGTTCTTCTTTCTGTCTCAACGACTAATTAATTTACATCTTTTCATGTTTCTTTATAATATTTGGAACCACTGATTTATTTTCACATTCAAGACCCATATTTCACTGCCATAAGTGAGAACATGTAGGATGTATCGTTAAAAAACTTTTCTTTTCAAACATAGAGGAATATCGGATTTCTTAGTAGAAGAATTTCTTCTAAATTGACACAATTCCATTTTTATTCCCCTATTCATTTCACCTATAAATGTTTTTTTTTTAAGTTAATGAATTGTCCCAGATGTATAGGATGGGCCCAAAAGATACTACTAATAATAAAGGATAGTAAATGAGAGTAAGCAATTAAATAAACTCATCCATTTAAATTACTCGATAGATAAATTTAAATCCTTCTATTTCTATTCTTTTAATTCGATTTTTCTCTGATTTGAAAATTTATTGAACATTATTTTTATTTTGCAAAAGTTCAGACTAATTTTTTTACTTACTTTATCTTATTCTTATATTTCTCTTCAAAGTTCATTTGGACTTGTTGAGAAAATAATAATGTCGTTTACAAATCTTAAGTGACTAAATATCTCTCCATTTACTTTACATGGTATGAAAATTGTATAAAAATTTGACATGAATAAGGGTGTTTTTTATAATTTTTATGTTTAATGCAGTTATTATAAATTAGTAATATTTTATTAAATCTAATATCATTGTTTATTAGATTTTTATTGAAATTCGTCCAAACTCAATCAAAAACATTTCAAAATATTGTCTTTCTGTAACCACACCAGTTTTGTAACAATTTAATACACTTTGTATGATTCTTATCTGTGTTTTTAATACCCAAAAGGTTTATTTATTTTTGTCCTTAAAGGATATGACTGTTTATTTATATTGTAACATTAACATTGTGTATATTGACTTCAATTTCAAGTTTGAGAAAATATAATATTTTGTTTATTTTATTTAACACGCTTTATATAAACATATATATATATATATATATATATATATATATATATATATATATATATATATATATAATGTATTGTGGAAATGATGTGATTTACACGCGTGTGTATCGTCTGAATGTCAATTAAAATAATAAGGAAACAATGTAGGTACCAAACAAAAACTGTTCCGTCGAGCGACCGAACGACAAGAAGAAAAGAAAACAATTTTATATAATTCTTCATGAGGAGTAGAGATATTTGGACAGTCATGTCACATCAAAGCGTGTCCCTTTACCCCGCGCTAACACCATCGCGTATCCATATACACTAGCAATACTTAATACAACAACCGACCATTGTTTCTCTTGGCCAGCGATTAAACTATAGAACAGACATCATGTTCATTTCTAGTGTCGGCATTTCTTAGTCAACACAGTGTCTGGTCAATCGGATGGTTAGTAGTAATACAAGTAAAGGTACCTCGGCATCGTTGACCACGAACACAAAACCAGTCCTCTCGTCTTTTAGTTGATTCTTAGTTGATTCCCTCCACTAGTCTCCCTTCCGAATGAGCCACAAAATCAGGCGTGCGCTGATTGGTCGGAACGACGTGACATGCACACCTGCATTCCAAAACGTCTGTGCAAGGAATATAGTTCTGCAATTCTCACGCGTCGTATACGTATTTATCGTCGATGTACGTGTAAATTATTATCGTAAATGTAACAAGTACACATATTAGGATCGATTTTATACGATTTCGAATTACGTGAATTAGCTGAAAAAGTTTTAAGTCTCTTTTCGTAAAGCGTGTACGCGTAGAATCTTTTTACTAAGCGCGTCGGCCATATTTGTTTAGGGACTACTTCCAGCGCATTCACTGGACAAAGCGGTTCAGATGATTGTGAACCGCGAACGCGTGTGTCGGTGTGAACTCATCGCTCATCACAAACAATCGGATTTATTTTTGTTGTGTGTTCGTTCTAAGTAAATTAACAGTAAAAAGAGTGAAAGAATTAACTAAACGAAAATGTCGTGCGATTTTTTTGTTGAGTGTGTGACATAATTGTTGTGTGTAGTGTGTTTTTATTTAAAAAAAATCAAATATCCTTCCGTACAGTTCATGTTTGTTACATTCTTTGGATAAGCCTTAGTACATGGTATTGTAGTATATGTGTGTTGCCCCATGCGGGAATGTAGTTGTATAAAATGTGGATTACGAATTCACCACGGGATTATCATTGGATTACATTGACTTCTTCGGTCCTGTTCATCGCGGCCGTCTTCATCTTCACGACGAATGTATGCGAAGCAACAGGTACGGAAAAATCTATTTTTAAGTCGTCGATAATAATCCGGCCAGTGGTTGCGTACGGATCGCTACGACGGCATCGAGATGTCTTCTTATTCTATAAATACATTTTTCAACTTGTTGAAGATGCAAAGGAAGTGGTTGTGTTGAGTTACGATTTGTATATTTAAAAAAAGATTAGTTAGCGAGGCATGTTTTCAGTAATCTCTCGTTTCCGTTCGCAGTCAACGCCGCAATTTGCGTAACTTTGTATCTTTTTAGATTTTGTTAGGATGACGTAGGAATTTTCTGCAGATTCGTAGAAAATACTTATGTGAATAGTACTTAAGTATTGAAAATAATACCGCAAATACAGTACAACCTACTAAAATATTTCAATTTTAAAAATGTCTGCTAAATTTAATTTTTATAAATTTTCAAAATGAACAGTGAATTAAGTCCATCCAGTCAGAAATTGAGTTATTAATTAAATAAGTCATTGTATGTTTGAGAAAAATATAAATGTTTAAACGTACAATCCATTTTCAGTTTACTTAATCGGTAGAAACTCTCATATTGTTGATTTCAATAAGTATTTTTTTAATAATTACTTGATAAATCCAAATATATTTTTATTCAGATTTTACTAGACAATTAAGTTTTAAGTATACGTATTGATATTCAAGCAAATCAAATATTAAACTTTTTCAGTGATTAAAGATATACACATACATACATGTGTGTTTATATATATATATATATATATATATATATATATATATATATAACATTCGTATAAAGGAGTTATGTTCCAGAAAAATTCCACATTAAGCAAATTGCGTTATGCTAAGCTCACATTTCATATAAAACAAGAGGGGTTATAGTTCCAAACATTTATTTCCACATAAAATTCTAAATATATTTTAAGATACAACTATAAACAAGAAATAAACAGAAAATTTAATTTTGAATAAGAGTGGGCATACAAAATTTGATAAGTAGAATATTTTTTGTACTTTGTATTTTTATTAGTACTATCTTTTGAAAATCAATAAATAAATATTATTTATATCTTCTATTATCAGTTTCATACAATAAAAGGTACTAATAATGTAAATAATTTATTAATATCTTTTAAATGCATAAAAATGGGATTAAATTCTTTAGTTATGCTGATTAAAAAATTATCAGAATTTAATAAAGTTACATTTTATAATTTTTTGGCTACATGTTTGAAACGCCTTATTTTTATTTGTATTAAAATTTTAATTATTAAATTATTTTATTTTTAATAAATGAATTCATTTTATAAATTATTTTGCCTCATTATAAAACAGTTCAAATTTCATATATTTCTGTCTTTATTAGGAGTTGAACATATTTTTTTATAAAATACTTATATATTTTATTTAGTTATTTTTCTAGTAAAATTGACGTTAATAAAATTAATTCATAATCTATTAATTGAGTTGTTGAAATACAGTTTTGTTATTACATTTACAAATAAATCGCCTTATATCACATGTAATATTAATATGTGCAATAATTAAAAAAAATGATTTGTATTATCTTGTATATAGATTTCAAATAAATTTGAAAATAGATTTAGATAATTATAAGAAGCTGATAAGGAAATTATATATATATATATATATATATATATATATATATATATATATATATATATATATACACATGCATACAGTTGTTTATTAATAATTTAGAATATATTAATTTACGTTTTAAGAAATGTAAATTACATATATGGGGCAGAATTAATAGATTTAAATAGGTAAAAATATGAAACTAGTTACTAAGCATAAATATTATAAAAATATTACAATCTTTATAATATTATATATATTATATATATATATATATATATATATATATATATATATATATATATATATATATATATATATATATATATATAATGGTACTTATATCCACATGTAATATCAAAATGATTTGCAAATAATTATAATAAGAAAAAATTCTTTTCAGCTGTTCTAGTGGCTAGTTGGTTTATACGTAAAATAATATATGTAAGAGGTATGTTTACCCCATATACGAGCAGCTGCATTGAAATACTACATATTGCAGGGATTGTTACTTGTTCAGAGCATCTTTTGTGAAATAAAAATATAACTATGACATTTTATTTAGTACGTGTGCGGTCTTATTACATATATATATATATATATATATATATATATATATATATATATATATATATATATATATATAATTTATAATTTTGACTGGTTAAGTTTCCTAATAAAAGTAAAAAATAAAATTGTTTTAATATCTCAAAGTTTTAATTTGATATGCCAAATTATTATATACTTTTAATATAGCAAATATGTGTACACTTATTTAAAAAATAGTTATAATTAAAAATTAACTTAAATATTTTTAGATATTTAATAAGTTTCCTTATCTGTTTTATGTAAAATTGTTTCACTTTGAAATGGAATATCTTTAAGAGTAATTGTATTATGTGTACATTTTGTATCCTTAATTTATATATATATATATATATATATATATATATATATATATATATATATATATATATATTATATATGCACATAAAACACCAAACAGCATTGATTGTTAATTATGAGTAATATATGTCACTTTTTAATTGTTTTTAAATTTATTAGTCAATAATTAGTCGATTGTTTGTTTTTTGTGTACAATTCTTATATAAGTAGGTAGCAGCAGTACTGTATTATATGAAATTCTAGCGGAAATTGGAATAATATCTATAACTATAATCTGTATAAATAGATTTTTTGTCATATAAAAAAAACATCCAAAAAATGAACAATTATAAATCGTACTTTCTTAATGGCAGACATTTAATTTTTCAAAATATCCTTTTTTAATTTATTTATTTATATATATATATATATATATATATATATATATATATATATATATATATAAACAATGCACGTAATTTTGCAAATTTATTTTTATGTTGTGGATATAAATCATTATTTTAAAAGAACAATATAATTTTTAATTCTTGATAAAAATAATGTAAACTAAATTAACTAGACTGTATTACTTACGTATAATATATTACTTACGTACTTAAAAATATTACTTACGTACAATATATTATATTGTACATGTGTAATAAATATAAATTTCAAAAAAATTAGTTAATTTTGTTTCATAGATGGGAATACGTTAATGTAAATATTTTTTCATACAATTGTTTACAAATTTATTATAAAATGTTCATCAAAATATTTGGACATGAAATATTTCGAAATTAAAAAATCATTAGAGAGAAAAAATTATATATTGTTTTAATTAAAACAATAAGTAATGAAATGTTGTAAATTCAGCAGATGTATGTGTGTGTGTGTGCATATATATATATATATATATATATATATATATATATATATATATATATATGTAATTTATTTATTATTAATAATGAACCTTTATAAGATATGTTAAATTGACTATTGTGTTTACAATATATGTCTGTCTTTCATAATAATAATATAAAATAGATGGTTGAAGACATTTTAATTTTTATAAAACTAGGATTTATGTTCGTTGAATTGTTTTCGAAATTACTTTATTTATGTTGAAAGTACTTTCGAGTCATAAAAATATTTTTCTAGAAGTTAAAGGCACATAAAATTGTCAGCTCCAGTTATCTTTACACAAAGTTTTAGAATTGCATTAGTTTTATATGTACAGTTAATTAAAAAATTCTAAAATCTTTCATCGATAATTTTTTTCTAATCCTTTATGTACTACGTCAGTAATTTAACATCTCTTTACATTTTGAATATAAGTTTACTTAAGTTATTATTTATATTTCATACTATTTCTTTTTATTTATTGTTCTTATATGTTGTATATGCATATATATATATATTAATAATATCTTTCTATTCACTGCTGGATTAAATCCTCATCCAAAAATTTCGACTTTAACAATTCCAGTGCTTTTCCATTTTATTTTGACAAATTTTTCTTATCTCTGTCCCATCGATCTATGTGTCTTTTTCTGCACCTTTTTAAATTTTTATGTTATCAATTAATAATTTTTCTCTTGAATTATTTTAATTAATTCAGTATTTTTTCGAATAATTTTTATATCTTCTCTACTAGTATGATAACCACACTTCAAAAATGTTTCGTTTTTGAAGTATGTAAATAATCCAGTTCTATTTACAAACTCAAATTCCATTATAGATAAAATGTTGAGCATATTTGAATATAAATGCATATACGTGTGAATGTATTTAGTGTTCGGTATATTTTATTCAAACCTCCCAACTGACGTGTTATTAAGTAAATAAGACTGAATGAAATACAAACATGGAAATAATAGATAAGTGTGTCAGTTTTATGATTCTCATAGGGCCATAATATATATATATATATATATATATATATATATATATATATATATATATATATATATATATAATTTGATGTGAGCACTATAGACACTGATATTCCTTGTTCTGTTTGTATAAGAAATTATTTTAATTGATTTTCAAAGACGAAAATTGAAAATTGTTTAAATATCCAGTAATATATAAATCATTTTATTTTATCAAATTTTCAAAAGATTATTAGTTTTTCTATCTTTTCTAGAAAAATTAATTTAAAATATTGATATATGTATATTTATATAGAATGGTCCAAGTGAGACTGGAAGATTTAAACATTTATTTACTTCTTTACTGTTATTTACTATCCTTTACATTTGGAGCATCTATATATACTGTAGATACATATAAATTATATAAAATTGTGTCCATGTAGAATGATTTCCGTTGAACTTACGACGATTTTAACTTGATACAATTAAACGCTTGTCATTTGATGACCATTCGTTTTCACCTAAGAGTTTATGTACACGTTGAGACATTGTCTCCTTTGCAGCTGGATGTGTACGTGCCGGAATGTCGCGTATGGCCGGTGTAATTATGGCCTTCAGATTTTGTAAATTTTCAAGTTTTGCTTTATACACCATGCTCCGATCATTTATCAACCTGGTCAATGTAATGAGATCGATTTTCAACGATCTGTTGTCATTCCATTCAAGATTAGCTCTTAAATACAATTTTAGTGGAATGTTTTAAATACTGTTTCGATCATTTTCAATTGATTGTGTGCTAAAAACGAATATTTTTTTATGGTATAGTCGTTTCATATTGTCTGGTTATTAATATGGTTTTCATAGGAAACGTATTTGTTGTTTGAGGATGTTACAATATTGAAGGATGTTGGTTTAATAATGATTAATTGTAAATATATGAATGACGTAATTTATATATATTGATAAGTAAAAACATTCTTTATAGAAAAACGCTTTTAAAATAAGATCATAAAAATTAAAATCACCATTGAGTAATTTTTCATTATTTGATTATAACATGTGTGTGTGTGTATATATGTGTTTATATACATACGCACTCAAATATTTGATTAAATATGTAATTTTTAATTTTTTTTATTAAAAAAATCCATAAATAATCATAATATCTGTTTTTTTTCATTTTTCTGTTCCTTTATCTCCGTTATCTTTTATCTGTTCTATCTCTATTTATCTCTATATTATTATTTCTAATTTTAATAAGTCTACTATTAAATAGAAGTTTTTAAAAAAATATATATATACATCATTAGCTTATTTCTGTCTATTGAAGGATAAAGGACTGTTCTAAATTTTCTCCATTGACTATCTAATACTTTTTTCGATTTTATATTAACGAATTCTCTCATGTATATCCTGTTTATCCACAGTTCTCGTTTCTATACGTTTCTTGATGTCTGAAGTTTATATATGTATATATATATATATATATATATATATATATATGTGTGTGTGTGTATGTGTGTGTATGTATGTATGTATGTATGTTTAATAGAATATAATTCGTATAATTAAAAAAAACTGAGTTTGATAACTGACTTTTGAAAAACGATGAATGATAAATCACTTAAAAGATATAAAAACCAAATAAAAAATTACTGATAGATCGAATTAAAGATATTATATCAAAAATAAATTATGATAGCATATCATAAATTAATATTTTGATGTATTAATTTTGTTAATTTGTACGGGGAATATATGAAGGCGTAGTCGACAAATTATATGTTTTAATTCAAATGATTATCATCTGTAAATATTTGTTGCTAAATAAAAATATTAAATTAAGTGTAAAAAGTATTACTCATATATATATATGTATATATATACTGTCATTTACTATCCTCTAGTCTCATTTAGGCCAACCTATAGAAGGATATAGTTTGAACTCTATGAAAAAAATGTTGCAAAAATCAAGCTTAAATTCAGTTTTGTATTTTATTTAAGTGGTTAAGGTATTTTTGATTACTTTTTCATAGTATTAATCTTGTTTTTTATGTTCATATGATTTTTATGTATATTTTTTTTAATTAATGTGAGATTAAATTTCTTAACTGATTTTATAGTCTTAAGCAATTTTGGTTGATTATTGAGATATTGGAATTTTTAATCGGTATTAGACATAGAAAGATTGTTGAATGTAATAATTTATTTTTGAACGATTTGGAAAGGAATATAAGAAATATCTTCATTTTGCCTTTATTTATAAAATTCACTATTTTATACCTGAAAGGTTATCGTCTCGAAACATCAATTCGCAAAAAAACTGAATATGTTATTTCGGACATGTTAATGTTCTTCTAGACGTAATTTGTGGTAAATATATATTCCTGTGGTTACATTTATCATTGCAGTCACAATCTACAAAAGCTTATATGGTGAATTTAGACAAAACCGCATTTATTCGATGGTACGTATCGTTTTTGTGCTCGTCGCGCGGATATCATTTCTTTGTATGTGTTCACGTATAAATGTTCAGCGATTTTCCAAAAGTTACATCGCCTTCGGACCATTGTAAATAATCAATTCACGTGCTTTTAATGACTTACGCTTCAGGTCATTGTCTTTATGAAATGCAAATATATTCACAATAACGATTTTTGTAGTGCTACATTAACTAGTTTTGTAATCGTCCAGAGTTGTAATTTGCTCGTAGTCAACATTTTGTTTTCATAATACTTTTTATTTTTTTTTAAAAAAATGTATTTATATTTTACATAATTTTTTGTAAATGTCATTTTTACAGCAGATAGAAAATAGAATATTGGAAATATTTGTCTGTGTTTACACTCCCTCTTATATATATGTATGTATGTATGGTATGTGTGTGTGAATTTATAGATGAAGTGATATGTTTCAAAATTATAATTTTACTGTTTTAAAAAATGTTGGTCAGTACATACTTATTTTTATTTATGGCAGTAAATCGGGGGTCTTGAATTCCAGAATAATTCAGTAGCTTTAGACAATATAAAAAAGCATAAAAAGATATATGTTAGAAATAACACGAGAAATAGAAGAACCGAGTGAATCAGAAAAAAAAGTTACTGATGTATAGTACTTTATATTTTTATATCACAAAATGAATCGATTCGATCATTTGAATTATTATTTATGATGAAAATATTTTATGAATTTCATATTTATGAATAATTATTGGATGTTTTCTTAGTGAATTTGAAATCTATCTAATGATTACGAAATTATTGTGGGAAAAATAAAATGGACAATATTACATTAGAGTACAATAATAGTTTCATTCATTGCTTGAGTACATATATGAAAATTCTTAAAAAAAATTAGTATTTCATTTTAAATTATGTTTATTTACACAGATATGTAAATAATCAACAAATATATATATATAAAACTGATATATTTATCTATTTTTTATAAATTAATTTAATATTTGATAAGAATTTATACATTTTATTTACAAGAAGTAAATAGCAGTTTATTTAACAAATATACTTTTCTTCTCTTTATATATATATATATATATATATATATATATATATATATATATATATATATAATAAAATTACGCAATACAAACCGTTAAAAATAAAATTTTGACAAGTTACAGCTGCATATGAATAGAAATTATTTATAAACGTGTGACAATTTTTATATAAACTGTACATTCATGTATTTATGTTAAGTATTAAATATTTTTTGTATAACGGTTTCTTTTGCAATATTAATTATTTATCACAGTCTCTATTCACCACAATTAGTGCAATATAGTAAGATATATTAATGTTAGTTAGGTGCAGTGAATGTCTTATAATTTCTCCCATGTTTGAATCATTTCCTTATTTCTATTTCTAAACTACATGTTATTTTATATTTATTTTTGAATTGAATTACTTTTCAAGTGAAGTAACATACACATTTTATTTAAAAATTGGTTTTGCATGGCGGTTGATTTATTTTTATAAATTGAAATTTTTTGAGATTTTATATTATTTTTCTCTGAACATTGTGGTATGATTATTGAATTGTGGATTAATAAAAAAGTGAGTTTGAAATGATTTCGTGACATTTATAAATTCTATATTGTTTTTTAACATGATTATTTTGTCTAGGGATAGTCTTGATTTTTTTCTTTAATTTTAAATTCTTTGTGTTTGATTTATTTTTGATGTTTTCTTCATACTTTTTTCGGTTTTAATATAAAGTTACATTCTGAAGTACAACTTCGTTTTAAATTAGTTCCAAGTATTAAATTCTAACCGCAGTAGAGTGTTGTATTTATTTATCTTTTTCCTGATAATAATATTACTTGTTATTAATTTTATACTGTGATATGACCTGTTTATCTTATCCTACTTTGCTTGAAGAAATAAACCTTCGATTAATATATAATGTTAGGATTTATTTGTAGAAATAAAACACAAATTTTTAAAATAATTTAAAGATTTCGGACAATTCCGTAAAATATATGAAAATATTAAAAGGAGCTGGGTAGAAAATAGAATGGATTTGAAAATAAATATGAGTCGTAGACATAATAAAAAAAAATTTTTTTTCCAGAAAGTAAAATGGTGTGTATAAAGTTATAAACTATTTTGTTAATCAAATTGTCATCCATTTGTTTTTAATTGTAATATATCAGGATTTTAAATCAAATATACCTTTCATGAAGAACTTTTAATTTTTTTTTAATGAAATTCACTTATATGATTTTATTTTTCTAAACTTCTTTTCTTTAAGACATACTTTCCTTTTTATTTTTTTTTATTTCAAATAAGAATCTTCTATTTTTGTTGTATTTTTTTAATGTGTTTACTTTGTTCTTTTAAAATTATTTGTAGCTTTTATTTAATTCTCATATTGTCATTAAGTACGGTATTTAGTTTAACCCTACAATGCGCAATGATTCATATATGAATTATTGATATTTCTGTTACTAACTTTGTATTAAAAAAATTTAAGACTGAATATCTGATAGTTCGTATAAATGAAATATCCATCTGACAAAATATGATGCTATTTTTTGTCAAAATTACTAATTTAGCAATGTGCATTGACATTTCGACACAAGAGTGTTAGAAGTGATTTCTTCCTGTTTTATTGTGAAATCATTTAAAAAGGAAAAATCAAATGTGACTTTACTCCCACAAGATGTGCCATTCGGTAGGAAAAACCATTTTCCAATTTGAAATGTAAAAATCTATTGTATTTTCCAAATATTCATCTGTAGTTTATAAAAAATGCAACATAGCATTATATTTTATTTTCGAAAAAAAAATTTTTTTTTTCATTTTTAATATTTTGTATTAATATGTATAGTTTATTTTTAAAAGTAAAAAAATGTACATTTTAGAGTTAAAATTCTTCGTATTTTAGTATTTTATTTTACTTTTGTTATCTATTTGAATTTATAATATTTTATAGATCGTTTTATTATCCTTATATTATATTCATCTTCAGTATAGAACTGATTAACTATACGTTTGATGATAACTGGTTATTTACAATGAAAGGTGGGTGTTGCACGGGACATATTTCGAAAATTGATCAAAATATAATCTTAAAATAACATAAATTATTATTTGTGAACCAAGAAATATAAAGTCATCTATCAATAGATAAGATAAGAATGTTAGAAATTTTATTGAAAATTTGTATAAATAGTAGATTCTGAATTATTCGCTTTGAAAGATTTCAAAGACATATTTACCTACCAATTTATTATTAAAAGTTATACAAACACACGTGCATGTATACATACATAGTATGTTTTTATCACATATATTTTTTATCATATGACATTAAAAATTCAAATACATTGATAATATTTATAGATTATATACAATAATAGAGATATTATGTTTCGATAAAATCTTCAAGATTATTAATATCGAGACGACCAACGTGTGCGTACGATAACATTGACCCTCTATCGAAAATCACTCTCTGAAAAATAGCAACCTTTATCTAAAGGACATATGCCATTACGTTACTACTACCTCTTTATATATTTATGTTATGTATGAATGTGTACATAAATATACAGGTAGACGAAAGTACACGTAAACGTCTTTCGATCTCGTACCCAACCCATATCCGTACAGTCATTGAAAAAAAAACAGGATCGAGCCATAGGTATTTTGCCTCTTCTATGTACCTTACGATTGCACGCACATACACACACATGGTTCAATGTGTACATATATATATATATATATATATATATGTATAAAGTGAGAGAGATGAAAAGAACAGCTGTTCAGCTGAGATTTTGACGATTTAGCATACGTTTTACATGGTTTAACTTGTGCTGTACGATTGCTGTGTCTGCCTTGTTGATTTGTATTAGGTGATGAATTTTAACGAGTTGTCTGTTGCTATTCTGAGATACGTTTCTTGTATCGAGAAGAAAAGAGAAAGTATTTTTTTTAGTGTATGTTTTGTATATGTATATGTATATATATATATATATATATATATATATATATATATGCGTATTGTATATTAATTCGTACACAACACGCACAATTATAAACAGAAGTGTTTGTAAAATAAGGATTGAAATTTAATGCAAATAATATTTGTATTAGACAAGAGTTAATTGAACATTTGTATTGTTTGTGTATATATATATATATATATATATATATATATATATATAAATAAATAAATAAAAAATAATCATTATATCAGCCCATTGCTGACCAAGCCTATAATGTTACCATTTTCTGGTATTTGGTTGTAGTCACTATTCTGACCAAATTCGTAGGTAAAGATTTTTTTATATTGGATTGACTTTTTAAACATGTTACTTTCACTCCGGATAATGAATTCCATCTGCTCTTTTTTTCAACCAAGAATCGAACACAATTACAATATAGAAAAAATCTTTCGCATTACAGGTGGTGATAACTAGCCACTATATCACCAATAGTCTTTATATACACACACACATATGTATGTATGTGTGTATAAGATGGCTCAAATGAGATTGAAAAGGGTTTAGACATTATATTTACTTACTATTTTTTACTCTTCTTAAGTCTCATTTAAGTCATCCTATATATACGAAGGAATAGCCAAAACAGATTGTTATGAAATTTTTTTTAGAAAAAATTAACATTTTTAACACATATTCGTCCGCTTGACGAAAATTCGTCATCTTCGAGAGAATCATCCACAGCCAAATGACGAAAATTCGTCATTTGTATATTACAGAGAATAATTGATTTTTATTCTCTTAATTTTGAGTATATTAAATTATAATTGTAACCAAACAGATAATGCCATGAGAGAACTGATTTTAGCCACAACAAAAAAAGTAGAACTAACGTATGTGACTTTTGCAACATTCCCCTTCATACTGGCACATGTTTTGAACAGTACCATTCACTGAAAAATTATTAATTATTTATAAAATTAAAGACTCAAAAATAATGTACTTCATCTAAAAAAAAGAGAATAATAACTTTGTGTTTTTAGAAATTCATTTAAACTTTTTTATAAATTTAATTGTTTTTTAACTAAGGAAAGACAAAAAAAAAATAAACATTTATATATAAAGATAAATTTATTTTATATCATTTTCCAAGATTTCACTGAAAAATATATGATTTCTAACAAGTTACATTAGTTTTATATAGACCATATCATTTCTACAGATGTGTCAAAAAATGCCGGCATTTGGTGAATGGCGGTGCAAAAAGTTACCCGACGAATATGTGTTAAGTTTTCATGGATTTTTGATTACTTCTTAACCTTTCATACATAAATATTGATACATTTATGAATGTATTTTATTTTGAATATACAGTAGCAACATCAGCCTCTTTTTAACCATAGTTTAGATGAGGAAGACATCCCAAAACTTTTCATTTCCAATTATTCACTAATTTTTATTTTACATAAACAAATTTCCTCATTTCTCTATTAAATCTAACATTTTTTTTATTTCTGGTTTTCCAATCAATAATTTCTATTTTTTATCGGTAATTTTCTTTTTTTGCAGTATGACAGTTTTGAATTTTTTATTTTTGTTAAAACATTCGTAATTTTAGATTTTTTTTGATCCATTCATTTCTCATTCTATTTGTACGTGTTATTCCAAATTCATATCTTTTTATGATTTTTTGTATTATCTGAAGTTGCTGAATTATATATATATATATATATATATATATATATATATATATATATATATATATATATATATATATACATAATTCAGTATGTAGGTAATTTTTTATTTCACTTTATATATGTAATGTGCAACAGATTGAGTAAATTATGTGTGTGTATAAAGTAATTAAGATTTCTTTAACTGAATGACTAATAACATTCGCAAGGATAAATAAAACATTCGCCATTAACGTTGTCTAATTCCACATCAGAAATTAAATACATGACTCGGTCGAAGAATAATAAAGATATAAGAATAGAAGTAGGGGAAAGTTAAAATAATCGTAATATCTTTTTACATCCGGTTAGATGAATCCCCATAATAGTCCATTCTGCGTCGAAGCGATCTTCTTCAGCATGTCCGTACATTAAACACCAGACATACAGTCTTCCTTGTACATTGTATTCGAAACATATTTTACGTTCCGACAGTTTTCTCACGATTAAGTCCATTGTTTTCATCCCGATGTGTTTTTACATGTACACGTACGTAACAAGCGGATGGCCATTCATGAAGGAGAATTAATATAAATATTATGATCATTTCATTGTAATTGAAGAAGTCGAGAAAAGTCTACAGAGATTGTTTTTTTCTTCTAAGTCAGTTCGCTCTTGCTCAGTTTGATTTTTAATTCGTTATTCGTATTATTACATCAGATAATTCTGTTTGTATTCACGTTTATTTTATTTTCATATTTCTTTATTATTAAAATCAAATTTTATAACGCAGCGCTCTGATGATAATAGCATTGCAATAGAAATGCTCACCTTCTATTAGGGTCTCTTTTTGTCTCTTGATCACTACTTTGTGATGATTTTTGTCCATCTATTGTCTTTTCTTCTTGCTATATGCCCTGTCCATGATCATTTTATCAAGTTCATTTATTCTCTTATCGATTTATAGATTTTTCAGTTATGTTTAGAAATTCTATATTATTCTTTCTATATCCTGTTAAGTTGTTGAATAATTTTTACTTCATTTTTGCATTCAGTGTCTAAATTTCTGATCCATAAGTACAAGTAGGTAGTATTATATATTACTCATGTTTTCTAGTGCCTTCCTCTTCCAGTTCACTCCGACGAATTGTCTTATCTCTTTGTTTCATTTATCCATGGATCTCTTTCCAGATATTCTTATATTTCTAGATGCTCAGTCAGTAACTCCTTTTACTCATAATTTATCCCCCACCCCACCCCTCTATATATATATATATAGAGAGAGAGAGAAAGATATGTTTTATTTCAAATATAGTTTTACACTAAGACGTGAAATTTTTAAAATATGAAATAAATTTAAAACTAGGTAGGAATGTGCGATTGACATAAGATTCGTATGTGAAATGTTCAGCAAAAATTTGTCTATAATAGCAATTATATTCGTGAACGTGTAAAAGAATAAATAAATATATATTATTGTATATAATCGTGTACAAAAGATTGCAAGTATGTATTACTTTTTGCTGCAATGAGAAAACAGTTTCCACATCGACTGCAACAACGAAATCAGATAAATACTAACGTCGACTTTTTTAATAATTAAGATTAAAAAAAATGTAATAATAATATAACAAGAAGCACACACGGACGGTTTATCTCGAGGAAATGGAGTTCGGCGCGATATTCTATGGGAACAAGACTAATTAATTTATATAAAAAGACAATTTGCATAAAATATGAACGAGAAAGCTACTTACTTACTTACCGACATGTACTTAGTTTCGCGGCTTCCGAAAAAGTAAGACGAAAAAGTCTCGTGGTTTTTTTTCATTCATTATTTCTTTATGTTCGTTGGCACCGTGCCGTTTTCACCGGTTGTCTTTTTCCACGACACGACATATTGTTCGATCGTTGGATTCGTAGAATACAATTGAAATGTTGCGTTGTCTCGTTTCGGCTTGTGTAATTTACCAAATGAATGTTGAACATGAACGAAAAGACTGTTTGATAATTAAGTTTAATTTATCTCAGCGATGCACTTCCACATTCACTTTCTACATAACGTATACATTGTATTTTTTAAATACATGAATACACATAGTTTGTAATTGTAAATATATCTTTATATTAGAAACATGCCTGTTAAAAATCGATATAAAAATTTAATTTGTATAAATAGAAATTAACATTTGAAAATTTTCTATAATTTTAATTCCCAAATATTTTTTTATAAAAAAATCTTTATTTTTCTATTTAAAAAAATGGTTGTATTTTTTTACAAACTACATATGTTTGGGCTATGCAATTAAGATTTTTACATCTCAATTGAATGGAATTCAAAATTAGAAAATGGTTATCATTATTTAATCGCACATTGTACAGAGGAAGTAGTCATATTTGATTTTTCATTTTTAAATTATTCCACAGCAGAACAGGACGAAATCACTTCTAACGCTTGTCTCTCGGCGATATTTCTCATTCTACATTGCTAAATTTGTAAATTTTAATAAATGATGGCGTTATTTTATCAAATGGAAATTTATATATGAATAATTACGTATTTAGTGTTTTTAATCTATTTAATACAAAATTACCAACGAAAAATATCAATGACTCAGATAAATCATTGCACACTGTAAGGTTAAATTTTGTATGTATATTTTTTTATAGATATGAATATAGTATAAATATTTGTACAGATATTTTTATCGATATAAGACAGTAAATATGATAAGGGTTTATAAATGATATAAATACATTGAAGTTACCTTACACGAACGAGACTGACAATTATATAAAAAAGGACAACTATTATATTTGTATAATATATTTGTTTATGAGTTAAATTTTCGGCATTTGTCCTTTTGCAATATTTATAAAGAAATCACGTTTTTTATACTACTACGTCTCTTTTTATAAAAATAATTTGTCATAAAATGGTAATTTTCATTCATGGGCGTCAATAATTCAAAACAATCTAAAATATTATAACATATTAGTCAACAGTTAAATCTTTGTACCTTACTGATGAACATTTTTTAAATAGAAGACATTTTTACATTTTTTTCGAAAATAAGTTTAAACGACGATAAATCCCCAAATTCGTAGATGGATGGATGTTCATTGTCGATTGCCACATATATATTTGTACGTGCTTTGTTCTTCAGTACGCATAGGTTCTGCACCGCGGTGTGTGAAATATGGTATTTACAGTCGCGGTTGCACACGAATTACAGCAACAACGTATTTAGGTACTCAGTGTCTAGAAAAGTGTTTTGATATAGTGATAATTACCACATTTATTAATCGCATTCGCTCAATTAACGTATTTTACACGTTTGAATTACACATGATGTTTTGTTGCGTTCTGCATTGTTGCGCTTGTATGGAAATCGTACACTGATTTTGTTGCAAGATTGAAGATACTTCCTGATTACGTTTCATGTATGACATTTTCATATATCAATTATGTATATATATATATATATATATATATATATATATATATATATATTGTATGTGTGTATGTATGCTTATATGTATATATGTAATAAATTATAATGACAAAATGACTACTCTGCTTCGAGAAATAAATAAAAAAATAATAAAATTAATAATATAGATCATCTAAATGAGACTGAAGGATTTAAACAGATTTACTTATTTACTGTTATCTTCTATTCTTTATTATTCTTCAATTTCATTTGGACTACTCTATATAATAATGGAAAGAAGAATTGTATAAATAAGTGAATTGTTCATTGAATATTTTTATAAAATCTTGTGATATTAAAGTAAAACAATTATATTTAGATTTTGAATTTATTTAACTATCTATTTGTTAACCAAAAATGTATTTTTCTTATTTAATATTCATTTGAAAAAATACGGGTTTTTGTAATTAGAATATATAAAAATAAATTAAGCACGGTTTTAGACAAAAAAAATAAAAACAGATATTTCAAACTTGTATTTCGTGACGAAACTAAATAGTTATTTTTTCGAAACATCAATGATAAATGGGTTTCTTAATATGAATGTTTCTGTATTCATTGGTGCTGATTTGTTGGAGTCACTGTTTAGACAAGATCCTGGATAGAATAAAAAATAAGATTACACATTCATATATAGATAGATATATATATATATATATATATATATATATATATATATATATATATATATATATTCACACATATATATACATCGAAATAAATTCTAATTTGAATATAAAAGAATGACCTTCCAAATATTTATGATTCCAGGTACATCTTTAGCCTTCGCATGGTCCATGTATCGTCGTCGTCGTTTAATTTTTGTTATAATTAATGCCCATCCATATTTCAATCTATACACATACATGTAATGTACAAAGATTGATTACGACGACTTAACATGCGTATTTGGCTTAAGGCCTGTTTTCGTAATCTTGTCTTCTAATCCATTTTTAATCGTTTGATTGATTTTTCCGTCACATCCGTGCTTTCGTACAGAAGACGTACGAGCTAATATATATATATATATGTAAAAAAAAAAAACTAACCGTCATCACTTTCTGATATTAATTGCACGTGAACAAATTATATGAAGTTTATTAATATTTAATTTGTAAGCGAAACGAATCTGTGTAATCACCGTTCTAGGAGTTTATTCGTGCTTTATATATTTATATACAATAATATTATCATTTTTTTTTCTAACAAAAGAAATTTAAATTATTGAATCGAATTGTTTATTATACACAACTTTGTATTTATTTCAAGAAATCAGTTATAAAATATTAAAATGTTCAGTGTTTTTTTTAATCTGACACATGTTTTATTAAGAAAATTTATATTTTCAATTTATGAATGTAAAATTAAAATTACAAAAATTAATATTTATATTATATATATATATATATATATATATATATATATATATATATAATTAGTTAATTAAAAAAAATGTCCACAGTCGTTTTTAATCATTTTTTTTCGTACCTAAACACTTTGTAGCTTTATTCAATTTATTTTCATAATTAAATTAACTGTTTAATATTATGTATGCAAAACCATGATGATTATATTTGATAATTAGATTTCGTCGAACTTGTTATTAATTAATACACCGGTACTTATAAATAAGTTTATTTTACGATACGAAATCAATTGACAGTGACATAAATTGACGTTAATTTTTTTATTTTTTAAATAATTTTGTTCACACACACATATTGTGTATATATATATATATATATATATATATATATATATATAATTTTACAGTTAATTAGTATTTTTGATATATGAATAATATTAAGAAAAAAACGTAAGTCCGAATTTGGGAAACTTGTTCGATTAATCTTTATATAAATAGAATTGCCACACATGTTGTGATTATTTTAATTCGTCAATCAGTTATGGATAAAATGTGATTTGTTATGAATCATTTAGATGAATTCGTTCTGTACATGATTTGTTATTAATTGAAAAAAAAAATAAAAATTCTATACTACAATAATATTTGTTTGTAATTTACAAATTTAGCAGTTTCGCAAGTGATTTTGTCCTGTTTTGTTGTGCAGTAATTTAAAAAGAAGAAATCAAATATTACTCCACTTCCTCTGCAAGATGTGTAATTAGGTAATGAAAACCATTTTCCAGTTTGGAATTCCATTCGGTTGAAATATAAAAATCTTAATTGTATACCCTAAACATATGTAGTTTTTGAAAAATGCAACATAGCATTTTGAGAAATTTTGAGAAAAATTCAACATTATCATTTTGAGAAAAATAAATCTAAAATTAAAAAATATTTTCATTATTTTTCCATCCATAGTATTTTTGTATTAATACATATAGTTTATTTTTAAAGTAAAAAATGTGTATTGCAGGATTAATTTGTAACTTATATGTTCAATTTTATGTGATATATTTTGGGATTTTGTAAAAAAAAAATGGAAATATAATCGAATAAAAATGTTTGTATGTTTTGAACAGATTTTTTAAAAATCTCCCATGTCAAGTTAGATTAATTCACGAGTGGGCCATATGTGCCCTATTAAGTTACTATTGAAGCCTGCGGTCGATCCGCGAGGGACTTAGCTGTTCATGGGAGAATGAATGCATCGTACGTACGAAACTATAGTATGATGTATATCAAAGGGATATAATATCATCTGTCCTTTGAATTGTAATTGCAGGAAAATGTATTAAGGGTTGCACACTTTTCAATGAGTTAAATTGTAAATTTGACATATCAGTGCTAACGTGCCAGAAGAATTATTGACAAACAAACGTATGTGTGTGTACGTTTATATATATATATATATATATATATATATATATATATATATATATATATATATATATATATATATATATATATGGACAAAAATGTTCATTATATATAGAGTGACCTAAATGAAATAGATTAGTTAAGATATACATTTACTTGCTTGCTGTTATTTACTACTCTTTATTATACTTCAGTCTTATTTGTACTACTCTATAGAAGATCCCAAAAAAAAAAAACCTAAAATATATTTCGATTTGAAATGTAATGGATTTTAGTGAAATTTATTATTTTTTTGAATTTTACAAATGATTTCCATATGGAGAATATTTTTACTCATGGATTTGTATTTGTGTGCGTATGCATATATACAATGGTTGTTTGATAAGTATGGTAAAAAAGTAAGAAAAAAGAAATTGAAAAATTTAATTAAATTAAACAATAAATAAATTTACGATATTTATCAAACGACCCTCTGTATATATATATATATATATATATATATATATATATATATATAATATGGACAAAATGTTCGTTGTATAAAAGGTGCAAAAAAATATGAAAAACTGAAGCAGATTTTGGTTTGAAATAAAATACACTTCAGTGACATTTATTTTCGTTTTTGAATTTTACAAATTATTTTAAAATGCTTTCCAAGAGTGAGTTAGCTGACTACTAAAATGTATTTATTGATAACATTGGACAATATTGAACAAACATACATTACTCATTCGATGCCATCTATTCATATATGTAAATATACAGACATTTAACAAAAATGTACATATTGTCAATACGTTGAAGAATCTTATTTGTTTTAAAATCGTACGAAACTTTGTTGCGAATGTATTTTAAAATTTCAAGACAGAGTAGCGTCCATTACGTGCACATATAATGGTGCTGAATAAAAGTAGAAAAATACAAGGCCACAAATGAACGAACGTACGAACGACAGATTACCTCCGCGACCGGAAATGACGTGTCTCTTGTGTGATCTGTATGCTGCACCTCTACGTATAGCCGAGATTACTCTACATTGCTGGAATCTTGGCTAGTGGATACATACATACGTATATAATACGAACATAATACGGTGAATATTATATCGTGACGTATATGAAATAATGGTCTTTTTTTAATTACTGTAAATAAGCAACGTGGATTAGTTTAACGTTTCCGACGACGAATCTTCATCAGCAATCATTTTTATTTTTGTTGATAGCAGATATAATATTAGTATTTTTTTTATTGTATATCTATCAATTTATATATATATATATATATATATATATAAAATGTGTGTGTGTGTAACAGTTACGGATGAAAAAAAAACAACAACCGATAATTGACATTAAGGGTTATTTGCATATGGCATACACTTGATTCACCGATGGAATAGTGTGAAGCGCACGTTTTATTTCAAATCACCCCCTTTTGTATTCATTTAACGTTTACAGTTTATTTGTGGGGATGCTTTTTGTTCATCGACAATTCTATTCAAATATAAGAACTGATCGTAGAATTACGAAAATGATTATTTAACAGATTTAAATTATTGTTTAGTTCGTGGGAATAATATATAAAGTATTTCTTTTTTTACACTTATATTCCTTTTTTTCTAAACAGATTATAATTTCATTAATTACAAAAAAATGTTTAATTTTTCATACTAGGAAATAAAATAACGTTTTTCATTTATCTATCGTTGAATTATTGTTTCTATTCTTTTTTGGATATTGAATTTTTAATATACTGGATAGTTTGTGTAATTGAAAATTATGATCAAAAAAGTTACTGCATCAGTCAAGAATCTTAGATATGCTGGATGGACTAATATTTTTTATGATTAACAGTATATTAAATTATCAGGTATATCAAAAAATCTGGTTCGATTTTTAAATGAAAGAAAATAATACATTTTTCTATTTTTATTAATATTTGATTAACAACTTCAATTCCATTAATGTAAGCAACTTTGTTCCATCTTAATAAACGATTTTGAATTCCTTTGTAAACAGTAACACATTTTTTCTGTTTCCAGTAGTCAATTTATATGGTACCTATCTTGTATATTGATAAAAAATGCTCTTTTTCCAAAATGTTGTAAAGAATATTATTGGCCACAGAAGATCTTCCAGAGCGTGGTTCATCTTTAAGCTTAAACTCTCCATTCTTAAAGTTTCAAACTATTTTCTGCATATCTCCTTTCAGATACTGCACTTGCTCCAAAGCTATTAACAAATTTCTATATCCTTTTGCAGCATTTTTTTCTTATTGATATTTGTAAAATATATAGTACTGTAAAAGGAAATTTTATCAATAGACATTTTTCCTTCACTATATTTTTGTAAATACTGATGATAAAACATTTATTTCAGTGTATATTGAAAGACACTAATGATAAAATTTGACGATAAAAAAAGAATCATATTCTTATTGTACTTTTTTATCTGCTTAAAAACGTTATGTGTTAAACGGATAAAACTTTTCGGCCAGCCCAATATTTCATCAAATTACTAAATCAAAATATCTATGGTGTGAAATTCTGTATTAAAATACAAAAATATTAATTTTGATAATTATGTAATATTAATTTTATTAAACAAGTCCAATTGTGTAGGTTCATCCAAATGTAACGCCTAGATTTGTGTTTTATTAAAAATAAACTATACACATGTTTCCTTTTAATAAAACACAAATCTAGTTGTTATATTTGGATGACCTATATATAGATACACAGATACAACTAAAATTTTCAATTTCGAATCGTAGAAATAAGTCGACTTGTTTTATATCATCACTTATTTAATCACCTTATGTGTTTTCAACCGATCGAAATGTTAATTCGGTTTATTCGTTAGATTGCAGTCTGTATTGTAGTTGTATTTTCGGTTAAATGTGCTCCGGCCGTGTGCTCGTTGTTTTCAATTAGGAATTTGCTTAATTAGTATATGTTTATCCAATGTGTGTCGTGATTAATAATTGTTATTCATCCGAGAGGATTAAATTAACTGTGTTATATTGTGTCCGTACTTACATTAATTACATATGTGCTTGGAATATTGATTAATTATCTTCACTTGCACGGTGCGTTGCAGAAGTACACAAAAAAGGTTTCAAAATGAATAATTTATATAAATTGAAGTTCAGGTACTGGATGTAAGTTTTTAAATTGTCTATTTTTAATGTTGAGAGGTCTCGTGAATTTTTTGTTGTATTTTTTAAACATATTTTTTCTATAAATTAATTGAATATAAAACGAGTTAATTTTATTTTGTAATATTTGTACTTTATTAAAATAAAGTACAATAAGTGAAAAATATTCAGATTTATAATATCATAAAATATAAAGTAATATATAAATGTTGAACTTGATAAAAGAAACTGATTTTTTTGGACTAATAGTTTTTATAATATTGTATTGCTAACAATGAAAATATCATTTTCTCGTTTTTTTATTTTTAAAACATATAGAGTGGTCCAAATAAGATTGAAGGATAGTATATAATAGTAACCAAATAAATGTATGTCTAAACCTTCTAATCTCAATTGGGCCAATGTTATTTGAGTTCTTACATGATTAATTACTTCAATATTATAAAATTTTATAACTGGTCAAACGTATTTAGATACTAAGCTACCATCATTAGTGCTTAGGTAATCGTTGAAATATGGTATGATCGTTGAAATACACATGTGCAAGAAGAATGAATAATAAATGATTATCAAACAGTTTTCATAAAATTTTATGGTATCGAGAGTGAATGGGCCTTTTCACACTAGTCAACATGCATACAGTATTCACGCCCATTACCGCTCGTTTCACATCCTATTATCTCCAAACTCCCTCACTTAAAAAAATTAGTTTTCGGGTAAGAGCGTGTGAGACGAGTGATAATGGGCTGTGAATACTGTAAGAATGTTGACTAGTGTGAATAGGCCCATTGGTTCATTTGTAATGTTTTTAGTTTGGAGATTGTTTTTGGATTAATACGATTACATTTCTATATAATAAATCAATTTTAATATGGAATAATTAATAAAACACATTTTTGCATATTTAAAAAAAAAATCAATTTCACAATAAACTGTTAACTCTATCATGTTCTGATGTTGAAATTTTTATAAATGGTTGGGTGAGGGTCAGATAGATTCAAATATTTATTATTATTTAATAAATTATGTAGGAAATTCTTTATTTTAATAAAATTACAGAATGTTAAACGAAAATATTTTGTATTTCAAGGCATTTGTGGAAATCTAAGTCAGATAGATACAGAAAATCTTTTATCTCCTAGAGAGATAATTTTTGATGTATGACCTCTTAAATTCCACCCAACCGTTAAAGGGTTTATAGCCAATGTTCTATTTATAAAACTTATTAGCTTATTGCTGAGCAAAAGTCTCATGGTTAATCTCATTTAAATTTCATCTTCATTACACTTCATAATTTAATATCTCCATTTTTGATAAGTTCTCTTTCTTGTTATCTTTTATCCTTTGATCGCCATTCTATAATGATTTTTATATATCTATTATCTTCTCTTCTTGCAGTATTCCACCCATGTTCATTTCATTGAGTTAATTTGTTTTATTACATCAATTATTCTTCTCTGTCCACGTATCCATTTACAAATTCCTTACATTATTCGTTTTATGCTTCACTGGTTTGTCAAAAGTTTTTATTTTGTTTTTGCATTCGTTGTCCAAGTTTCTGATTCGTAAGTACAAGCAGGTACTACTTATTGGTTTTATATATATATATATATATATATATATATATATATATATATATATATATATGAAAAGAAATTAATAAAAAACATGCTTTCAACATATTCTAATGTCTATTTTCATAAACTTCCCCACCATATCGTACGAACCACCCTGCATAACGGTCTTTTTCAACATCAACGTTTTTTATTTTCGGTTTCATTGAGCAGGTGTTCGTTTCGGTCGTTGTGTATATACACTGCTGTTACGCACAGAAGAGGGACACACGTGTGCGTGTGCGACAGACGTTCTAAAACATAAACGAGCGTACGGTTGGTACGTGTGGTGAAAAACTAATGTATATTATAGGACAGAGGTACTTTGTATAAATGTGTGTATGTATGTGTGCGAGTCTGTAGTATAGTATATACTTTAAATTATAATTTTTATAATACGCATACAAAGAATATTTACTTGATTTGAATATTCGAACATTGACACTGTTGTTAAAAACATTTATACACACACAAACTCGTCGATTTCCATTGAAGAAAATATTTTTTCAAAGTCACAAAACTTCAATGTTTATTTCTCGTATCTGTTAATTTATATTGGATTTGTATTAAAGTTCAATTAAATAAATTCATGGTACAGTGACTGAACGAGCAGCCAATCATCACGAAATATATTTCCGTATGAATTCAAATATTCATTTAACCTGACTTAATATTTATTATGTAGTTGATATTTTTTTTTACTACATGTACAGATAAACTAAATCTATTGCTGCCATCAACAATCCGTTCAGGAATTGAACACAGCCGCACTGTGAAATTTGCTTATCACGCAAACGGTTCGAGGTAGCCGTTAGTTTCAATTTTTCTTTTTTTTTCTTTACTGTCATTGTCGATTGCGCCAACTCATCCTTCTTTGTACGTCTAATTGTTTGTTTAATTAGACCACCTCGTCGAATATTTTATTTAATATTGTCATTTATTCGTTACGTTACATTCTAATTCACCGAATGGAAGAATTTATTACGAAATTAAACATCTGTCTTCATATATATATAATTTTGGAATTAATGCATAGTTCTACTTAAAAAATTAATTATTGATTCGAATTTTCAACAAAATCAAATAAGCATATAAAACACTTCACAAGTAATCAAAGTTCAATTAGAGTTTTGTCAACACCTGCAACATTTCACCTTAACTTTTTTTCCAACGCCCGAGAACACACCTTGCGGTGCAATCAAATTATTTTCTGTATAAGTATAATTATCTTTAATAACTTCTTTACAGATTTTAATAACTGTTACGTATTGCAGGATCATCAAAATCACTGAACAACATTAATAATTATAAACCAACAGTAAAAACAGACATGGCTATTTATATATTACAATACGTTTCGTAGAACTTATGTATCTATATAATCGTACCTATTTCCTCCATTAGTGAATAATTAAGAACTGATTGAATATTGATTATTATTTTTGTTAATTAAACGTCGTCGTCTTCTCTAACTTCGATCGTTGCAATCCGTTGGACCAAAAAAATGGACGGACGAAACACAGTCTGACAGATCGTTTTGATTGATGTTTTTTCGTGATTTATCTGTTTTCTTCGGGCGAATATTGACATGGTTTATAATTCACGATTATTATTGGACTTTCTATCTTTCTTTTTGTTTTTTTTTCTTGGTATTTATAAGTAGACACCAATCGATTGTTACTTATTATTATTATCATCATCAGTAAAAGAAAACGATAAATATTTGACAGTTTCAACGAATACGATTCTGATTGGTAATTATATAATATTTTTATCTTTGCGCGTTTCGAGTAATAAATCAACAATATTAAATGGGATTATATATATATTATTGAATTTAGGGTTCTCCAATAAGAATATCAGAACTTTGACAGTTGATGGCAATCATGTTTGAACAAGGCGTTCGAAAAATATTCGCGAAAAATGAATGACGTATATTTTATATTATAATATTATACTTAAACCGAATAAAATAAAATGTTATTTTTATGAGATTTAGGGTCCGGCGTTAGTTTCTAACGCTCGAGCGTGTGTCTACAGAATGTCAGAAACATGATCCAAAGAAAAAATCGTGGAAAAAAATTTTCTAAATTTTCCCCAAAAATTCAAGGTATACCCCTTGAGGTTTTTTTTGACCGAAAAAAAAATTCTGAATTCGGTGAATTTAACCGTGCAGCATGATCACTAGGGCCTATGGTAATTGCGAACCGACATCGGTTTCGTGCTAGTGCCTTTAGTACTACAGCAGTGCGACTTCATGTGTAGTCGCTAAAAGCGAAATATTATTATCGAAAAAAGATTTTTTTATGATAACACAGACCTTAAGAAAAAATTCTAAAAAAATATATTTTGTAGAGAATTTAATGCTCTTTCGAATGGTGTATAAAAAATTAAAATCGAACAAGGCGTTCAAAAAATATTCGCCAAAAATGAACGACGTGTATTTTATGTTATAATATTACATTTGTACCGAATAAAATAAAATGTTATTTTTACGAAATTTAGGCTCCGGAATCAGTTTCTAACACTCAAACGTATATCCACGGAATGTCAGGAACTCGATCGCGACAAAAAATCGCAAAAAAAAATTTTGAAAATTTTGGCCAAAAATTCAAGGTATACCCCTTGATGTTTTTTTCGGCCGAAAAAAAAATTTCTGAATTCGGTGAATTTAACCGTGCAGCATGATCACTAGGGCCTATAGTAATTGCGAACCGACATCGGTTTCGTGCTAGTGCCTTTAGTGCCACAGCAGTAGGACTTCATGTGTAATCACTAAACGCGAGATATTATTATCGAAAGGAAAATTTTTTTTATGACGATACAGACCTTTTGAAAAAATTGGGAAAAAATATATTTTGTAGAAAATTTAATGCTCTTTCGAACCATGTATAAAAAATTAAAATCGAGCAAGGCGTTCGAAAAATATTCTCGAAAAATGAACGGCATGTATAGAATTTTACTCCACTCTGACCTCATTACTTATGGGTTGACTCAATATGTTAAAACCAGTAATAATGTAAATTTGTTTGTAATAATATTCATAAGAAAACAAGATTTCATATGAATAACAAAATGTCATTAGATACGAATGGTTTTGAGCATAATTCTCTGTTTATTTAATAAACGTTTTATATTTTGATTTTACAATTTTTTGTTCTTGAAATGCACATATGAATGTATATGATTACTAAAATAAGTAACATGATTACTGGTTTAATATATATATTTTTTAAAAAAATATTAAACGTGTAAGGCATGGGGTACAAATTTTTTGCTCGTCACTATGTATGTATGTATGTATATATATATATATATATATATATATATATATATATATATATATATATATAATAAATAAATAAATAAGCATGTGTAGTTGTATACGAAATATAAATTCTGTTACCAATTCTGGGAAATGTTAGTTCAGTTATTTTTACGCATGTCTATTATGCATGCATGGCATTTTATGTATAAGAAAGAGTATGAAATATATGCATAACACTAGACACTCCTTGTTCTAAGTATATACTGGGTCAACATTCTTTACATGTGATACTATATTTATACATTTGTATATTTATATATATATATATATATATATATATATATATACACACACACACATATATATATATATATATGTATGTATGTATGTATGTATGTATATATGTATATGTATATGTATAAAATACAATATTCAAAACTCACAATCATTGGACAGTAAATATTTTTTTGGGAAAAAAATAAATAAAAAATATATGTGTGAATACAAATGATATTTTTATTGTACCATACTTGATGAAATTGTTGTAAGTCCATAATAAAATATTTTCCTTTTTAAAATGAAATTTGCACAGTTTAAGTTCTATGTATGATACATTAATTGTTTTCCAAAAGAAAAGTAAGGAGAGTAGACATTTTATAAATAAATTATTGCATCTGAAGATATGTATATTTTTAGTTATTAACGACTATATTTTCATCTAATTAATCAAGTGACTAAAAATTCAATTATATCATTTTAGTTGTTTTTTAAATAAAAATTCAATTTAATATTTTTAAAAATAAACCAAACAATTATTTAGGATGTTAATCTAATGATTTCATGTTTATTTTGCACCATCGAAAACAATATTATAAATGCAATTATTGTTTGAATAGCAAACCATTTTAATGATAAAGGAAATGTTTTAACTTTTGACACTCTATTAATATATAAATAAAATTCTTTAAATTACTCGTTGAATCATGCGGTAGACCACAAACATTGTTAGTATTTGCGAATGATTCTTTTAAAATATATTTTATCTTACATGTTATTTATATTTAACTTTCATATCATTCAATTCAACGATAGTTTTAAATTATACTTCATATTACAACATTAAGTGTTCATTTTGATGTTTATGTACGTAGGAAAAAAAAGAATATACTAGTCATCAATTATGTACATTTTTATTAATATACAAGTTCCGTGTTCTCTGTGAAAAAGAATGACTTTATTTACAATAATTAATGTATTTATTCAAACAATCGCCTCTGACGACGTATTGTCATATCAGCTGACTCCAATTATTCCACATTGAATCTCTGAAACTTTTTCAGTCTCCTCTCACATTAACACACAACAAAACGATTCGTCGTCCATGGCTAAAGTCCCTTAAAAATATTTTTTTACACGCACCATGTGTTTAAAATACATGTACGTATATTTCGAAATACGTACAGTACATTGCAGTCCATCTAACTTGTTTGTTTAGGGTTGAGGGGCTACGAGGGTGATGTTTCTCTACGTCATAGACTAGTAAGCACCCTTTTTGAATCGACAGGGTGGGGGATGTAACGTAGAACACAGCTGTTCGTTCTAGCTTCACTGTTGTTTCTGTTATATATACAATTGATTCTCGTAAGACTTTATTGCCGTATTGAAGGAATTATGGGGGTTTGACCTATTTTTTATCTAAGAGATATCCGATATGAAGTATTGAAAGTGTGTTTTGCTTATTTTATTTTCTTGACAGATCTAAGTGGCATAGTGACGATTTTTAAGAGTTTAACAGATGAGTCTATAAAATTTGATAAACTGCTATGTATGTTTCGATTTTTGTGTATAGTATGTTGTAGATCGGTTTGAATTTTTTTTATAAAAAGTCATAAGTAAGAATAAAGTATTGCAATTCATTATTTCATAAATAGCATATATGTGAGGGTATGTTTACATGTTGTCTATACGAAACTGAAAAATAGTAAATAAGTGTGCTTAACCCATTTGCAACCGCGAGCGGAATATTCCGCGCACGATGACTGTCGCTTATCACCAGCCGCGGTTTATTCCGCTCTCAGCAATATTTTCCTGTCGCCGTAAAATTTCGTGAATGTGTCTTATAAGCAATATAGAAAGATTTTGTTGCGTAGCAATAATAAGAAAAATAACATTTAAAAAAAAAGATGTGTTTATCAAACACGTATGCATACTGAAGAAATATACATGTGTACATGATGAATTTGTATATGTAAAAGTGCATACTAGCTGTTCCAATTGAAAAATATTCGAATCTGCTTACAATATTGGTTTGTTAATAAATTTGTCTGCAAAAAAAAGTAATTGCTAATAATTTTCTGATCAAAAAATTACTTGTTCTTTTTATCAAATAAATAACAGCATTTAAATTATACCGCCGTTGTTGGTATAAATACGCCGAGCGAGTGAGGAATGAGGCAGTGTGAATTACAATCCTGCATGATATTTTTATATTTTAAAATAAACAATTTTTACAAAACTACAGCAGTTCATTATATTTCCTGCAATCGCCTTTATAACTTCAATTAGTTTAGAAATTCATGTAAAAACAGATTTCGAGGGTTATAAATTTCGGAACATATAGCTCATTACCATCAAATTTTTCTTATTCATTGTTCTTCAGACCTCTTTGACCGCTGTGAACACAGTAGGTATTTCTAATCTAAATAAAATTTTTAAAAACAACTTAATGTTATAACTTAAAATAAAATACAATAAAATTTTATTAACACAGGCTGTCAATTGTACGATTCGGCTGTATCACGCTAGTAGCGACTTTAGACCTGTGATGCAAATGGGTTAAACCTTTCAACCTCATTTGGGCCATCTATATATGTATATATCATCAAGTTATGTTCTTTCATAATGTTTTGCATAAAAAAAAAAATTATTCATAGCAAAAAGGCTCTGACGATGATAGCATAGCTATCGAATTTCGCATTTACCTATTGTTGTTATAAAGTGATTATAAAGCATAACATTTGCACTTCGGTATTTCTTGGGAAACTTAAGGAATGCTCGAAAATGAAATTTTCACAATATACCAGAACACCATTTAAAAAAATATATATAGAAAGATTTACAAGTGAAGTAAAAAATATTTATAGACGTACATATAATTTTAATAAACTATTTTAATTTTATATTAATAAGAATTTATTGATTACTTTGTAAAAATCCTTCAATTACCCAAATCTATTTTTTTGAAATTTGTCTTATGAAGTCTACTTTTTAATTTTGTGTAAATTTTTGCAGTCAATAATAAAAAAATATGTAGTCAAGTATTCTCATACCTGCAAAAATCGCAAAGTATTCATTGAACTGTATAAGTAGATTTTTATTTTCAGTTAGCTTTATTTTAGCACATATTTTTACCTTGTTGAGTAAATACGATAGTATATTTATAATATATATATATATATATATATATATATATATATATATATATATATATATATATATATATATATATATAAACAATCTAACATATTTATAAAAAGTCACAGAAAAAAATAATTACTTTTTTATTACAAAAATAGACTCACACGTCATTTTTGTAAATATTTGATCTTTTTTATTTTTTCCTTTGAAACCACAACCATACATGTGTAGTATACAATTTGTCAGCAGATATGAAATATAGAGCATGTTTTTAATTAAAATATGTTATTAGTCGTCTTGCTCGTTGTACTACATAATGTGATATATCCAAGTCAGGATTTAGCTTTGATGTTTATGAAAGTTAGTTCTTGACAGAATTTTGTTAGCATAAAAATATAAAAAAACGTATTGTTTATCATATATAATATATATATATATATATATATATATATATATATATATATATATATATATATATATAATTAGTGTATATTTTCCTTTAATTATTTAATATATTTCAAATAGAATAAAATTTTCGAACATTTCTACAAATATTTAAGTCATATTTCTATATTTGTTTTAATATTTGACTTCAATGAAATTTCATATAATGATAATACTGTTGTTAATAATTTTAGTCAGTTATCTTTGACAATTTGTAGTCAGCATACGAACTTCCCATCCTAAAAACGAGATAATTCTTCCGGAACTCGTCATAATTTCTTATCTTTATGAAACATCAATGCAAATTTTTAATAGTGATTTCATCATTGCATGTATGCATTTCTTGAATTACAAGAGGTGAATGCCTTTATACTCATTTTTTTGATACTATTTTATATAGAGCACTTTAAAAAGTGATCTATTATTTTATATACTGATTTAATTTGTTATGTTTGTGTATGGAATATATATATATATATATATATATATATATATATATATATATATATATATATATATATATATAAATATATATGTATGTGTGTGTATATAAAAAAATTAAATTTAAAATGATTCCTGATTTAACTATTAGTGTTTATTAAATACTAAAACTATAATAATTATTCCAAATTATAAAAATAATATAAAAAGATTCTGAATAATAGGTGATAAAAAATCAGATATTTTTATTATTGAATGATGTATTGAAAAATAATATACCATATGAGTATTCGAGAACTTTAAGAAAATAAATTCTATAAATTTAATTCATAGAATCTGTGCTATTTTTTGTAATTTTTTTTTAATGAATATATTATTTTTTCGTTATTTTTTTATTTACTTAATTTGTCTTGTCAAACTTTGCCTCTTCCTACCTCCTTCTCTTTCTATAAATTATATATATATATATATATATATATATATATATATATATGTATATGTATATATATATATATAGAGAGAGAGAGAGAAATATACACATACACACTTCTTATATGGGGAAATGATGAGTTTGATGTGTACTTGCAGACGTTTGTTTAGGTGTGTGTGTGTGTATATTTATATTTAGTCCTTGACAATTTTGGACACTTGTTAGAGAAAAAATAATTTTTCACTCTATTTTAAGAGTAATCTTTTTTTTTAATTATAATTTATTACTTTTCAGAATAAATAAAATTAATTTAATTGCTTAACTGTTTGATATATGGCTTATATGTTGATTGCAGATTCGTTATAATCATTTTAATGCTAGGATTGAGATATTGAGGATATTAAAAAGATATCACGATAAAAACTGTTAATCTCTTTGTTTTTCTATATATGTTTGTAAAAAATCGTTTATTGTTGTTATACAATTTTATTTCAAAAAATATTCGATTAGATATTCGAGACATTCGAATTTGTATTTGACGATTGTGTGGTTAAAATACAATACTTTATGAAACAATCCTAGACTGTTAAATAAATTTGCAATAAATACTAACGATACTCCTTCAAAGTCTTTGAATTACGAGGGTCGTTTGATAAGTATGGTAAATTTATTTATTGTTTAATTTAATTAAATTTTTCAATTTACTTTTTTACCATACTTATCAAACGATTCTCGTATTTTGGTATTAAAAATGAATGTTTTACTATCATAAGAATAGACTAATTGAATATATTAATCAAATTAAATATTGAGATGTTTTTTTTAAAAAAAATAAACTATATTCCATCTTTAGTATCTGTTTTTTTCAATCAGGAAATCGTCCATTCTATTGTGCATTTCATCATTTTCTTAAACATTGTATCGAATCTGCAATTCCTTAAATTCCTTTTTGACTGATCATTGAATTTTCAGTTATCTTATTTAGTTCTGTTGTATGTATAAACTACAATATCAACAGTCAATCGAAGTCAGATTGATATTTCCATTTTCTCTTGTACTCTTGTCATCTCAATTGAGTGACCTCGACACATCTTAGCTATACCCAGTTTTAGTCATTTGTGTTTCCTTTCTTTTGTCTTTGTCAATTTTATTTTTCTTACAATTTTATAGATTTTTAATAAATATTGTTTAACAATTAGTATATACAGAGGGGTCCAAATAAGATTGAAAGGAAGTAAATTATGTCTAAACTCTTCTGTTTGATTTAAACCACCCTATATATATATATATATATATATATATATATATATATATATATATATATATATATATATGATTATCAGTAATATACATGATATGTTAATACATTTTTTGTCAAATAATGTCCAGTGATAAGTTCCTGTTTCTATATATGTTAATACCGGATCTTCTTTGTACACGTCGTTCACAATGATATTCATCTGCATACAAGTCTTAGCAGAAAAAAAATATTTACATTCGTAAACCCACATTAATATATTTTCAGTGATACATAAATATGCTTAATTCTTTCATCCGGGATATGCTCAGTCTAAAATATATTTAGATTGTACGTTATATATGCATATACGTACGTATATATGTATGTGTATATTTTATATAAATACATACACACTTGCATACATACATACATACATATATATATATATATATATATATATATTATTGAGTATGTATACATATAGATGATCTGTCTGTGTTAATATCTTTTTTCTCTTTCTATATATACGATGTATATATATGTGTGTGTGTGTGTGTATATGTACGTCATAAGTCGAGTACAATAAACTATGTTGAGATGCATCAATTGTATTTATTCAGATGATTATTGTTGAAATTTTGCGCACACGCATTCAATTACTGTAAATCATCAGTCTGTTTTGTAGTATTTGTCGTATGAGGATGTACTTTAATATTTTTTTCTATTAATGTACTTTTTATGTAATCATACGCTTAATATATTTTTTCATATCTTTTCTTATATATCGTATAATTGACTTTTTTAAAATATTGACAGTAAGGTTGTCTCTACTTTATTTTTGAAGAAATTACTTGATATTATTTTTTTTCATTTCCACGTTTTAGGAATTAATTAAATGTATCACAGTTATAAATTGACAAAGTTAATTATTCCAAATATCGAAAACACGATTTTTTTAAAAAAAAATAAAATTCAACATTATTGACAACAGCTGACGAAAACGATCTGTCTATCCACACTAATGACAAAATAGTCACGTACGTGAAAGCAAAAATGTAAAAAAGGCACTATACAATCAGTTCCACGACCGTACTTCTCACTAACCAGTACGTTTGTTTGTCGTTCTGATTTTCGTTGAAAGAACCTTTTGTGTACGAATTCTTGTACGTCGTCCGCTAGAAATACTAGAAAATTAGGTCCGCGGTAAAATCGTCGACATTCCAGCATCTAATTATCACCTGTACGGATCACTGGTTATGACATTACGGGATCGTTGGTTCTTGTGCAACGAACAGATCGAAATGAACGATATCGTTGTTTGTGCGGCCACGGATGCAACCTTAACAGTACGATGCCATCAGGGAAATGTGTTCGGCGAAACGTTTGACGTGAAAAATGTATATATTTTTATTCAAAACGATCGTGGGTTATGTTCAATGAGAAAGTGTTTATTTATTTATTATGTTGATTTCATGTTGGGTTTTGAGAAATATTACGAAATATATGCTCGATTTCTGTTCATAAATTTTATGAAAAAATATAATTAAGTGGCATCAATGATGAATTTCAGATAAATTATATATATATATATATATATAACACATATACACAAAGAAATTTCTGTATACTGGGACATAGAAAATGCAATAAACCTTATATAAGTGTCGATAAATCAGCCTCATAATGTGGTAGAAAAATTTAAAATTTCTACACTTCAATCAGAATAATTATTTGAAATCGTTTAATACATATATATATATATATATATGTATATATATATATATACATACATATATACATACACACACACGCACACACACACACATATACATACACACATTCATATGGGAGGTGTCCAGATACATTTGTGACTCGCTATATAAAAATCTTAATTTCTTCCTTTAATAACTAAAAATAATTTTCAAATCACAGTCTTGGCCAATCGCTCATTCCAACAATACAATATTTTATAAAAATATTTAATAATTAGTTTTATTTATTTTATTTAGTGATGTGCATTTCGATGGCCATGTTATCATTAAAACGATACATTATAATGTATGACTGAAAATATAGATGCTGTTTGTTTTGAAATTTGCAAATTTATTTTTCCAAAGAAATACGTTTTAGTTTATCATTGTTATAAACAATTAGTGTTTGTTAAACACGTTATAACAACTTGTGGTGTTTGGGATGATAATTAATAAATATCTGTGTGAAAATAAAAATATAGATTTTATAATATAACGTCCTGACGATGATGATGTGATCACCGAAATGCGTATCAATAAATAAAATCAACAACAAGTAATTATCAAACAGTTTTTTTTAAATTTTATGTTATTGACACCAATGATTAATCTTTGTTTATATAAAACTACATAATTAATAATAAGTCGATTTCTTATAATGGTTATTGGTGATTGATGTTTTTACAATCATTTGAAACGAATAAATTTTAACACTTGAAAAATTCCAAATAAATGCTACATGTATTGATAATTTTACATTAATAACATGAATTGTTTTTTTATTTATTATATTTTCATTAAACATGCATTAATAATGTTATTTTGTTGCAGGTCTTGTTTCATGTTCACCGAGTCCATGCAAAAATGGCGGTGTGTGCATGACATCACTTAAAGGCGAACTGTACTGCAAGTAAGTTTTTTTTTTAAATCCATATATATATATATATATATATATATATATATATATATATATATTTACATATATGCATATTAAATATGTTTGGTTATGTATATAAAAATCGTTTTAGAAAAATAAATCGATCTTAAATCGATACAATTTATTTATAGACAACTGTCATTTCGTCTATAAAAATGAAAAACAACTCCACTACACGGTTCTGTATGTACAAGGAAGTCATTAATAAAATATAATGATAATAATAATGATGATGAAATAATAAAAAAATATAAAAAGTTGTTCATCGACTTTCGTGAAGATAGTTCTTCTTTAGGATTTAACAGTTCAGTGAATTTTGTACTTCACCCACGTTCTTTATAAATCAAGCCAGTTGTGATGAAATAACGATACTTGTTTTAAATCATTTACAAAACTATTATTTTGTATGCTTATATATATATATATATATATATATATATATATATATATATATATATCTTGACAAATAATATAGTAAAAATAGGGTGAATTCAGTAAAAAAGATCAGTGCATTCATGTCGAAAATGTTCGAATTGTATACTATTTTTTATGCATTTTTTGCTAAAAATTTCAATAACACGTATTGAACTACTTTATAAGATCTACTTAATCGAACAATGGAGCTGAATAAATTATATGTGTATGTATAAATAGAGAAATACAATCAATGTGCAAACATCAATCAAAAGCGGACACACTGTTCTCGTTTAACAATAGATACTGTTTTTTTGTTGATTACGCGCCCATCAATTTGAAATTTACCTATAAATTGGTGTATTCAAGTATACACCAAGCCCTTGACAACATATGTGCGTGTAGAATGAACGCATACAATTAGATTAGTTTACAACAAAAAATTATGAATTGTTAGAATGTTATATTTTTTTTCAATTTATGTATATGCGTGTATGTGTGTGTTTATATATATATATATATATATATATATATATATATATATATATATATATATATATATATAGAGAGAGAGAGAGAGAGAGAGAGAGAGAGAGAAAGCGTTTCCTAATAAGTGCTTCAGGAGTAAAATAAAAAGTATTTAATTAATTAGTTATTTTTTTTATTTTTATGGCATTAATGATGAAACACATTTTCACTCATATGTTCACTATGACTTCACTTGACATAGTGCATTCATTTAGTCGAATTTTTGGCCACTCTTTCACATAATTTTGGTCCAATTTCATAAATTACACTTTCAATGTTTATTTTTAATGTTTCTGTTGTTTGTGGTTTATCAGCAAAAGCCAATGATTTCACATAACCACACAGAAAATGATCTAATGAAGTTAAATTACATGATCTGAGTGGTTAATTGATGGGTCCATTTCATGAAATAATGAACTCATTAAATTTTTGTTTCAATAAATCTATTAAATTTTTTAAATTTCTAATTGTTGAAGTGTTAAATATTCTATGATAATTTGCTAAACTATACTGAGTTAAAATGTCAAAATAAGCTTGAAAAAAAATTCAAACATGGCTATCCCAACTGTCAAAATTCTGACATCCTTATTGGAAAACCTATATATATATATTTATTGCATACACACACTCACTCACATCATATATAACCGTATATAGTTTAATTTTTGTAGAAAGGAAATTAATTTATAAATTTTGAGATCGACTTAATTGCCAGTAACAATTTTGTGACTTGTGTTTATCTTGTGTAGAAGAGAATAGAAAGTAACAATTTATTGGGAGACTTATATTAGTGGTAAAACATTAATAATTATGTTCAACATATTTTATTAAACCCATTTTAATTTAACATCATTAAGTAGTTAGCAAGTGTAATTAATATAACTGCCTTCATTGAATGAATCACAAAAAGCTGTACCAATTCTTTTCCACGAACTGTTGGATCTGTCATGGAATTTGCATCCAAAATACTGTATTTATGTTTATTTGAGTCATCATCATCAGGATTTTTCTATCAACTACTGTTTTTAATTTTTATTTCTATCCTTTTGAATTTTATTTTATTCAAAATTGTAAAATATTGAACAATATTCTTGCTGCAATTTAACTGATAAGACTTGTACTTTTTTTTACTTATTTTATCCAATTATTTTTTGCCTTTATTGAGGTTTGTTGAGAAAATAATGATATCAGAAAAGTGTAAAATGTTTTAATATTTTGTTCAATTTTTTATTCAATTAATATATGATTCTACACACACACTTATATTTATATTTATGTATTTAATATATTTTATTAATTTTTATAAATTGAATTAAATGAAATTACATACGTTTTAATTATTTTATTCATATTCATAATTATCCAAATCGTTTTAATAAATGTCATTTTCAAGATATTATTTATGTTTCAAGTTTATATTTAATAAAATTGATAATATTGTAATTATCTCGTTTTAAAAGTTCACTATATGAATAAAAATTAATTTTCGAGAAAAACACCATTTCCGTTATATAAAAAAAACTCGTCATACTAAATTGGTAAATGAGTCATAGGTTATAATCGTTTGTCATCAGAACTCGTATTTGTATTATTTATAAATTTTTAATTCATTTAAATGTTAAACGTGTGTAGTATCATACAAAAGCCGCACTCGCATTGAATATCATTTGTGGTTGAAACCATTGTTCGAGAAAACCCGTGTTTATTTTTAAATCGAATTTCCATCGTCTTGTATTTATCAACTGGATGTCTATAAAAGCTACTTAAAATCATATAATTATCCAAAGATTAGTTATGTTAGATAAACTTTTATTACTCTCATTCTTCAGCGTTTATTGGTTGGTTATCCAGCTACAAAAAATAAAGCCCTTGTCGCTGAACTTGTGTTACTAAGCGACCGTACGTACGTAAGTACATAATCTTCCATTATGAACTGACCATATAAGCATAATCAAAAAAATATTAATATTTATTACGGAGATGTGTAAATGCGAGATGTGATTGTCGTATCTTTGTTTCAATGTCGATCGTTTCGCTCGCACTCGTTGTTAAACGTTATTGTTACACGAAATTCTTGTACGTACAATCGAGACTATATAACTTTTAGACTCTCGACTATAACCATAAACCATTATTTTAACTGTCTATTAAAAGAGATATACCTAATGTACCTTTTTCCATGTAAATGGCCCGAAGCTAGACAGGTACAAGCCATTGTAATGATCATCGGAGTGGCTCTTCTCTTCGCCCGTCTAGAGAATGTTGTGTAGAAACAAAAGCGAGATGCCGACCGACGACGGGTCCATTGTCTTCGGTGCATCGTACGCGTCAGACAGAGCGAGACGATCGAAACGTCGACTGATTCAAATACGTGCGAGAGGAAGAACAAATTAACGACGTGTGGTTGTGTATAGAGAGATTCGTTCGTATCCTCTTTTTCTCATTCGTGTTGTGTATTCTTGAATATTGTCGGTGGATATAGGCACGTGTTATAAAAGAAACGAAATCGTTTATGTAACGAAATGGAGAGAGATAGCGTTGTTGTTGATGATGATGATGAATCATTTTGATGACCGCGGTGCCCCCTCCGCACGTGGTATAAAAGGATATAATTTTTTTCTTCGTATATAAAAAAATATACAAGAATGCGTGCACAATGGATGCCGTGACATTGGCTCATACATACATAACACACACATGCATGTATATATATATATATATATATTAAATATATATATATATATATTAAATATTTTAAATAATCGTTTAGTTTTTGGATGTTTATTATTATTATTTTTAACGTTCAATGACTCCCAAAAATCGTGGGATACAGATGTTAATAAATTAAATATTTTTAGTATTCATATTAGGTATTAAACAATAATTGAAATGTGATACAATATTTTTAGTGCTTTTTTATTAGATATATATTTTCACATCATCAATTTTCATTAAAAATATTTTAATAAATATTTAAAAGCAAAAATATAATTTTTTTGAAAAAACAGAAAAAATAACTGCTTTTTTCCCCCCATCTATCATTTCATCACTATTTATTATAGTTAATGTGAATTCTAGACATAACTTTTTCTTCAGTTGTAATTTCTTGGTAGATAACAACGCTTTAACACCATTTTCCCGAAAATATTAAATGTAATTTTTTCCCAAAACTGACAATTGATAACGTGAAACTAGAATATCATTTTTTTCGATTTTGCAGTCATATATATAAGCCAGTTAAACAATAGTTATATATTATACACATTACTGTATTTAAAATAAAACGAGAACAGCATATAGAAATGTAGGTTCTTTAATTTTAGATATTTTTTTGTGAATCAAAATTGTTGGAAAACCGAGGAAGGATATATCATTCTTGGTACTGTTCACATATTTATTGAAGTGATATATTGTTCATTGGCACTCAAACGCGTAACACAGTTGTAAAATTTATGTTTGGTATTTTATATTATACGCTTTTATATAAAAAATTTGAATATTTAATTTACGCATACATGCGTATATATATATATATGTTTAAAAAAAATAGGTTATTAATGAATTCAATCTGTTCACACATCTCACATATGCTAATAGTTTAAAAACAACATAGAGAGAATCCATTAAAAAAATGTAAATACATACATCCGAATCTATTTGCATTATTTTTACGATATGATCTTCCTTATTCTGTTAAAGAGAATATACAATATTTTTTAATATAAAATATAAACATATTTCGTCAAAATCTGTTGAATTTATTTACATAGAACAGCCGATTCGGTATCAACTTTCTCACGAGCTTCATGTGAGATGTGAATCGTATACCAGTTCACATCTATAAATATGCAAAAAAAACTATAATATATAACAGTAACTCATTTATGCGAATAATAAATAAATTATAATAAATCTATTTGGAACTAACACACCGTGTGTGATGTCTTGTTTTCATTTTTCTATTTATTTTTCGGTAATTATTATCTCTTCCATCGAATATTTTGAAATTTGTATATGTGTGTGTGTGTTCAGTGTTTGTTGTAATGACATGTTGATAATGAATCCGTTTTGTAATACGATAATTCGACAATTAGGACCGGTTGAATAAATAACAACATAACGAACTGCGAAATAGTGACAACCGAAAACATTATTTGACTGATACGTATCTGAATGTACTCTAATTTGACATGTCGAGTTGTGACAACTATTAATTTTTACGATGTCGATATATGTATATATATATATATATATATATATATATATATATATATATATATATATATATATATATTACTATATACTATTAATAGTGAGACCTGTTGTATTCAGTTTTGAGTGGGTTCACCAATTACTGTAAACATTTCACGTCTGTATAATAGAAATATTAAATATGATTAAAATTTTAGATGTACACATCTTCTGTCTCTACATACATACATACATTTGCATATATATATATATATATATATATATATATATATATATATATATATTTATTTATCAAATGCAGAACAACTATTGATAAAATCGTGTTTCATAAATGATTGACACAATATATGCTGAACACTTTTCATTAATCAATATGAAAGTTAATCGTCGCGTCATATTTTTTTTGGATCCACATGTTTTTGTTATTATTTTTATGACGAGTTGTTGTGTTCATTTAAAACGAACCTCGCACATCCTATCGAAAAATAAACAGTGTTGGGTCCTTTTTTTCGCAGCGAAGAATGACGTCTTTTAATCGTATGTGGTATATTTTTTTGCACGGCGTTGATTTATTGTACGTCATATCGATTATTATATTCCATATTAGTTAGTATATGTATATATATATATATATATATATATATATATATATATATACATATTTATAATATTGTTTCATTCAGTGTAAGAATAAATAATTATACTGTATCCTGTTGATCTTTAATTATATCTAATTAAAAATCGTTTAAAGATGATGATTTATTTGTTCATTCATTAATCCTTTTGAAGTCAATGTGTGTGTGTGTGTGTATATATATATATATATATATATATATATATATATATATATATATATATATATATATATATATATATATATATATGGCATATCAAAAAATGTTCTTTTAAGGTTTCAGTATTCAAAGAGACAAATTTTACAATTTCCTGTTTTGACGATGATGATGACAACATAAACATTAAAAAGTACATTAGAGAGTAAAGTAAACAATTGGTGATTATTAATTTTTTTTATAATCTTATAGTGTTGTGATGAATAATTAATTTGTGTAAAATCGTTTTACTAAATTTTGGAATTCAATTTTGGTGACGTAGAAATTTGTATTCTATAGAAAAAATTAATTGTAATTGATTTTTTTTTCTTGAAAAATGTGCGGTTAGTTCAGAAGAAAATATTTTAAGATCTATCATGTCTTGAAGAATGAAATTTACCTTTTTGTTATATTTTTTATTACATAAACTTTTTTATAATATCTTGGGATTTAATATTCCGATAACTGTAATAACGAAATACCACTCCGGTTGATTTCCGTATCGAATACTTGTACATCTGCGTATTAAATTCTACAGACGTATCAAATTCGAATAAAGAAACAATCATCGTGTTTATTTTAGTTCACAAGTCAATTATTTTCGTAAGTACTGATAAACTTTCGATTGAATACGTCGGATATCGCAATGGACATCAATAAAAACTGAGATAGTAAGACGGACCGACCACACTATTATTATTAGACAATTACCCGAAGTCACGGATGATTACTGAAGGTCCAAGTTTGAACCTTTGTCATTTTCCGTAACCGTAAAACGATTATTTTGAATATTGTTCGCCCGAGGCTGACGAACGGTAATGATTTCTGTATCTCTAGTGGATGATAGACTCGATCATCTCTCGTTCCGTTCGACGAAAAGTTGGCCAAGTCAAATTAACTTTTTGAAAACGTAATTTCCTGTGTTTGCGTACACATACACACACCTATATATATATATATATATATATGTATATATATGTATATATGAGTGAGGAGAATGTATGTAATTGATAGGCGTTTTGATTGTTGTGCTCGGCGAGATGTCTTCAGAATTGCAGGTTTCTGTACGAAGAAAAAAAAAATTAATCCATCCATTACTCATTGCGGAGTGGCGGTGGTCGATCCGTTTATGAATAATGTTTTTAGAAAGTCGAACGAAAATTATAAACTATGAATTAAATATTCGATCGACTCAGGGCTTGGTATGTACGTATTTGAACTTTTGGATGCCTTAATTGTTTTTTATTTATTTTTTTGTGTAATAATATTTAGGAAAAAAACAAGTATCGTTTTTAATAATAACATAGAGTAAATTTTAAGTTAATTGATTATATTACTTTTTAAATTGATCATTTTTTTTTTGTATAGTATGTGTGTGTGTATATATATATATATATATATATATATATATATATACACATATAATTCCACACAATAAAATTAGAGCGTCAGAAAGAATGTAAATAGAATTTTTGTATTTTAATACATTAACTACAATAAAAACCATCTGTGACTAACATTATCTTTCTTATTTAAACGAAAATAAAAGTAAAATCATTGTTAGTTTAGCCATAGGTGTATTCTCAAGAAGATAATGCTTCTAGAAAAAAATTGGTATAATATTTAATGTGGAAAATGTCAATATATTAGAAAAGGTTTTAGGGTTTATAAAATATTCAAAATTATATATATATATATTATTATGATATGAGAATTGGAGAACAGTGTGCAATTATTTGTTAATAATAAATAACACCCGTCCCCTCACAATTTGGATACAATGTTTGGACTCATTTTTTGTTTGAAGAAATAATCGTTTCTATGATTCGCTTTCCTATTCTTTCTTAAAACATCAAAAAAATAAAATCATCAGTCCATTGATTTTTAATTAATCTTAGATTTATAGTCATTTTGTTTGTTATTTATCTTCAAATTTTACAGTGTACACATTTTCAACAATTATTTAAAGTGAAAATTATTTCATTTACTTTCTTTCAAATGAAAATGGATTTTTTTATTTGACTTTATTTGTGACCTTATTTTTTTAATTCTTTGTTGTTTAGTCATCTCTTGTATATTTTTCTATGTTTAACATTAAATTCATCGTAAATTTTTTATTTCATAAGTTTTAGAAGAAACAAATTGGCATAAATAAATCAGTCATCTCAACATCACAATTTTTCATAAAATTGTTCAATAATCATTTATGTTTCTCTTTCAATGGATATACCGTCATCGACATAGATTTATTATAAAATCTAGATTTTATAACGCAATTTTCTAACAATAACGACTGGCTGACGAAATGCATATTCGCAAATAAAGTAAATAATCAGCAATTATCAAACATTTTTATTAAATATTGTGGGTATTTATTGACTTGATTTTTGATGAAGTGAATTTGACACTGTATCAAAACAAATAATGGAAATGTATTAATTTCAGTGCTCTTCCAGTGGAATATATGAATCATAAAATTTTGTGTTTATGATTAAGTACGAGGAAATTAGAATAGATGTATAAAAAAACTAAAAAAAATCATTTCAAAAAGATCAGTTTATTATAAAATAATAAGCTTTTACATTTTATGATAAATTAATTAAATTATATATCAAATGACATTATACAGCTAATTTCAATTATTTTTTTATTATTTTATATTCATACCAATTAAAAAATGTACATTACAAAAACCTTCGATTCTTATTTTTTGTGGAATTAGAGTTCAGTATTTTTGACAGCTATTTTCTTTTGCAGCTTGGTTTTGATACCTCAAAAATATAAATTCAATACGCATATTAGTGTAAAAAACTTTATAATATACCTAGAAATATGTAAATAAGTCTGCATTAGCCGTACATAAAATGTTTATATTAAATGTTAAGGAAAGAATCTTGAATTTAAAAAGTAATAAATAAATATGTAATTTCTTTTAAAGGAAATATACTTTCAAATGAGATTTTATTAAATTGTTCAATTTATAATTACTGATTAGTTTTATTTCCTTCATTGTTTTTATAAATGATATTTCATGTACGTTGCCACTTCTACACCACGTTGAGGTTGCAGACATGTAGAAGGCCCTAAAAAATTAAGAAATATTACTGAATTAAAAACAAAACTAATTCTAAAAATATGTAAATGCAATAAACAAAAAGCTAAATCCTAAGCTAGATAAGTAAAAAAATATATATATTCCAGATCACTCAATTTTTACCCAATATTCCAGCGACAAGTACCTGGATTTTTTAATTTATATATTATTTATTCCATTGAGAAGTATTTAGTCCAAAATTATCTTAATTGTCCAAATTTTAATATTTATTCCTTGAAGTAAACTTATTCTGAATATTGCTTGATAAATTTATATTCATCCGATTATAAATCATATATTCATTTATATATTATCTTAGTGTTTCTATAAATCAAATTCAAGTATAGTTTTAAAAAAGTTCTTAATGGTGCTAATATTTAAAAAAATCTGAAACAAACAATTTATAAATAATAAAAACATATACATATATATATATAGGAAAGAGAGAGAGAAAGTTTTGTATTTCATATAATCCTTTCGTTACTTCTTATCCATAGTAAAAATTTGCTTTCATTTGGTCCATCATTATTCAATTACATTTTGAAAATCTTATCTAATCAGTTTAATTTTGTTGTTTCATACTTGTTTCTTTTTATTTCACATCCTTTGACATTTAATTTTATTCATATTTAATTATATACCTATATTCATAAATTTAACAAAATCTGTAAATGGCATACAAAAATAAAATATATAAACAGATTATTACATTGAAAAAAATATTAAAAAACGAGAATATGAATATAAGAAAGACAAAATATATAAAACAAAACATAAGAAAACAATATCAAAAAAGAAAATCAAAGATTACAAAAAACATGAAAATATAAATCGCAAATAATGTTAAAAATAAAATAAAACAATGTATAGAAAATTACAATAAATAATGCTGAAAATCAAATCAAGTAATATACAATTGAAAGAAAATAATATGCACAAAATCAAATAATATTATATAAATCAATAAGCAAAAAATTAAAATAAAATAAATTGGGCTCAAAATAAAATAAGAAAAAAATTAAACAAATCAGAAATTCAAATCAAATAAAATCTTACAGTTTAAATAAAATAATATGTAGAAAATAAAGCAAAATAATATCATATAAATCAATGAGCTAAAAATCAAAATAAAATAAGATAAGAAAAAAATTAAAATAGAAATCAAAATTAAAACATAAATCAGAAATTATGCTAAAAATCAAATCAAATAATATCTTACAGTTTAAATAAAATAATATGCAGAAAATAAAGTAAAATAATATCATATAAATCAATGAGCTAAAAATCAAAATAAAATTAATTAGGCTGAAAATAAAATAAGATAAGAAAAAAATTAAAATAGAAATCAAAATTAAAACATAAATCAAAAATTATGCTAAAAATCAAATCAAATATCATAAAATTTAAATAAAATAATATGCAGAAAATAAAGTAAAACAATATCATGTAAATCAAATAAAGTAATGTGCTAAAAATCAAAATAAAATGAAATAAGTTAAGCTAAAAATCAAAATAAATTAAAAAAATCAAAAAACAGACAAAGAAATAAATGAGGCAACAAGTAAGATTTAAAAAATAGAAAATTAATAGTTACTTAAAAAATATTAGCTGAATTATCTTACTTCTTATTTTTATTATTCTGAAATTAAGAAAATATTAAGAGCTGAAATAAAACAAATACATTAAGCTGAAAATCAAAAATTAAAAAATATTACCACAAAATACTTAATTTCCTTTGTCAACCATTCAAAGTTGTTCTTTTCCTTTATGTTTTTTCTTTTAATATATATTTATTATTAAAAAGTTATTTCATCAAAATTCTAATTATCTTTTTTCGTAGACTGATTTTTCTTAATTAGGTATATCTGTAGAAATAATTTTTATTATTCCACTTTTAGCCATTAAATATTATTTGAAACCAAAAGTTGTTTTACTTGTTTTCATGTGTTAACTTTTGACAATTACTTTTGAGTTTTTGTAATTTATTGGGAAAATATTCATGTTTCCTGAAACAGTCAAAATTTATATTAATAGAATTAATTATTAAAACATTATGAATTTTTCCAATGATTTCTTATTGAAATTTGCATCTTGTAATTATTTTCAAAATGAGCTTCAATCACGCTGTGATAATATTTTCATACAATGATTCCTTTGACGATTTTTTTATTGATTGAATAACAAAGAAAATTTGGAATGTCTTCGTATATCTGTAACAAATAAAAAAATATCGAAAATTAATAAAAGTATGATCATAATAAGTTGTTTTGTTGAGGTTTGCCAAATATCCAATATCGAGTGAAGATATCGGCCAATACTTTTTTTTTCATATTTTCTTCTGTAATTTGTAAATTTCTTATTCAGTATGATTGCATTTGAAACTTTTATTAGAACTTATGGAACGTTTGATATTGTCTGCCTTTTTTAGTTCTAGATATTTTTCCTCTATTAATTCTTCTATTCTTTTGATTATTGTGGATCTATTATATGCCTTGCTTCTCTACTCTAATTTTAGAACGATTTTTGTTTTTTCATCAGGGGACTCTCCTCCCCCTACACTCTTCGTTCATCGACACCCAAACTTACTTCTGTTTAATAAAAAAAAATAAAAATTTTAAATTTATTTCATAAAATTTGTTACTTCGGCAATTCTCGGAAAACCTCGAAAACGAAATTTTCACATCTCATCAGAAAATAATTATTTTCAAATAGGAGATTATAAAATTTCGTTTTATTTTTCGGTATCTGCCATTTTCTTTAATAGTTTTACTAGTTATACTAGTATGTGTAAGTTTAATGTGTGTTGTATGTATGTGTGTAATATTTGAATTGGAATTTTATCCAATTCAAAAAGTAATATAAGATAATTTTGCATTTATCAAAATAAAATTAATATAGTGAAAAATTTAGATGTATACATTATTAAAAAATGTTAAATTTAAATGAATTTGGAAAATACCCTATTATACATTTTAATTCCCATTACCACTCTTACATATTTTATCCAAGATGATCATACCAAGAAATATAAAAATGGTATGTAGACGAAAGTTTAATTGAATTAATCAAAAAAATAATTTTTAAAATTTAAAAAAAAATTGAAAAATTAAAATATAATAAATTACGAAAGAAAAATTGAATTTAATCCGAAAGTTAATAATAAATTTCAAAATTATACAACCCAGGACCACCTACTTGGATTATCCACCATCTATGGTATCTGAAACATACAATAAAATTAAAAAAATTCCATTGAAAAAATTAAAATAATTAATTTTTTTTGTAACTAATTTTCTTTGTAAGTTCTTCCTTTCACTCTGTGAATTTAATCAAAAATAAGTAAAATCCTTCAAATTGAATGAAGTATTGTAAATTTTATAAACACAAGATTGCATCAATTATTTCTCTTTTAATAACTCTCGTATGATCATTATTAAAAACAGTGCTTTTTAAAATATACTAAGTCCTTTATGTTTTTGAAAAAATGAATAATTTTGAAAATATTTGAAATTTAATAAAAATTAATAAAATTAAAAATGTTTTATTTTGATTAATTGGAATTCGCAAATTCAGTAGATCTTTCTTCTTGAATCAACCATGGTATCTGAAACATTCAATAAAATTAAAAAATCCATAAGAAAGGGTATAAATAATTCACTTTTCTTCATACTAATTTTCGAGTTTTTTCTTTTATTCACTAACAGCGCGCGATTAAAAAACTGTACACAATGCAAGCGCAAGTTCAAAAAGGGACACATTAAAATCAAAATTATTATTACAACGAACATTACATACAAGATTCCAAAACTCGTTATTACTTGTATTGGCACCTTCAATATGCAAGCTCAATTGTGGAATAGTTTTGATTTTATGGACAATGGTACTATTTGTTCCATTGCCCCTGATGAAGCTGCAGTACGTTTCCTCCAAGTTGACGAAGACGAAATATGTAGAAGTAGAACATGAAAATCATGAAATAAATTGATTAGTAAACAAATATGCTATAGAATTTCTTCGGAGAGCTAGATCGTTCGCTCTCCAAAGAGATCCTGCCTATCTACACCTGCTACAAGGTGAAACATACATATAAAACCCGTGAAGCGGATTAATATATGCGTCCCTAACTAACACTGCTAGAATGCAGCCTATTCTAACGCTGGAAAATCATGTGTAGAAAAATGGTGGAGTCGGGGCTTCAACTTTGCTTTACAGCACTTCATCCACCCCGAAATCTCCGTGCGTTGATAACAAAATCAACAATCAATCAATATAACATCTTATATATTGAAGACCGTTAATTGAGAATCAACGTAATGTGTACAAAAATATATAAAACATATATACATAAACATATACATCATGACGTCGTTTTAATAAAAAAATTAGTTAATTAAGAAAAAATAAAACGATATCTGATGAAACTTAATCTAAATATTTGGGAGGACAAGAACTTGCGATGCGTGTACAGTTTTAACTGTAATAAATAAAATAATCTGGCCTTATTCTCTTCGTCGTTTGATAGATTCTCCCTCGATTGGATTTGGACACGAGAACGACAAGAAATCTGTAAATAAGAGAAAAAACATTATTTTCAAACGAAATTAAATATACAAAAAAAATATACATATATATATATATATATATATATATATATATATATATATATATATATATATATATAATATGTGTATGTGTACGTATGCGCGTACTTACACTAATTATTAATATCAAATGAGGATGGTGTAAATAAAAATTAAATGAAAACTACTAGAGAAGAATGTAGATAATAAGAAAATTATTGAAATTTGGAGAAAAAAGTAAGTTAGTTTATTTAAAAAATGAAAAAAAAAATAGAATGAGATTGAAAATTAAAGAAGTGTTTAAAAAATACAAATTTATAAATCAATTGAAAGAAAATTCAGAACTAAAAGTGAAAAAATTAAAAATAATCAAAATTGTTCTTGGAAATAGAATAGCAGAAAAGACAAAAAAATCGAAAACAGAATCGATAAAAAAATATAATTTTCAAAAGAAATTAAATCTACAAAAAAATATATGTATATACAATTGTATGCATATGTATGTGTGTGCATGCCACGTATACTCTAATTATTAATATCAGTTTCATTTAATAACATTTAAATTAATTCGAAGACAAAAACAAGTACACTAATTTTAGTTTAAATTCAAATAATTCATAACCAAAAATTGTTTTTTCTAAATATTACACTGAATGTAGAAATGAATTATGATTGCACATAGTCACATACAATTAGTTGAAAATATAATTACGTATTTTTTTTAATACATAAGGATTTATCACGAAAACAGCTATAAATTGAACTGATAATTATTTTCATTTGTGTATATTTTCTACTTGTTTTACTTGAATATGTTACAATGAAATAAAAAATTGAAAATATATTTGAAATTATTGAATATACAGATGAAAACTTCCTGTCTTTTGCAAGTTAAAATATGGATTTTGTAAATTAATTTTATATTATATAAAAGAAGCAATAAAATAAATTCGAATATATATTTTTAATAACAAGTTTTTTTTTCATTTTACTACCTGTTTTCGAAAATGAAATGTAAGATTATACTAATTATCAATTTTAAGAACCCCACTAAGTATTTTTGTCACTTAAATATGAAAGTTTTCTTTTATGTTTAGAAATAAATACGTAATATAAAACAACAAAACTATAAAAAAAATGTACAAATTTAAAAAGAAACCTACCGAAAGCTCCAGTCCTTCTTATTATCCCAGCTTCAGTTGAAATCACAAAACACAGCACTACACAATTTCACTTCACTCTAAGAACGACGAACTCAAACTGAATTCAAATTTGGAACCACTCAACGATTTTGGGTTAATACCAACCCAAGAAAAATAAATTTGGAATCTATGTTTACAGTCTCTGTTGACAAGTTCTTAAACGACCCAAATAATTAATATTTACAGCCATTTTGGAAAATCACATACGAATATTATAAAATAAATATTTGATAATTTTACAAGTAATTTAATTTCAATATCTAAGATTTTTTACTAAAAAATTTTGTGTTCTTGTGTATTTGTATGCATATGTACTTATGTATGTTTGTTTAATGTGTGTGTGTTAGCGTGTAGAAAAGCGTATAAAGAAACATGTGTATAGTTTCTTTTTAATATAGAAATGAAATTTACATTTTTGTATTTAAATACGATTTTATCAATAATTAATATTAATTTGTTTAATTCTATCGTAATCTTATATTTAAGATCATAAATGTTATAAACTGAGAAAAAATTTCATATTCTCATTTTAATAGGAAAGCTATTTGAGGTTATCCAATATAGAGTTAGGAGTTTACATATAGGTGATTATCAAAAATTAAATGATTAAAAAAGTAGAGGATTTACAAACACATAATTTGCATTATCAAAGAGAAGTTCACATTTTTTTAATATATATATAATACGAGGTCGTTTGGTAAGTATGGTAAATTTATTTATTGTTTAATTTAATTAAATTTTTCAATTTAGTTTTTCTTGTTTACCATATATGTATATATTAAACACTATATTAATTATATTAGTTGCTCTATATAAATCAATTTTTGACGAATATCAGACGGTATTTTACAGATTATGTATGTTTGTTGAATGTGTGTGTGTGTGAACGTGTAGTGAAAAATCCTAACCTATTAACATCGATCAGTTTGTTATAAATAAAATCTTTTATATAAAAAAAAAAAAATTTTAATCTAGAATACAATAGTTCTATTTGAATTAAGTCATCAAATTATTAATATTGTCATATCTATATTATTTTCAAGACTTGACAGTTTACAATAAATGAATTTCAATCAGTTTATAGAAATGCTTTTTTAAAATCATATTTTAAATAAAGATATTATAATTAAAACTCTGGATTACTAAAACAATTAAACACGAACATTAATGAAACATACTGTGAACACCCACTGACGAATTTTCAAGACGTTTCAAAATAGTGCAATAACCATATAATTTTAAATTACAATTAATACGAATTAAAAACTTTAATTATAAAATTACATATATAAATATATTTTAATATACTAATATTTTAAACAGATGTTGTAGTTTTCAAGTTAGCCGAATCATATTTACATCAAGGTAGGAATATAACAACTGATATTTTTTTTACCAGTATATATGTGTAAAAGATACGTGGAATAAATGTAATGTTAAACAATGTTAAATATTATAAATTTTATATAAATGTATATCTTATAGTTTCATTTATAAGTTAATACTGTATAATTGTTGTTTTTAGGTAGTTTTTTAAAGAAAATGCATGAAACGTCCGTAAACCTAGTGTTATCAACATACCAGCTTAAATCATCCCACTGCTGGGCGAAAGTGCCTTATTAAATGTTTATAAAATATTAAATGTTTATAATTCATTGGTACTTGGTTATATACATGCATACATACTATATTCCTTATATGTATATATTTGCACACATGCATATTTTTAATTTAATTTCTGTAATAACAGTGTATTCATATAGTAGGTTAATAGATTATTTAATTTTAAATGTTAACGGTATATTTATTCTGTGCAATTTTTTTAAATAATACTAGGAACACATTAGTTTAAATATTTTTATGGCGTTTAATAATAACTTGTGTTTATATAGTGGATTGATTTTTTTAATTATTTGAATATGGTTCTTTGAATATACGTGTGTATTTGTGTGTATATACGTATATATACATACATACATACATATATATATATATATATATATATATTAATATTATATATAATAAATGCGCTTTTACTTTTTGAAAAATAATTAATTCAAACTACAACTAATTTTAAGTATTAAAATTATTCCAAAACACATTCTAATAAGCTATTTGAGGTTATGAGGTGAATGTTTTTAATTATTTTTGAGGTAAACGCCTTTTATTATTTCATTTGTATATATGGCTGTTTCAGTTTTTACATCATTAATTTTTAATACTATTTTTAGCCATTCTATTTAATGATTGAAATAATAGCGATGTGAATTTTTTTTTTTAAATATATAATTGTGTATCATAACATGTTTATTTCAGATAAGTTTAATTGACATTTAAGCTTTTTATTCAGTATTCTGCTGAAATAAATGAAAAAAGTTTTACAAATCGTGTCTAAAACTAAATGGTTGTAGTGTATGAAAGTACGTTTTAATTAATATTTATACTTGTATAAAAATAATTCAAATTGATTACTATATAGTAACATTTTTATATAAAAGTATATAAAGAAATAAAATATAATTTTCAAACAAAAAAACGATGAAAAATGTATTGCACAGAAATTCTTATTATTTTTAAGAGATCTTGAATACATTTTTAAAAATCTAAATTATAGAAATAATAAGATAATTGACATTAAGTTTAGTTTCCTAATAATAGATTTTTTCATGTTATCAATTTTTATCATTATATTGAATATTTAAATATTGAATAAATAAAATGTATATTAAAAAAAACTTATCAGATCGTAATTAATATCTACAAAGAAAACTGACATAACGTAAGACTAATTAAAAAACACTATTTATAAACCAAATTCAATAAGATTGAAATAATAATAAAAAAAAGTATTATGTAAAAAAGATAGCACTGCAATATTAAATAAATATCATTTTCTAGATAGGTCTCTGAAGTGTTTATACAGTGACACGATTTTAAATTGAATACTTGTTGTACTTATACTCAAATTATATTTAAATAAATGTCAGGCACATCTTAATAAGGAATGTAAAAAAGTGTCAGCGAGATGATTGACAAACGAGGTTAAAACAATATTAATCACAATTCGATTAAATAATACATCCTTTTTTATGAGATTTGTGATTTGAAAAGTGCAAACTCTTTCTGTATACATACATATATATATATATATATATATATATATATATATATATATATATATGTGTGTGTGTGTGTGTGTGTGTATACATAGTGATAAATAGGATACTTGTGGTTTTATATCGCTTATTTAATTCCTTCGTCAAAGAAGAATTCCAAAAATTATGTTCTTTAAAAAATTAAAGAAATCTTAAATAAAGAAAATTCATTTAATATTTATAACATTTAATGGTTTTACCTACAATGAATAATTTCTATACATAACCAAGCAAGTATTATATAGATTTTATTACTAAATTTAATAATATTATTGCTATACAAGCTATTGTAGATATTTTTTAATAATAATATAAAAATTGATTTTCTTTTCAACCAGTTGAAAAAAATTATAACTAAGTTTTATTTAATTTGTAACTGCTATTTCTCTCTCTCTCTCTCTCTCTCTCTCTCTCTCTATATATATATATATATATATATATATATATATATATATATATATATATATATATATATATATATAATATATGAATGAATGAATGAATTACTCAGAGAAGAGATAATAGTTCGCTGAACTCTAACATACTGTTTAAACTAACAATAAGTTAACCCTTTTGCTTTTTTTAAATTAATATGTTTGAACGATTCCATTATATATTGATACACTTGTCAATGAAAATTGAATAGGGGCATATAAAATATCTAACGATGAGAATGAAAACGATAGCATAAAAAAATAATTCAATAGATAGGGAAGATGGTTTTGTCTACTCTAGTATGTTCTTGATGGTATGTTCATAAATGTTTTAGTACAGTTGTCTTTTAAATTTTATATTTAATCAGTTTATTTAATTAGTACTTTTTTAATGTAGACCAATGTTTTAACATATAATTGTTAATATTCTTGTATATCATAAAACGTTAAATATATTGTAATATACCTATATATATATATATATATCACATCATACTTCTTCTAGTCATTAATCCTGTGATTGACTTTCCAAACTTTGTTAAAAACTCATCCATAGCTGTTAGTTTTGGGATACATCCATGTGATCGTTAATGTAACCTTTTTTTCTTTCTACATCTCATGTTATTGATCTTTGATGTTTTATCCACCTTTAGAGATAATTTATTGATCCAAGAGCGAAATGAGTACTTTTTCTATAAAAAAATGCGATTGATTATTCTAGAAGTTGTCTGGGTCTATCCCTGCTTGTATTAATCACTCAAGTAATACAATACAGTATTTCTTCTTCCCTACTAATAGGATTTTCCATTCGTCAAATGTAAAGTGAATGTATTTATATTTTATTTTACCCAAATTTTTTGTATAAATGTACAATAATTTGTCATCGTCATTGAAAAGCTAATCAAATTAATACGAAAAAATATATTCTAGTGTTTGCTAATTCACCAGAACTGAAAAGTTATCAAGTTTATCTAAATTTTCCATGAAAACGTTAATCTTCTTCATGATTTGTTTCAATTTACATGATTTCCTAATCATTTCAGTTTATCAACAAAGCCATCAAGTACAAAAGAGCAGATGTTACGGTTTAAATTGACATATGCAAAATGACATTTATCGGCACTTTTATTTCCGACAATCAGACAAGTTAACGACACGAAAACATGGTAATCTGATTTATTAAACCATAAAATAATAACATCCAGTAATAAAGTTCCATAAAAATAGTCGTTTAATTTCCAGATTTATTACATCTATCTATGTTTATTCTCATCGATCATCTACATGTCAATACTTTTTTCTGACCTTCGAAATTTATTCATTCATCATTTTAATGTTTTCGTTGATTAGATAAATTATTTATTTACTGTATTTATGTTGCATCTTTTTATAATGAAGTATAAATTTGATTTTCATTTACGTACCTGTCCATTTAATTGAAGTACTAAAAAAAGTGACATGTTTGTAATTTTATTTATTTATTGCATCTTCTAAGTATGTAGTATGTTGTATGCAATTCAACTTCATGAAATTAATCAATTATTCAGGATTTTGTGCAAAAAAATAATTCTAGAATATTGATTTAATTCTGTAATTTAATAATTTTCTTTAACTGTTTATATAAATATTGAACATTTTAGAATTTTAAAAAATAAATATTGGATTACAAATAAAATTCATTAAGGGGGTATTCTAGTCTAGAATTTCGAAAAAATCGATTTTTTTATTTGCATATTTTCAAAGTTTAGACCTTAAAGAATATGTCCTTAAGAGAATTTTTCGAAATTCGAATTAATTTCGGAGTTATAGCTATTTTTGTGACGCGCCAACCAATCCAATCTGGCCGGAACTCCAAACTTTAAACGCGTTTTTCTCGAAACTACTTTTTTCAACACTGCTGACGTGATATCTAAAGTTCTAATGGACTGATTTACTTTAAATTTGGTACAGAGCTTCTTAATATAACAGTGATTGCCCCGTCTAGGATTTTTTGAAAATTTTGTTTTTTACTATTTTTAAAAAATTCCGAAAGTTGAAAAAAATAAGGCAAAAAATGACTGTTTTTTCACACTGCTGCCATTTTGCGAAAAAATTTTTTTTAAATTTATCTAGGCGGGGATACTACTACAATCTTCTTTTTCAATAATTTAAAAAAAAAAAAAATGTTTCAAATGACCGGAAGGGTTGGAACTACGTCAACCAGGAGACACCTTTTTTTTCGAGCCAGTTTGCCAGCCTGTACCTTTTTCAATTTTGATTTTAATAATACTTTTTATACTCTTAAAATGTCAATAAACACTGATAAAAAATGGATAGTAAAAATATTTGTTGGTTTTTTTATAGCGCCCGAAAAAGCACCTAAAATTCGTGCGTCTAGACTAGAATACCCCCTTAAGTTTTTAAATCATTAATCAAATTAATATATTAAAAAGCAGTTTTGAATTCTGTTCAATTATATATACTCTATTTTTCTTTTAACGACTTTATACCGTCTTTCGAGTAGCTTTATTAGTCAGTTTTTCGTTGAAAAACACCAAGACATCTTTTGTTAGTATTAAAAAATTAAAATTCGTTATCTTGTACATTTTGAAAAGATTGGAATAAATAATAATCTGAAAGTGTAATATCTGGCGATTATAGTGGATGGATGGCGTAGGTCATTCCAACTTAACTTTGTCATATTATCAAAATAATTTCTATTAATGTTTGTTTTGGTATTGGTAATAATTGTCATTTGTAATAAGTCTTTATATTTAAGTATTAAAAATAATATATATACATATATACATTGTAAATATATGTGTGTAAAAATAGAACTTGTCACATCGTCTTCCATATTTCTGCATAACGCATAAAATTGTCCACCGTTCATGGTTTTCGCAATGAGTTCATTCGACTGTCAAAAAAGAAAATACGGTTATTGTTTTCCTCATTGACAAGCAAGACAGACATCACAATTTATACGCACAGTCGTATACATATTCTTTGCTATATGACAGCATTTCGATCCACAAGATTATGCAGAAAACAACATTGCGTTCAGAACGTGGGAATTGTTCGTACTTTCTCGCTCGTTTTGAATATTTTATTCCGTTTTAGTTTTATATGGAAGACGGTTTGATAAAGCGAGACGCATTTATAATCTGTCATCTTATTCAAATGATTCGTCTCATTCTATAAATAATTTTAATCTGTGTTCGTGTTGCGTCGATAACGTTCGTGTATTTTCGACACCTGTGGTCATTCTTGGCGCTTATATGGAAGAACAGTAATAAAACATATCTTACAATAAACATAATTGATTTATTTTTAGAATGAAACGGTTAAATAGAACATATGCTCTGAAATGAAATAGATATACTTATTTTTATTATAATTTCATATGTTGTGTATGTGGTTATAACCTCAAAGTTGACTTATTTATTTCCATATGCTTAGTGCAAATGTATTTTTTATTAACTATTTCTATAGAAGAATGTATATGTATATGCAAGCATATTATATACATATACATATATATATATATATATATATATATATATATATATATATAATGTTTTTTTACTCACATGATGGTTTTTATATTATGCTTTTTGTCTCATAATGGTACTTTTTGTGATGTCGGACAGTGCATATATCATTCTGGGCGTGACTTCTTAACAGGATATATTATTTTTTTTGTGTAGAGATATTTTCGACAAATTATTCATTGGTTCGATCTGTGTGTTTTTCCATGATTGATTTTATACTTTATTTGATATTTAAACGATATTTCTACTCTGTTTGACATTTGAATTTGATTGTTACTTTCACCTAGAGTACAGATTTTATTATTTTTTTGTTGTTTGTTTCTTTTCTTAAAATATTTATTTATAGTTTGGAATTTGTGATATTTTATTTCAAATTAACTATTTTCCTTCACATTTCATTTATCATTTTTTTGTAAAAAAAAATAGAAATATATAATTTGAAGATTGATGTTTACTATAATAGTCAAAGTTTAACAGATGAATATTTTAGAGTTCGGAGTCTTCAGATATGTTCAACGTGTCTAATGAGGCTAATTTTTTTTAAAAAAAAATCTCGTAGCACCATTTCTTTCGTTGAGATGTTGAAGGACTTTTTTCATCATCATCAGAATATTGTCTGTTATTAATTCTCTTTATTAATTTTATATACCGTTTGTAGTCTATAGTATAAATGGGTTTTATAATTACTTTCCCCCAGTTTTCTCATCGTTTAATAGGAACGTGTGGATAATTCGTTACCAAAAACGAATATGAAAGGTGGAAATGATTAAAACACTTTTATAAGATTCATCGGTTTAAAAATATTCCATGTGACAAAATATCTCTTGAACTTTGTAACCTTCAAAGATATATCATAAAAAGTAATGAAAAGATAGATGAAATGATCTTGCTATATTTATAAAAAAAATAGTTAACAGCGCTAACGAGCTATGTTAATTTGTATATCATTTAAACTCCTGATATTATTGACTGATTCATTACCGACGATGCATTAGCAGTTTCCGAACACAGACGTCTTCTTTAGATAAAAAAAATGATCGAAAAATCAAGTCCAGATTGGCATATTCTGATCCAAGAATTTCTAAATAGTATAAAATTATGCGCTAATGAGTGGCACGTAAGACCATTATCGTTCAATTTCGCTGTTCTAATTGAACGTGTCAGATTGATGTCAATTTTTATACTAGTGTTAATCATTTTTTTTATTCCTCCGTCTTTCTAAACTGCTGCTGTTACCGACACGTTTACAACACTGGTATGTTCTCACGAGTCGTTGAATCAATCTGTCTAACTACAGTAACCTTCCTGTTACGTGTGAGTAGGTTTATAAGGAAGCGAAGAGCAGTGAAAAAGTTTGCCCCAGATAAAAGCCAGGTGAGTGAGTGGATTTATACAACTATACTTGTAATGGTCGACCTCGCCCAAACATGGCAGATACACACATTCATAATATATATATATATATATATATATATATATATATATATATATATATATATATATATATATATATATATATAAGAATATTCATAGTGCAGATTCTCACACGTCAACTTCACTAAATTACGAATATAAATCATTATCTGTGCTCATTTATCTCGCTGTGCGATTCATCTGATTGTCTCTTTTCATGCTTCCGGCTTACAAACAGCCACGCCTATGTAGATTTTATTAAGATTGAGATATATGTATGTGTGTGTGTGTAAGTAAATGTTGTAGATAATGATGATGATGATGCCGAATGCAGTGATTTGATCTCGAAAAAATTTTACAACATTTAGTTTACTGATTAATGTATTCGAAAATCGGTGAGTGTGTATTATATACGGGCTGTTCTTTTTTTACTTACGTTATTATTTTTCTTTTAATTCTCATTCGACTACTTTTATTATTTATTTGGACTTGTGAACCTTCACATCTGGTTACTTGCTAGTATAATTAAGTGCTCTCAGTTTATAAAATCACAATTATAGAAATGTATACAGCATTTTAAATGAGCGTCGGTTGTATTTAATCGATGTTAGAATCGAGGCTGTTTATTACTGAAATCCGTTCGGGTGGACCGGTTAGTGTGAAGAAATGGGCTGAAATTGGAACACAGATCCAATTTTTTATTACTGAAAAAAATCATTTTTTTTATTAATTCGTTAGGTCTTATTTTTGTAACTACTTTAAAATTTTAATAACGCACAAGTATAACACAACAGATTTATATATATATATATATATATATATATATATATATATATATATATATATAAATGTGTGTATGTAATTTATTTATCTGGTTTGCTTTTTAAGTCTTTCAAATTTACAGTTATAACAATTATTGTATTCATAGTTATAACTTTACTGTTTTAATATTCACATGTCATGATTGTATAATTCTTTTTTTTCTTAACAGCATTTCATTTTAATATAAATAAGATATTTATCTATATCTTCGTTTAATATTTTAGTTGATGTTTTTAGTTTTCAATTAGTGTTTTAAGTTTTCGAAAAAATCTGATTGGAAAAAATGAAGAAAGCTTTTCCAGTATTCAATTTCAGACTGCAATTCATGCATATATATATATATATATATATCATTAGTCACTTTCTATCTATTGTGGGATGAAATTTTTCCCTGAAATTTTCACTTCGATCGATCCAATGATTTCATTTTTTATTTTATTCCAACGAAATGTTTCTGTGTGTGTAAATAAATGTATTATTTTATAATTTCTAATTATAGCTGATAATATTGTTATATAATTTTTTATTTACTGATATTAACCTAAAAATATCATTTCCATGTGAACATTCTATTTGTTATGTATACACATGTTATACATTTGAGATTAGACAGAGCGAAGAAATGTCCGTACTAATATTTTTTCTTATTTGTCAAGTACACAGAAATCACATTAAGCAAATATTTTATTTGACGACATATATTTAACATGCAAAAACATATTTAAAGATAATTAGATTTATTTACTTAAAATTATCAGAAAGTGAAACATGTTAAAAAGAATTTTAATTTTATTTTTAATTAAATATTTTTTTATTCTTACATAATGTTGTTTATAAATAATATGAATTGAGGAAATAAAACCAATTTATAAGAAGTTGTCAAAGAAGTGTTAACTTAAGATCTCAGGAGAAGAGTTATTTAGATATTTTTTTATATACGTTCAATAATCAATCTTCTTGCTACAATTAAATCTAGCCAAAAATATTTCACACAATTTTCTTTATCAGTATAAGTCAAATAATTAAATTTATAAAATTCAGTTTTCAATAATAAATTGGTTATTAAAATTGTATAGTATGGCCCAAATGAGACTATAGGATTTAGTTATACATTTACTTACTTACTATCATTGACTGCTCTTTATTATCATTTAGTCCCATTTAAGTCACTTTATATAAATCGTTCTTAGTATATAAATATTGTTTAACAGTGAGCAATAGGAAGTAATTTGATCGAAAAAACAGAATATGAAAAAGTGGCAGAAAATCTCAGATCAAAATGACATATATTTGGTTTAATAAAAGATTTATAAATATTTTTTAAAGAAATCAATTTCGCTTCATTTCGTAAAAAAAATTATTTCTAGTCCAATATATATATATATATATATATATATATATATATATATATATATATATATATATATATATATAGTGCGTATTTGTATGCGTAAGCGAGTGCGTGCACGGTATTTAGATTGAAAACGAGAGCAGTTGATAAAATAAATCGTTTAACGACATAAACAAGTCAATATAACCAAGAGACAGGTAAATAGGTAAAACAGATAGGTGGTCAGTCAGAGACAGTGGTGTACATTGAAAAGTGGGCTACGCACGTCTCAAATTATCGAAAACAAAACCCACACAGCGCCGTTCTGGTCCCGACAATAAATTGAATCTACCACCCGTCGTCCCGCATCACAAATAGAACTACAGAGTCGTACGGACCACCTGTGGCGTCCGAGGGGAGTCCACGAATCTCTGGCTACTTAAATATTACAGTCATTTTAAATTTGTTGGACGCCTCGCGGTGATCTTGATAGGACACAGCCGACAGCGCATGCCCCGAATTAATTAATTTGTCGATAATTATCGCTAATGAAAGAAACGTTCCATGTAAGGGAACCACACACGCACGCCCCGTGTCCCCGCGACCAGGTCGTCGACAAGGAGCGTTTACTACTCGCCGGTTCTCGATATCCAGTCTATTCGTAGGTCGTACATTACGGAACTCTTCGGACAACACACACGATGGATGATTGAGATCATAATTAAAAGACGACGAGCAGTTTAATGCCGTATGATGGAACGTAGCGATGACCGCGCTGTCATTTCGAAATGTTTCATTCCACTCGGGTTTAATCTCCGACGACGATCGATCGGTTTATTTATTGTTGTACGTAGTCGTGTGTATAGATCCTCGAATACTTGTTCGAAAGTAATCAAAGACAGTTGTAGATCGAACTCGTTTTAATGTCGAGGAATGCGAACTTCTTATTAAAACATCGTACGAAAATAAACACGGGATTATTAATCATACCGAAAATAAATCCAATTAGATTGTAATCGAATCAAGACCAAAGAACGTAATGACGAAATGTAAACAGAAATATTTTTAAATCAGATGAAAATTTACTTATTTTGGTAGAAACTATTTTAATTAAATACGTGTGTATTAACCCTTATCGGTCGTATGTCACCTCTGACGTGACATTACATCTTTTCTCTATCAGTCGTATGTCACGTGTGAGGTGACAATACTGAACAAGTAACAACGTCCCTATTGTTGAATAAATATATATATATATATATATATATATATATATATATATATATATATATATATTTCAGTAATTATTTTCCTTATAATATTTTATTCTTCAAAAAATGAACAGAGAAAACTGTAGCAATATGGAAAGTAACCGTGATAGTTGTATATATAACCATTATATTATATTATATATATATTATAACCATTCCTTCATGTAGGAAAATATTTCAAAAAATACTACATATTGAAAAAATATAAATAACATTTAAGCTTGAAAATTACACGTTTAATAAAATGTAAACATTTAAAGTGTAAATATAAATATTTTTATGCACAAAACTATCTTTTTATATCAAGTAACTTTAGTTACTCTTCTCTTAGTACTCAAATATATCTCCGACTTAGCGAAAAGTTAAGTACAAAATGCTAACGTCCGATAAGGGTTCAATTTGATCAATAAACTTTCAGAATCAAAAAGGGATGTTTTATTTGCAACTACCTAATACATAATTATCAGTGATTTGTTGTTTGTGCATAAACAGTTGTTATGATTTCTTCCACCGACAAAAATAGAACCCATCATTGAATAACATCACTTGATTCGATGCACTTATTGAAACCGTAATGGAAACTTTTTGCAGTTCCAAATATATAAAATAATAACACCAATCATAGAATAATATTGCAATTATCGTGTCAGTACTTTATCTGTCTGTATGCACATAAATAAGAGAAACCGTGACGTCGTAACATCATCATCACTCAACACAGAGATCTGCGATTATGACCGATGACCTTGTACGTCATTGACTGCAACATCCGAGTGACAATGACGAGATGAGACGATGTCGCATGCCGTTCAGAAAGAACAATGCGTTGCCAGGTTTTTTTTTATATTTAGTTTGATCGAAATCGAGTACCAATTAAAAGATATCGATTGGATTTTTTGTACGAATTCGATTAAGGTCGTCCGTGTGTCGTCCGATCTGTCAAAAATAGTTGAAGTAGATTCTGATAAAAAGACGTTTCCATTTTTGGAATAATGGCGGTAAATTTTTAAGTGATGATGGAAAAAAATATATAATTACGAATTAATGACTTGAAGGCTTTTAAAACGCGTTCGCACACTTACTGATAATCTACGAAAATTACACACACACACACACAATATTAGAGCCAGTGCCGCTTGTTCGAATAATAAAACTAATAGACACGTACGAGCGTTAAATATATATCTGTAAATTTTGCTGATTCAGAAATGTTGAGTTGAATTGAAAAAGATTTTAACTGGAATGCTGTACCTGAAGAGATTGATTTCGTTGACAACATGTATTTAAAAGTTCTTTGAATAAAAATTAATATTATTTCTTTGTATAAGCATGAATACGAATCTTAATTCAGTAATATATATTTAAATTAATTAATTGCATTTATATTTTTATACGCAGTTAAAAAAAGATTAACTCAAATATATTTTCAATATGAAAAGTTGTTCTTTTGCTAAATACTTTATCATTGTTCTGGAATTATTTTTGTATAAGCTATTATTGAATAAATATAGCCATTTATTTTTTAAAAAAGATTTTGAAATCGACTACCGAGCGATAATTAACCCTTTGATCGGCATCTATAGATGTACAACAAAAATATTCATTCATTGCATATTATTAATTAACACATCGATTGCCGGATTTGCCACTTGTGGCCTGCATTGTAAATTATAATAGCATTGCGGAGGTCACTGGTAACAGACCCATTAAAAATATTTCAAGTTGTTAAACAATAATGTTTATAATTTTAAAAATATAATTAGTATTAAGAGAGTAGTTTGTATATTCTAGTTTTTAGCGCCTTTTTATTTTTATTTCCTGGAAGAGTCTTGTAATTACAATTTAATCATCCCATGTAAAATTTGATAAATTTCATTTAAAAATTTAACTAGATCTAAAAAAAATCATTTTCCTTTCAAATTACGTCACATATTAAAATATATATCGAATTAACGTCACAGCATGCATCGAGCACATTTTCGACACTTGACAGCGACAACTTCGAGTCGATCCTGTCAATAAATTCGGTATTTATTAACTGCAACGAAACAGGTTCGACATACGACTACTCAAATAAAAACTCGACACAAACATACTCGTACGGTATAATTTTGTCATGCGTTTATTTATTAACCATTCTTATTAAAATATCAGGACAACATTCGCAATGTTTTAATTAAGTATGAAAAGAGTGGTAGTAAAAGTTGTATCTTAATAAATACACTGATAATTAACTACATAATAAATAACAGTAACAGTTCGCGGCTCCAATAAAGGAACATTTAAACAGCACTTCTTTGTAAAACAGTATAACTATTACTACTAGCAGATGATTGATTGAACTGACGTTGAAATGTAAACTCAGTATACCGTATAAATACAAAACGAGCACATATTACGCGCGTACACACACACACATACATGTATGTATATTCCATAATTAATGATGTATTTAGAATGAAATTCATAAATTTTGTTAGGAATCCCTAATATTAAAAAAGTATAAAATTAAAAAATTGAAGTTAAAATAATTTTATAAAACTATTATAACAAGTTAATCAAACTACTTTGTAGCTATTTAATTGGCTTCATGGTTGATTAATTATTGCACAATTTTTTTTTGTCATTACCACAAGACTATAAAAATGTTTGATAATAATTTATTTGCTCGTACACATTTCTATAGCAGTGCAATTAACTCTTTTGGAATAAGATTTAGAAGAAATGCATGTGTTTCTTTTTAAAGTCTTGTCATGTAATTTAGATTCCAAGTAGCACCGAATTACAATTGTAGGAATGAAAGTTAGAAGTTTTTGAGTAATTTGGTTATTCAAAATTTTTCGATCATTTTTTAATAGCGAAAATACCACTTTGAACATAGCATCTGTTTAATGATCAATAAAAATATAAATCGTTTCGTATAACTGTACAACCGTGTAATTTTTTCCACAATCCCCTGTATAATCGAAATAAAATAATACGTAGGTGTCAAACGTTACCGATCAATGACGTTTTACTGGAAACAGACGGTGGCTGTAATTCCACTGTACAACATCACTTCTTGTACAAATAAATACGTACACAGAACAACGCTTTGACACATTGTTACCTGCTGTAAAATACCTACTGTGCATTTCTCGTGTGCGATGTTCGTCTTTTGAGTGAATGCTTGATTACATTCACTATTACTACCTGTACGCAGACAAAAACATCAGCTTCCAGTACGCAAGTGGTGATTATTATATAGCAAGAGGCAAGGTTGAAGAGACACGATAACGGACACACCGAGAGAGATACATCGGGAGGTTAATCATTAACGTGAAGGGAAAATAAAACAACTGTTGTTGTCTGCCGTGTGTTTTTCAAATGTCAAAATATTTTGTGTACGTGTGAGTAAATGCCTGTCCATTTATCTCTCTATGAGTAAATGTACATTTTTCAAAAGATATACATAATCTATGGTTTTAGAGATGTCTTCTTGTCGGATCAATGAAAATACATGAATTCGTAATTAATGAGATGTACACGAAACGACTTCTTTCGAAGCTTGGTTGTGTACAGTTGAAGTTTTTCGATGGAACTGCTTATTAATTAATTGATTATTGAACAGATCGATGGATTGAGTTGTAGTAACGCATTTATTTATTAAAAATGATATAAATAATGTTTGTTTTATGGCCGGAAATTAATTTTAATTAATTTATTTTTAATAATATTTTGAAATATAACATAATAGTATTTTCCTAGGAATAATAGCTTTTTACATAAAAGAATCACTCCCTTCATTAAAAATTTTTTTAAGTGTTGAAAAGTTATTTATTGTTCACTTTATTTGCTAATATACATTTCTACAACATTGTCATCACTAGAAATGAGTTTAGAGAATAATTTATTGAAAACTTTTAGAAAAAGAATGCAAGTAGATTGATTAAACTGAAAAATATTTAGAAAAGTGTGTATGTACATATATATATATATATATATATATATATATATATATATATATATATATTTAGAGAGAGAGAGAGAGAGATTTGGTTAATAGCCTGAGAATAATAAATTCTGTGATATCCAGCAGATGTTTTCACACATGTTGGATAAGACTAAATTCACGCTTGAATAGTTTGTCCATTTTATATATAAAACTTATTAGATAAAGCATTTTAATAGAAATTCAGTATCGACCACTGGCCACATTAATCCCTGTATTATGCTACACGTATTATCCTCAAATGTTACTTACTTTTTATATTTCATTTATTATATTTAGAAACCAGGTACTTATAGTCATTCGAATATTTAGGAATTGAAAAAAAAATAAAAAAAATGTTTTTACAGCTAGTTTGAAAAAACATCCAGCAAATGTTAATTTTATTACAATAATATTATTGATAATAACAATCGTGCCCTTAAATGATTAATATTTTCATTAATATATAATATATAGGGTCATTTAAATGTGACGCCTAGATTTGTGTTTTATTAAAAAGAAACATATATATCCGGATGGTGTATAGGGAAACATGTGTATAGTTTCTTTTTAATAAAACGCAAATCTAGGCGTCACATTTGGATGACCTTATATATAACAAACGATACGATTACGAAAAATTTAAAAATCAAATATATTGGTCACATAATATGAAAAAAAAACTACAGGCAACAGAAATTATTTATTTGGGACCCAACATAAAGATTCCAAAAAAATCTGTAAATAGATAGAAGAGAGGTAAAAGGACATATGTATGTTATATGGAATGAAAGAGGTATATGGAATGTAAGAGGTATTGGATCTCTGGAATTGGAAAATTTTGAAAATGTTTCATTCAATGATGTAATAGAGGCTTATAATTATATATATATATATATATATATACGAAGATCGTTTGATAAGTGTGGTAAATTTATTTATTGTTTAATTTAATTAAAATTTTCAATTTAGTTTTTCTTACTTTTTTACCATACTCATCAAATGTCCCTCGTATGTACATATATACACAAACACAATTATACACGTTTATTCTTTTCATGTAGTGAATAAATCAATATTACATTTTTGAATTCATCTCGAAATAAAAAAAACTATAATACTTACACGAGAAATAAATCCAACAGTGTTGAATTACATAGAAAGAAGACATAGTTCGATAAAAAAAAGTATAGACCACAAAAAAATATTTCATCGTGTGCACAAATGGAATTTACTCACGAAGGCAGTAGTTTTGTCTCTTCTGCAAGGTTCTATATCTCTGACAGGGGATTAAAATTATACTACAAACACACACACACACGTATATGTGTGTTTATGTACATATGTGTTTTATACACATACAGATATACTTATACTCACACATATGAACACCAGTTATTTTTCTTGAACCGGATTTTTATTGCCATAAATGAGATTCCTTGCTTGTCATTTATATATATATATATATATATATATATATATATATATATATATATATATATATATGCATTTATGTGTATGTGAAACGTGTAATTTTTAATAAATTCAGAAATCATGGCATTTAATTAAATATACCGTTGAATATTATTCTTATTCACTAAAAATAATACATATGATAGATGTTTTGTAGGCGGGGTTATCAATTATATCAATTAAAAGAAGTCTCTCATATATATATATATATATATATATATATATATATATATATATATCATTCTGTTTGTTTTAACCTTTTATAGATTAGAAAGTTCGCACGAATAGAATCACACGAGTACAGATTTTTAACTAAGAAATATTTTATTTGTTGATTTGGACAGTTAGTAACATTTTAGTTTTATAGCTTGGAATTCGGACACTTTTTCAATTTATATATATATATATATATATATATATATATATATATATATATATATATGTATGAATATGTTTATGTATATTTATAGTGTCTGTGAGATCCGCGAAATGGGTGAAGAAGAGGGAGAATTGTATGTAACATAAATATAGAAATAATCTATTGTTTGCGTTAATGAAAACTAATTACACAAAAACAATGCATTTCATCAAAACGAATCACATTTATTAAAATATATTTATGATGAATATTGCGGAAGTGACAAATCATAAAAATTTATACAGGCAGACACGTTTACAAAATGGCCGACGACTCGTTTATAAATAGAAAATGCGCACACACACACACGTTCATATAAAAACATTTGTTTTTAGTATTTATTATGGGTTCAAAGAATTTGTACATGTCATATGTGATATGTGTGTATGAAACTAGAGGAAAAAATCGCTGTTTATCTATAATATGGGGCGCACATGTGATACACGTGGTTGATATCTTGTCGACATTAACCGCTTGTTCTTCTATGTATATGGTTTTTTGTGCCGTTTCTAGAATTCAAACAGGAAAACTAATCTATCAACAAGTAGTGGACGGATTATAAACTTCACATATATAAATATATATATATATATATATATATATATATATATATATATATATATATAATCAACCTTTTTCTATCCACTACTGGATGAAGGTTTTTCTCAAAATTTTCTATTTCAACCAATTCAGTGATTTTCTTTTTCAATCTTTTCTGACAAATTTTCTTCCATTTCTCCCATTTATCTATGTTTTTTTCCTGGACCATTTTTTATACTTAGATTTTCAATCAATAATTTCTCTTATCCATCAAGTCTTTTTCGTTATATGATTGACCCATTTCCATTTCAAACTCCTCCGTTTTGTTATAAAGTTGGCAATTTGATTTTCTTATATATAATATAATGATTACACTGATAATTAATTTATGTGAAAGTGAATTTGCCACAGTTTCAAAAAAAGAAATAAACTATAAATAATTATCAGTGTATTAAATAACAAACTTACTTTTTTATTTTATTCAAATATATATTCATATAAAAACTAAAAATGCTACTATTTAATAAAATATCAGACAAATCTATTCAATAATAAAACATGTCTAAATTATAGGTAGTGTTAAATAAAATTTTATGTCGCAATCGACAAGATAAGAAAAACATTCACATGTGATATAAATTAAAAATGATCAAAATTGAAATGTTAATTTTGAAAAATGTTGATAATTTTTAATTATAAAAATATTATTTGAAAAGTATAACTCAAGGTCTTGGAAAAAATTATCCAATCCGGTTGACACGCAAGGATTTATATTTTTTAAGTGTTATTGAATAAGTGTTTCTTCTTATATGAATATATGTGTTTATCTACACACACACATACATACAAACAAATAAACATATACACCTGTATGATCGCGTGTCAGAATTGTCAATTACAACACATATTACATCTATTCGATTTATAGAATTTTATCTGAAACTAAGAAGCAGACATTAGTGTTACATATATATATATATATATATATATATATATATATATATATATATATATATATATATAAATATATATATATATATAAAAGTTGATAAATAGTCATGTATTTCATTATAGAAAAAAGATTGTAAATAATCGACCTCTGCGTGAACGGACAAGATATAAATATTCATGAGTTTTCTGTACTCGAACTATTCAAAAATCAGTGTCAATTGTAATGAATTATAATGTTACTGTAGTAAACACGCAACGAGATATTTGAAACTCATTTAACGTTTTCAAGATTCTTAATTATGTCTAATGTCTTGTCGGTAATAAATACTGAAACTGTATGAACAGAAAGTATTGGAGATCTATTTTAACCGAGATGATTTGATATATACTTACGTGTATATATCAAAGTATATTCTCAGAAATTCACAACAAAAAACATATATTTCACTATGATGTTCTTCACTGACATTTCTGATAATTAACGTTTAGTAGATTGGACTTGTTTCGTTGTTTTTTTCTTACTCTGTAAACATTTAAGAATATAAATTATATCAAAGGTAAAAAATAGGAATGTATGTTTTATATATCCAGTGAATGTTGATTAAAATTGTATATCAACAAATATTTTTATTTTCTGTTTATGAAAACCAATTTTTGGTACATTTATTAAAAAAAATAACCTATTTGAAATGACTACTTACTCTTTCATATCTTTCAGTGAGTGATGTAAAAAAATCTTTTCCGAGAATTACCAAAGTATAAATTTTATGAAATATTAAAATTAACAAAAAAATAAATAAAATATTTTCAGACAAAATAAATTTTAATTCTATTGGGATTAGATTTGAATGCACATCAGACCATCAATTTGTAATAATCATTGTTTACATAGAATTATTAACATAGATTTCTAAATATTTTATGTTTCATAATTTATTTATATTAAACAGAATTAAGTAGCAAAGTGAGTAAGGGGTAGAATCTTCTGGTATAAAAACAACTTTATAACAAGTTCAATTTTATTTCCTAAATATTTCAACTTAACAAAAAAGGTATTGAATGCTGTTCATCAGACTTTTTTTTTGGGGATTTCGATTTGGTCTAACTTGTGTTTGATTTCTAGTCTTAATATACCTAGCTTTCCTGGAGGTAACCCCCTACGCCAGCTATGTATCATCATATTTCTTTTATTCATGCTTTCTGCTGTTAGACTTAAAATACGCAACCTGGGAAAAGCTCATCAGACTTTTATTTCTAAATTTATAAAAAGATATTAAAGGTGTGTTGGGAGTCGATGAATGAGTGAAACCTTTTTGTAGGGGGTAGTGGTTAGAATTAAAAAGCACTGATTTCTACCGGTAGGACTTAAAATGACGGCGACATTATGAAAAAATATTTTAAATTAAATGAAACATATGTTGAAAAATAAAGCGTTTATTTCAATTTGCTGTGTTTTTATTTACATTTTCCGGAATTTTTTTTTGACCTCCCTCGTACATTACACATGAATACACAATACTTACTCAGATGAGTAAACAAAATATCTTAATTATGAATAACTGCGTCACGCTTAAGATATTTTTTAGTGGTAAAATAGTACATCTTCAAGACCATGTGAATATATATATATATATATATATATATATATATATATATATATATATATATATATATATAAACATATTATGAATAAAAACGAGTGTACGTTTTCTTATTTAAATATTGACGAATGAAGTAATATGGTATTTATTCTCATATGTCGTTTGGTATTTTTTTTCTTCTATATAACATCATCTCACTTGATAGACACGCCTCAAAAAATATTAATGAATGAGAGCTAGTCTTTCTGTGCGAATGAAATTGATTTCACTTCATATCTTCGTTGACGTTTTTTTTATAACACACTCACATACACACACGCATATATATATATATATATATATATATATATATATATATATATATATATATATATATACGTGTGTGTGTGTGTGTGCTATGAACATGAACAGTATTATAGCTGTTCTCAATTTTTATTATAATCTTATTTTAGAAAGCGAATTTTAATTATTATTCAGATTTTGTGATATGCATAGACACTGTTTTACGGTATATGATTAATCATGCAAGAGAAGTGATTTTTTATATTGATTTTTTTGTTTATAGCAACTGAATTGATTAATAATACAGTAAAAAGTAAATTATATTCATATATAAACACATATAAGGTACATGCGTTTGAAAAATTTCACAGCAAACAAATAATCGAATTTTAAAAGTATATTAATATATTAGAGAAAAGTGATTGTCGGTAATTGAAAAATTCGAAAAAAATCGTTTAAGAATTTATATAACGCTTGTTTTGTTAATATCGAAAGGAAATAAATCGATTGTGAAGAGATTACGTAATCGTTTAGATCATATTTAATCGTTGTTAAAGGTTTTAAATTAATTATATGTACCTGTTTAAATTGTTAATTAAAATACAATGTTAAACCATTAACAATGGACATTGAAATGCGACTTCAGTTAAATGTCAACGAGACATATTTATAATTTTTTACCAGTTTGGAAAGACTCGTTAAAAACTATTTGTAAATATTATTCATTATAAATATGTGATTACTTAACATCGAAAATCATTAAACTATGAAATATTTTACGTCAGTTTTTAAAATAATAAGTAAATAATATAAAAGATTTATAAACTCAAACAATTTTTAAAAATGAAATGAAAGTGTTTTTTTAGAAAAATATTTTTTTTCCATACTATATAATAAAAAAAATAGTTTATTTGATAAAATTAGTAATAAATTTTATTTTTTGATAAAACCAAAAAAATATTTTTCTTAATAATTTTGTGATTTAATTTTTTACTTTGTGTAATTAAAATTGCATATTTTTTTCAAAAAGAAAATTCATAATCTGGTCATAATTTTCTACGAATTGAAATATAACGTTTAATTTTCTTGATTAATAAGTAATTTTTACTTGTTTCCTCTTTTAGAACATTTTTTATAATTTCTTGATTTTGAATTAATCTATAATTAATTTATTCGTGATAAATATTCGTTAAAATATCATAAGTAGTAATGGAAAAAAGGGATAAAATATATTATTAAAAAAAATATTATTGAATAAATTGACTAGGAAATATTTTTACTGTTAAAAACTGTCATATAATTTGTATTCTATCAACACTGAACAGTATTTATAATTACAACTGTTTAGTGTTAATATAATATATATATTTCAAAAAAAAAAATTATAGAAAAGTTTTACATAACGAAATACCTAATAGAACGTTTCAGTTCAGCTATAACTAATATAAAAATACACACGTCATTGAAATTTTCGACGTCGACAATCTGTAATAACAACTGGCGCGACATATGATATTTTCATATACATATATATACACACACGTATATTTTTTTATAGACACGTTTTCTAAGTCGCTTTTTATTTATCAATTTTTATTCTACTCAGAATATGAAACACGTCTGCGAACAATATACCCCTATCTATCTCTCTATATACACATATACAGCGAGAACGAAACGTTTTCTCCTTGCAGGTATCGTATTTCAAGTACACACACAAAGTACCTCTATTACATCCATTCTGCATTAATGTACGATTATTATTATTATTATTTAAACGCTTAGACGACTTTAAATCTTGAATATAAATCGTTTTATCAAGAAATAAAGACGTTTAAAAATTCTCTTTATCCGTCAAAGGACAATGAACTTAATTATTATATCGTCTTGGAATGTGTCTTTTTAGTTCTAATCCATGTGTATATGTTTTTTTTATATTTTTTTAATACTTACGTAATTTTTATTAATATATATATATATATACACACTGAAAATTAATGTCATCGTTCAAACTTAATAAAAAAGACACTATTTTTTTTAATACTAATTTGACAATAGAATAAAGTGTGTAAAAAGTGTTTTCGACTTAAGTCATCGTTAATATTTTTATTTTATTGTCACTGTTTAGATATTTTTATTAAAATTTAACCAAAAAAAACATAATTTATATTATCTTTCTATTTTTTAAAAAATAGTGCTCCGTCTTGATATGAAAATTTCATTTCCTAATTTTTCTGAAATTTACTGAAGTACAAATTTTATGAAATAAATTAATGATGCTTCGTACATTGTTAAAAAAAATAAGTTCGGGAGTCGAGTATGGGGTTGAAACTCCTGCTAATAAATATTTAATTGAAAATTTTAAAACTTTTTCAAATTATAACATAAATTAATTATTTATTTCAACATGATAAGATTTTTATAAAATTGTTCAATATAATTACTAATGCGATATTTGAGTCACTAATGTCAGAATATTGTATTTGATAATCCATCGTTATGATGTAGCTCTAATATAGTATTCATACGAGAATGACTTGGCCATCAAAAATATGTATCATATTTAATTGACGCAATTTTTTTAATTATTTTATATTTCAGTTTTCAAATTATTATTAGCACGCTTATGGAGGATACTCTGTACGCATGTAAAAATATGTAAAATACAAAAATGTATAGCACAGTCGGTTCAGTTTATTGCTATTTATATTAAAGGTCACGAGTTGAACGGCTTCCAGCTAACCAGATTTTTTCGTCATTTATTTCGCGTTTTATGAAAATACTTTCGTCCTATTTATCTAAGTTCATTTACGATCGGAAAGTCATTAATACTGACAAGTGGTGATGTGATGAGCTAATTTATAAATATTGAACACATCGCATACATTAAAAGAATATTAAATATATATGTATGTGTGTGTGTGTATAATTTGTATTTTTCTCAATTTCATTCTCTTAAGTTTTCTTGTTTTGGTTTTATAGAAAAATATTTAGTAAATGGAAAGATTGCAAAAAATCAAGTGGATTGAATGATTGATTCTTCAGATATTGTGATTATTAGTTCGAAAAACATAATTTTGAGGAAAAATGTAATTAAAATTTTAACTATAAATTTTGACTTTTACATCATCCTTTGTGCTGGTTTATGTTTGTTAATTTTTTGAATTTTGTTATTCAATTCATATATTTATAAATGTGTATGTAAAATTTTTATCCTCCTCATCATCAAAACCAATGTTGGTTGTTGCTAGAAGAAAACCACATTGAATGTTATTGAATTATATTTAGTAAAACAGAATCGGTTACTTAAAAAATAGATAAACTTTATTTAGATACCATAATTCAAAAAAATAAAAAAATCATTATATCCATCTTATATAACCCAATTGTCAGGCAAAAATTTCTCATCTAGTACTAATGGTTTTCTTGAAAAAAATTCGAAACACTTCCACTTTCTCCTGTTTACCATTAATCTCTTCCAACCTTCATTTCAACTACTTCACAGTTTATCTCTCCACCTTTGATGAAGTATCTTTTTAATTTTATTTATCTCTTGGTTTTCATTTCACATTGATTTTTATCCAACTATTGTCTTCTTTTCTTGGTACATGACCAACTCATGCTTTTTTCGATGATTTTACTTGTTCTATTATATCAATTATTTTTATCTGTCTTCGTATCCATTTACATGTTTTTCATTTAAAAATTCCTAACATCCTTTCCATACTTCGTTGTGTTTTCAAAAGTTTTTGTTTCATTTTTTTAAAAAATGTCCATGTTTCTGATCTGTGAATACAGACAAATAGACATATTGGTTACCTGCTTTTCCTTTCAAACTCAATATTTTGTTGCCATTATATCATATGACGTTTGGAATGGATAAAAGAGTACATTAATTTACATTTTCGTTTTTATCCTAGGTGAGATAATTTAATTATAATATAATTGTGATTTTATAATATCTGACACAAGTCTAGAATAATACTTGGAAATACCTTTCACGCACTGCGAATCGACTTTATACATCATACGACTGACATAAATCATCACACAGACCAATAATTAAATCCACATTAAGATTTTTTTCAATGGAACCATCATCATCATCATCGGTGAGACGCGTACGTACGTACGGCGCGAAAGATGTAGAAATTTCAAAGACGCTGATTATTCATACAAAGCAAATAACATATTTGAATAGTACATACGAGAACGGTAATTTTCCTTAGACTTTATGGAGATTGATTGGCGGTTTGGACCAATTCGATTATTTATCCGGTAATGTCGAGTGCCGTGATTTTCTCTTCGATGCGAAATTTCGGTGAACTACTTGCTTTAGGGACAAATCGATTCTGTAAGCGGATGCAGCGTTCCACAAATCTCTGAAACAGTCATATTGATTGATATAATTGAGTTTCGCGTATGTATATGTGTGTAACACGTTATAGAATTATGTATATTACTGACAGGTATAGCACGTTTTTAAATGAGTATAGTAATTGCCGCCAGGTTGGCTACTGTTTTGTAAACGAACATTTCTGACACACTGATTTATTATGATAATTAATGCGTGTTTTTTTTAGCTCAGAATATGAAAAACCGATAAAAAGAGTATCATTTTTTATATAAATATCTCCAAAATCTTGTTTTGTTACACAATAAATTGATAGTATGATTTAATCGGCCTTTTTTATAAATGTATAATTAATTTAAACTCACTAATAAAATTTTATTGAAATATTTGATCATCCTATAATCAATGACTTATTTGAAATGATATATATTTACATATTTGTACAAAAATCTTTTATTTTTTAATCAAAATTATAATTACTATAATTATCTATGATACTATGCCATTTTGTTTTCAAAAATTTAAAGTATTGCTAAAAAAATTAGAATTTTGGCTTTTTTGAAAATAAAATGACTGATTTTTGATTTCTTCAATATTCGGGATTTTTAGAATTTTGGCTTTTTTGAAAATAAAAATGACTGATTTTTGATTTCTTCAATATTCGGAATTTTTAGAATTTTGAATTTTTTGAAAATAAAAATGACTGATTTTTGATTTCTTCAATATTCGGGATTTTTAGAATTTTGGCTTTTTTGAAAATAAAAATGACTGATTTTTGATTTCTTCAATATTCGGGATTTTTAGAATTTTGGCTTTTTTGAAAATAAAAATGACTGATTTTTGATTTCTTCAATACTTGGGATTTTTTTCTAGCAAATGAATGTTCCAGCGACCTTAACCTTCTGAGAAAGGAGGATGCAGTAACATCTTCCATCCCAATGCCTTGATTTTTTCCTGAGTGATTCTTGCTGCATGTGATTTCATGTCATCATCCTGTAAGATAACACTCTTCGTGTTAATCAACGCAAGTCTCTTTTCCAAGAATTTCTACCATAATTTTTTTTACTACTGACAAGAGAATTCAGTCTTTATCATGTCTCCAAATTTCAACATTTTAAAGCGAATAATCTCATGGAAATGTCATCAAAATTATTTATTTATTTTATTTTCAAAATTAAACTGGACTTTGCTGTTAGAACTGGAATTTAATTTGGCGAAGCCCGTTACTTAATTTGCTTTAAATTGGTGTATAGAACCAATTTTTCATTTCCGGTTCTAATTCTATAGTATTGTTCATTGCAATTTAATATTTAATTTATTGTAATTTCATGTATTATTGATTTAGTATTGTAGATAATTTACTTTTATATAAATAAATCGTTCATCTTACTACTACAAAATTTTATAAAAGTGTTCAATAACCATTTATTACCAATTTTTTATAATAAGATACTATTAAAATGAAAACATGGTAATTTTTTTTAATTCAGTGATTTGTTGACAAGTAATATTGATATATATATATATATATATATATATATATATATATATAATATGTGTTTAAAAAAAGTACAATACGCACACGTGCTCATAGACAAAAGCAACATTCTTTTAGATAATTAATCTGTGTTACGTAAAATATATCCTTTTAGCAGGTGATATATTTATTTTATACCAGTACTTAAAAAATGAAGAAATAACCGGAAGAAATTTACTTCAAGGTTTTTTCTCCATAATTGTAATCATCAGATCGCGAACACCTTTTGTTGTTATCTGATTATTTTATTATTCGTTCAACTTATATTCATTTCAGACTTTGATATATTATTTATTTTTGTATTGTCTTTAGTTTTCCACAATCAAATTTTCTTTTTTATTTTACCACTCGTCAGTATTTGTTTTCAACTGTATGTAATTTATTTTAACATAAATGAATTATTCAACTTCATGTCACATGATTTTACAAATGTTTAATAATTATTTATTGTTATTTTTTTTCTCTAATCCACATTTCGATATCTGTGTCATCGACGTCACAGTGTCGAATTATAAAATCTAATCAGATAAATAAAACATGCAGATACGTGTTGGATATATGTAATGGAAGAAAAAGATTCAGCCATTAATTGGAGATATGTTGAATAAAAATAATAGAAATATAAATACTATACCAAGAATTGGTTTCGATTTTATTACACAGCTCTCTGATGATGACATTGTTATTGAAATACATATCAGTTTATAAACAAAGAAAGTAAACAGTAAATAGTTATTGAAACTTTTTCAGTATCTTGCGATTCTAGATGTGGATAGTCCAGTTGTGTGAATTACACAGTTTTTAAGATCATATTCTGAATTTTAATCGTTTTTAAGTTTGATCCAAATGATTGAATAATATAAAACAATAAAAACCATAAACAACAATTGTGTATTCAAAACACTCGAAACTTGACCAGAAAATAAAAACAACACTTAAACTCGAACTCCAATCTTCGATCCCTTAATATCTAATCATTTGTTCGCCACGCTCGAACATAAAAAAAGATTTTATTCGCAATACGTTGTTTTTTTCTATACGTGCTCGTATCGAAAGACCAATATATCACATCGTCGAGCGTATCTCGAATTCACGACAATAACCTCACATTTATAGTCAAGGTGTATTTCAAATAGCAGTACGGGTCGACATATGTGGGAGAATCCGGCGTGTCGGTTGCAATCTCGTCGTCCGAAAATATCATATACATATTTTTTATTGCGATTATATGAGCGAATTAACATATTTTTTTGTAGTTCGCGCGAAAATAAATGTATTCAAAGAAACCAGTATGAGTTTTAAGTTGTCAAAAACCGAAAATATACTGCTCGTATAAAAAACGAATCGGCATGCATGAATAACTTATTGCTGTGTTCGATTATAATGGCAACTTATTTATCACAATGATATATATATATATATATATATATATATATATATATATATATATATATATATATATATATATGCATGTGTAGTATGTAAATGGATATAAAGAAAAAAAATAAAAACGTTTGATATAAGCACTTAACGTGCATTAAAATTCTTGGGCGTGAATGGTACGATTTATATATTTTTTTTCTGGTCTTAATATTGAGCTAAGTATTAATTCAGATAACAAATAATGTCAAAATATATATTATACAAAGTAACGAACGTGTAAAAAAAGGATTTAGATCGAGAAGTTGGACAAGAAAAGTGTATTCGATGGGTGTGTTCGATATTTCAATTAATGAATCGACTACTAAATGAAATGATGTTACATTAAAAAGCATTTACAGTTTTTATTTGTTTTCTTCTATTGTATATGAATAAATATACGTTTACATTTATTTCTTTATGTGTTTATGTAGGTGATTTAAAAAAATGTTCTCGTTATCTGTATTAAATATTTTTTTCTTAACAATACTTATATTAATATTTTTTTTTTGTAGTAATTTTTCGTGATATATGCGTATGTGTACATAGAGAGAGAGATGTGCGTGTGTTTGTTTATTTTACATCTTGTGTTGATGTATTCAAATGCGTTAGGTGCAGTGTATTAAGATCCTATTTGGTTTAGTACAGGTGAAAATTGATACTATAATTTTTACATGTAATACTTGTTCTCACAGGGATTCAGTAACAAACCCTTTACTATACAATTTGTGGTTATAAAAATATGATTCGTATATGTACACACACACACACACATTTTGTATACAATTTTTAGTTATTCAAAATTTGTTTTATTTTAAATCACACAACTCTATTTTTTTGTTAAAAAAACTATGCAACTCAATTTTATGGTATATAAAATAAGAAATTTAATATGTAGTTAATTTTTTGTTAACAATTATATGTGTTATTTAAAAAATATCTAAAAATTTTGAATAATATAATGTTTTCGTTAGATATTCCTAATTTTTTTATTTTATAGTTTTCGTGATTCTTTCTCTCATTTTCTCCATTTAATATGTGTGTGTGTGTGTCTATATATATATATATATATATATATATATATATATATATATATATATATATATATATATATATATATATATATATCACATCACATCATAAAGCTCATATCAATCCACTATTGGACGAAAGCCTCAATGAATGCTACCATTGATTGGTATTTGGTCATATTCACCACGCTGACCAGGCGGATTGGTGAAGATTTTTTTATTCGGGGTTTACTCCCTTCTCGACAGTTATTTTTTTACAAGATATATATATATATATATATATATATATATATATATATATATATATATATATATATATGTTTCCAATTAAAGATTTTATATTTTGTTTTACATATTTTTTTCACTCTGAAAATAACTCATTTTTTAATAATTTGGTGGTCCAAATGAGATTAAAGTGTTTAGACATATATTTATTTGCTTATTATCATTTACTATTCTTCATTATCCTTCAGTTTCATTTTAATCATCCTATATTTAATCATTTTTGTTTATCATATATTATTCGTACTGAAATTTAGATTTAATTCAATGATTTTTTTATAACGAGAAATGTTTAAAAATGAACTTTTCTCATTATAAAAAAATCATTGAAAATTGTACTTGAAATTAAGATCAGCAATTAAAAAAAAATATATACGATATTTGGACTAATGATTTGACACAGCAACGGTTGAAAATTTGAACACTAATTTTATTTCAGCTAGTCCATTTCGTTATTGTTTTAAAACACTGTTATGAAAATATTTTTCTTCAAAATAAGTATAAACTTTTCTAAGTCTGAATCTTGAACTATCAAACTAGAAGATAATATAAACAATTTTATAGCAGTATTACATTTCTCAGCCGTGACCTTAAGTAATTACTTTTTTTTATTGACATTAATTTCTTTTATTTAAAATGTCATATGTCAAATAACGATTGTTGTACATACATTCATACATGTGTATACACAGGATATATATGTGCATATATATATATATATATATATATATATATATATATATATATATATATATATTGTTTATACTTTTGTGTATGTTTATGTATATATATATCTTTTTTTATAAATGTACATTTATTTATATATGAATAAATGTCTGCATTAAGATACATGTTTTGTGTGACAGTCGTGAGTGACTGATTAAAACAATTATTTTGGATCTTGAATGAATGAGTCATAAATTTCGCAATTAGATTCATACTTAGACATCATAAATTAATTTTGAATTTATATAGATATTCATACATACATATTTCTAATTATACATGTTTTTATATATGTGTATGTATATATATATTTGCATATAAAAGTTCTTGGAATGTGCATGCAAGTAATACGATACGTGCAAATAATGAAATCAGAGACGAAAAACATTTCAACAAATCATATGAAGAAAATAGAATTATTATTGCATGGCATCGTCCGTGAGTCTTATATATATATATATATATATATATATATATATATGTTGAAAAAAAAGTTTTTTAAAAAAAAGAAATATACAAATAAACATGCAAATGGCGATACCGAGAGTGACATGATGATCGTCCAGCTCGTTGCATGTCTCTGAACGGTGACGTCATGCGCGCATTGCCTGTCTTTCCGAGATTAAACTAGAGGAACGTGGACGATTAGTGGAAGCGTACTTATTTTATCGTTTCAACTAAATGAAGAAATCGTTTTAAATATCCGTATGTGTACTTGTGGATCTGTGTGTGTGTGTATGATGCGGTACTAATTGTATCTTTAAGTAGTTACAATAAACATGTGCTCTATTTTGTCCCACACACTTGTTGGTCGTTGTTTAATAATTGACACTTATAAATGATCGGAGCATCGTCGGAGTTATGTTTTTCTAATAAGTTCGCATTATTTCAAGAAGTTTTTTTAGTAGTTTGTGATGTTTTTAAATGTCAGGATGGAATTGATTTATATATATAGTTAAATTTCTTTTATTTTCTTTTCTTTGAGTTCGATTCTTCTGTGATCTAAAAATAATATAATTATATGTATTTAATTTCATCAAAGCAATAACTTTTTATGTTAATTTATCGTTTAATGCGTTGTATTAACCATGCAAAATATTTTTAATCCATTCCATTCCATACATTTTTTAGATAATTTACAAAGCCTCCATATTTGCCAGTAATGTTTTATGCACTATGTGATCCAAATGGTCTTATAATAAATCGATTGAATTACAACCTGAACTTTGAGGTGACTAAAGTAGCTATTAAATTATCGACTCTTTCTTTAGATAATTGTAAATAAAACATTTATCCATAAATATTAAAAGATTACAGAAAATTGATGGTAAATTTATGGATGATATAATATTATTTCAAAAAAAATGATTCATCTAAATCTTTTTTTTTAAATATTTGAAATATTTTTAAATTGGATAATGTGTCAATGCATAAAGACGTTAATCTGTAAATAAAATTTTCATAAAACTAACTAAACTAATTGTAATTCATCGTTTTTTAAGACTTGCCTGGGTCTGTAAATTTATGTATGTATGTGTATATATATATATATATATATATATACATATATATATATATATATATATACATATATGAATAGTATATATGAATTCATTTAATCTTTGATGTCTTACGATTTTTTATATTCAACGAAAAAATAATTTCGTCTTAAGATTATCTATTCAGATATGTGAATCAAATCTCACATTTAATATTTCTCATTATTCATATAGTACATAGATATTAAGTTACATCTGTGTGTTATTTTTTATTGAATAACTATGTGAGTATATATGTGTGTGTGTATGTTTATGTGTGTGTGTGTATATATATATATATATATATATATATATATATATATATATATGTGTGTGTGTGTGTGTGTGTGTGTGTGTGTGTGTGTGTGTGTGTGTATGTGTAATATTACGAAAAAAAATAATTTGATTTCATATAATAGAGATATATTAATTTACATAATTTTATAAATTGCTTTCTTATGTATGTAAATATATCCATAATTACAGTGTTGTATCTGTTTGTTTTATATCTATATAAATATATATATATATATATATATATATATATATATATATATATATATATATATATATCGAATGTGTATACGTATAGTTGTGGCAGAAGTAAGTAAATTTGATCGTTTGTGTTTGTATGTACACACATACACACACACTCACTCACACACATGTATAACACTATGTCCGGGTGTATGCATGTTCGTAAATGGTAAAAAGAATTAATTCTCGTTAATGTGATTGTACATTTATTTTCTGTCCAGTGTTCATTAAAGCAAACAAGATCCAGTATACATAAATATATATGCAGTTAATTTGTTGTAATTTGTGTACATATGCATGCGATGATGTCAATGACCATTGTAAGTTCAAATTAAGTGTAAATAATCCATCCCACGCGTGACAAAATTGCTCATATTGATCTCATAAGCCGACGTACAACACATACAAAAGTACATGTTAAATTTTACGTGTGCGTCTTGTGAATATTCTGGTGGGTTTGCTAACCATTAATATCAATCATACACACACACAATAAATATATATATATATATTGTATATATTTGCAAATTGGTATATAAAAGAATCTTTAAAATAAAAATGCCTATTTAAAAAAAAATTTTTTTTGGAAATTATCATTATTTTTTAAAGAGGTTTTTATAGAACCCGGATTTTCTATTATGATTCCTTAATATTCTCTTTCCTTAATCAAAAAGCTATGGTTTTAAATGGTCGGAAATTGGGTTTGTATTGTTCTTTGTTAATTGCACTTTATTAAAATTATAATCAATTATTGCACTTTATTAAAATTATAATTTGATAACAAAGCTACTTACTTGGAGGGTTGCAATGTCATTATTCAATATTTAATGTATAGTGCTTATTCGACATGAGTCCATTATAGTCATTAATCTTCTTATTTTTTCTTTAAAAAATACATTTTGTATGAAAATTAAATAAATGGATGTGTTTTTTATACATTGTTGTTTTTTATACATTTTATGGATAGTAATTTTTATTTATAAAGAAAAATATGATTGTTTAAAAGGCATACGATTTTGATTTAGAGACATTATGTGTGTGTGTGTGTGTGTTGGAAATTCGATCGAATTTTTTGACGTCGAAGACAACTCCTGATTATGATACAATAAAATAAGCGAATCGGTAGCCGCTATTCTGTCTAGCAGAACCTAATATACAAATAGATAGATAGACTCGATGGCGGTAAGTCAAGGCTCATCGACTGTCAGAGAGTAATCATCATCAAGCGAGTAATTTGTCCAGCTGTTTAAGTAACTCCCGATATGCTGCTATATTACATACTACATGTAGTAAGTAGTAGCGATTGCTCGGTCGACGGACCAGTGGTCGATCGGTCGTTCGTTCGTTCATTCGTCCGTTCGTCCATCCGCCCGTCCGTTCTTCTTCTTTACCTGCCTGGCAGCACAGGCGAGGTCACGACTCCCGTGGCCCGGCTGCTCTTTAAGCCGCTATGACTGTGATGGCCGTCGCCGTTGCTATTAAAACCAACGACATTGGGATTTTTTTTCTTTTTTTTTTATAAAGAACAGAACCGCTGGTTGTGGAGTCGTTGATCGATCAGTCGACGCATCCATTTAATACAAAAATGATTGGTGTTACGCAATGGGTTCTCATAATTATATTCGTTGGATTCAATTCTGCAAAATTTCAATTTATACTATTCAGGTTCTTTCCATATAAATTTTAAAAGATTTAATTGAAAAATGGAAATTCGTAACGTTAACTATTTTCAATATTGAATATCGAATTAAATAAGAAAATAACAATATATATAGTTGAATTATTACATACATATATAGAGTTATTCATCGTTTTTTTCTCTATTTTTCTTTTGGATTATTGTACCTGTGACTGTTGTCTTTACACATATTTATCTTCTGTGTTTTCTGTTATTTTTTCTTCTCTATTTGTAGTAATCCTAAAAAAAAATTCAAAAAATCGAGTTAATCGAGATTCTTCGATGTAAGAAATCTATCCCATAGACTCCCCTTTCTGTACCTTGTGATTAGTCGCGTTTCAAGGTTTATTTTTTGCGACACATCCAATGATATTTTCTTGCTGTTTCTTTTATCTGCCTTCTTATTGTTTACGATTTATATTTTTATGAAGTTATATATATACACACACATATGTGTGTGTGTTATTTAAATAAATAGCCTAAATGAAACTGAAATATAGTAAATGATAGTAAATAAGTAAATGTATGTCTAAACCGCCAGTTTAATTTGGGCCACCCTATATATATATATATATATATATATATATATATATATATATATATATATATATATATAGGTAACCCAAATAAAAGTAATTGGCCGGTGGCATAGTATACTGCAATATATCATCGAATGTCATACAGAAAATCCGTTCGATCTTCGACTAAAAAATTGAGCAAACGCTTTTCTTTAGTCGAGATGTAAAAATAACTTATCTAAATAAAAAAATCCTCACCAACCTGCCCTGGTCAGCGTGATTAGAGTATGACCAAATATCAGAATGATAACATTCAATGAAACTTTTACCCAACAGTGAGTTAATATAAGCTCATAAAATTATTTTATATATATATATATATATATATATATATATATATATATATATATATATATATATATATATATATATAGTAATTGGAAAGGTCCGAAACAGGCCTTCATCTAGTGATGCATACAAAGAGACTGGCATCAACGATGATATATTGTAAGTCATTCATTCGATTTAAATTAATTATTCAATTTATAAAAATACATGATTTTTTACAGTAAGTTTCAGTAAAAAAATACAATCTAATTAAATTAAAAAAAGGATTGTACTTAATCACGAAAGAGAGAACATTTACAAATATAATTCGTACAGATACAATTAATATAATTCGTTCATATTAAAACAGTTGTGCCGATGATTAAAATACAATATATTTTTTTGTGTAACATTGCATCGTAATCATTTTTCATTATTATTTAATGTACTCAACAATCGCAATGTTGTTTCAAGAAGGATACAGTTAATCATTTTCTGTGTGCTTGTTCTTATAAGAATTAGCGCAACCTTCGTGTTGCAGTGAAATATATTTTTCTCACAGCCAGTTTTACACATCAAGAACAGAAACGTTATTGATTAAGTGTGTGTACAAGACTTTCTATTCAGAAGGTCGACGATTCAAATTGGATTTGTAGTTATTTTAACGTGCATGTTTTTTCCATTTTCAGTTTATAATTTTCTCAATGAATGACGTGACGATTAGTTATCGTTGACTAATAGTTTCCAGGATTAAACTTATTGATTTTTTAATTATTATCCGTTTGTTCAAGTATGTTCTATGCGATCAATTATTTTCTTTACTATTTTACAGTCTATCTATTGATTTTTTTTATTTAAACCATAATTTTACTGTTTGGTTCAATATTTTCAATTTATTTTATTGTTTATTGTGTTTTTTTTATTTACATATTAATTTTTATTTCATTTGCTAGTTTAATTTATATATATATATATATATATATATATATATATATATATATATATAAATTAAACTAGCAATATAATAATTTTTTTACTCGGTTTAAGTACTGTAGAATACACGTCGTTCATTTTTTGCAAATATTTTTCGAACGCCTTGTTCGATTTTAATTTTTTATACGCTGTTCAAAAGAGCATTAAATTCTCTACAAAATATATTTTTTTCAAATTTTTTCAAAAGGTTTGTATCGTCATAAAAAATTTCTCCTTTCAAAAAAATTTTGCGATTCAAATTTTTTCAAAAGGTTTGTATCGTCATAAAAAATTTCTCCTTTCGATAATAATATCTCGCGTTTAGCGACTAACATGAAGTCCTACTGCTGTGGCACTAAAGGCATCAGCGCGAAACCGACATCAGATTACAATTAATATAGGCCCTAGTGATCATGCTGCACGGTTAAATTCACCGAATTCAGAATTATTTTTTTCGACCAAAAAAAAACATCAAGGGGTATACCTTGATTTTTGGAGAAATTTTTCAAAAAAAAAATTTTGCGATTTTTTGTCGCGATCATGTTCCTAACAGTCCGTGGGTACGCGTTCGAGCATTAAAAATTGGCGCTGGAGCCTAAATCTCGTAAAAATAACATTTTATTTTATTCGGTTCAAGTATAATATTATAACATAAAATACACGTCGTTCATTTTTTGCGAATATTTTTTGAACGCCTTACTCGATTTTATTTTTTTATACATCGTTCGAAAGGTCATTAAATTCTCTACAAAATATATTTTTTCCAATTTTTTTAAAAGGTCTATTGTTATAAAAAAACTTTTCCTTTCGATAATAAAATTTCGCGTCTAGCGACTACACATGAAGTGTCCTGCTATGGTACTAAAGGCACTAGCGCGAAACCGATGTCGGTTCACAATTACTATAGGCCCTAGTGATCATGCTGCATGGTTAAATTCACCGAATTCAGAAATTTTTTTTTCGGCCGAAAAAAACATCAAGGGGTATACCTTGAATTTTTGGCAAAAATTTTCAAAATTTTTTTTTGCGATTTTTTGTTACGATCATGTTCCTAACAGACCGTGAGCACGCGTTCGAGCATTAAAAACTGGCGCCGGGGCCTAAATCTCGTAAAAATTACATTTTATTTTATTTAGGTTAAGTATAATATTACAATAATGAATACACGTCGTTCATTTTTCGTAAATATTTTTTGAACGCCTTGTTCGATTTTAATTTTTTATACGCTGTTCAAAAGAGCATTAAATTCTCTACAAAATATATTTTTTTCAACTTTTTTCAAAAGGTCTGTATCGTCATAAAAAAATTCTTTAAATGTTGAACTCAATAAATTACTTGGTACTGATTAAGATTGTCTATCAGTTTCATATTTTCAAATGAACCATTAAGATAATTCAAATGAAAAATAAGACTGATATTACCGCTTGCTCTTTTCCAAAAAAAATTTTTTTTCTTCAGTTGAAATCCAATTAAATTCTAAATTGAACTTGTAAGAAGTCGGTAGCTTCCGCAATTCTCATTATAACCAATGTTTCACGAACGACTTGCTGTTTTGATCTCGTGCTGTTCTTGGTTTTATACATACATATATATATATATATATATATATATATATATATATATATATATATATATATATATTTGTATATACGTGGGCAGTTAAGGTAAAATGTTTCCAAATTACTAAAACATCGTTGCGTCGAGGTCACGGCACCTGAGAACACATACAGTGATATTTATATAAGAAGCAACGATGTCCATAATAACCTTTGCAATAAATAAACCAGATTCGGTGATTAAAATCGTCATCTTTTTTCCCCTGTAATGGGTTAGCTTATTGAATATTTTGTGTGAACTGTATTTTTTTTCCATCGAATCTCGTCAGTTTTAATGGAGATGCATACTGAGACGATCATTTATGTTTACTTTTGGTCTGTTTGTTGAAACGAATTCCTCGTTCATTTATAAAAATTAAATTGATTGTTTGCCGATAAATAAATTACTGGCAACCAGTTTATCTACTGTGTTTTAAACTATTCATATTTATTTTTGTTTGTTTCATTCTTGGAAGCAAAAAATACTATTTCTTTATTATTGTCCAGTTACATAAAAATGTCGAATAGTAATCAGCATTGAAAATATTTAAGGTGTATATATTTACATACGTTTATTAAATTAACTCTCATGCATTATATATATATATATATATATATATATATATATATATATATAACAAATACATATGTTTATTATATATTTTTGTAATAAAAAAATAAGTATGTAAAACCAGTAAAATTACAATATTTATGTAGGTGTAAAATTTCAATATTTACATTCACACACACACACATCTGTACATAATAATTCTTTCCCATTATTAATAATCAGTAGCTGTATAAAAATTTATAACATTAATAAATATCTGTGACATTGAGTCGTAAAAATTTTATTTTTAACTGAAGTATCTTGTCGTATCAACATTTTTAAAATATGTTAGGTTGTTGCATATAAAATAGCAGATATCTCAGTGCAATTGGTTGTTGTGATTTTCATAATAAAAATTGTTGTCAGGGTACACGGGTTGTGTTTGCTATTACAATATAATCACTGTAAAAAATTATGAAATCATTTTTACTCCAAATTCCAGTAAAAAGAATTAGTCAAAAAGTATACTTTTTCTTTATGAGTTTAAACTTGGACATAATTCAGCGGAGGCAATCAGGAATATCAAAAATACATCTGAAGTTGACATAATAAACAAACGATCTGCGTAACAGTAGTTCAAAAAATTTCAATTAGGGTTATGAACCTTGAACGCGAGTCCTTGAACGCCAAAAACCAGTCATTGATAACAACGACGAAATATGCATACACTGGTAGAGTTTAATATTCATTAATGTGTAAGAAACATTGCAGAGGAATTAGGAGTGCATTACTCGACAGTTGAGTTCAATTCCAGTTCCTATATTGATTAAATATGAAAAAAAATATTATATTTTCTCATAGACTTTCATAATAACACATAAATAATTGATTCTACTAAATTTGTTGATTCTTTATATCCGGAGTAAATGTTTCGTTCATAGTTAATTACCCGTACAGATAATTATTTAGTAAAAGTGACTAATCCTCTTGATGTGCAAACGGTCGCCGACGAAACGGTGCTCGTCTTAAGACCACGATGCAAATTAATGAACGTAATCTATTATATTAAAATTAATTATCTATTCATTCCGTTCAAAACACAATATAAATCACGTCTATAAGTCTCATCAATTTTACGCGCACAAATGTAATCGTTTACCAATCTACAGAACACAATATAGTCATTTACCTATCTATCGTTAAAAATTAATCATGCTTAAAGAGTTCAAACGATTATACTCTTTTATGATGAAAAGAACAGAATAGTGAAAAAACAGTTAAGTTCGTTATACTATAAAAACGATATCAAAACGTCTTTTTATATGCATAAAATCTAATACGTTTCCGTGATGTACAGAGTGTGCCCGAGAAAGTTTGATGAATATTTGTCTTAGACGATTAAATAGAAAAACATTGGTTTGTAAAAAAATCACGATATTCATTTTAATTAAAAGAAACAAAAATACATGAAGAAGGAATTATAATGATTGGGGGAGGGGGGTATTTTACGTGGTAGCTTGTAGATCCATTAGTGAAAATCAATGGAACAATGAAAAAAGGAGATTATTTTGATATTTTGCAGACTTACTTCGTTGACAAATATGCTTATCCAATCGATGAAATATTTTTTCTGTATGATTGCGATTCCAAACACAGTGTGAAAATAGTGACAAGCTGACGTCGAAGAGCAATGATTTCAATATATAAAATAGCCTCCGTAGAGACTGGATTTAAATCCAATCGAAAATTTATCGACTATTGTAAAAAGGTAGTTGTGCCAGTACGAAGAATCACCTAAAAACTCAAATGAGTTATGGAGTAGAAAACAGAATAGCACAATATCACTAATGAAAAATATCCAAAATGTAGTTGAGTCTATGTCTAGAAGAGTGGAAAATGTGATAAAGAATAATGGACTTTAGATGAAGTATTAAATTTATTTAAATTAAAAAAAAATATTGATAACGTTCAAAAGTGAAGCAGAACAGATTTTCAGAAAGAATGATACAAATATAGAAAATGCAAATATATAAAACAATAATAAAATTTAAATCATATATGGATATGAAATTTATATCCAGTTGAATCTTTGATTAAACATTTAATCAATTAAAATCCAGAGAGTTCTCGAACATTCTGTATTTTCTGTACGAAAGGTCGAATATGTTTTTCCTTACATAAACAGCCCAATGGCGTCCAGAACAACGAATTGTTTATTTTTTTCTTCTGATTTTTTGTTCTTTCGTGTGACAGATGTCACTGAAACTACAGTTTACAACGATGTTAAAGTTCGGCGACATTGATCGGTGCTAGAACTAGAACGTGATGTCATTAAAATAGACTCTTCTACGTACAATAGATAAAGAATTTCTCGTGTTAAGATATTTCTTAGAATTTACTCTGTGATAGAATATTACTTCTACTCGATTACAAACAAATTGTCAATCGACTTCTATTGATCTGTTATGTTGTGTTTATGTCTTTTTTTTCAAATACCTCTTCCATATCGATATTACATAGGTTCTTGTACTCTCATTGTATGTCAGTGCTAATAGTTTTACGATGAGCAATTCATAGCGATTTATCGATCAGAATTGAATTTTCAATTTTCTGTAATTTATTAGATTTTTTTATAGATTGCAATTTTTATATACTTGTACATTAGTATTTGTGCATGTAAGTGTTTATATATATATATATATATATAATTTTCGAATTTGTTACAATTGAAAATAGAAAAGAATCAATAATATGCAAAAAATAATAAGCTATCAGTTTAACTGATGCATATTATGTGTAAGTGCCATCAATCAAATTATTCTTAAAACAAGTCTATGGATATTCTGACAGTTCGAATAACTAATTAACTACAAAAAAAATCAAATTAACTAATTTGTCCGAAACGTAAATGGTATCGGTACTCGACGAATACAGTTTTGAATATCGTTTTATGTGAAACGTGACGGTTCAGTCATGAGAATTATATGTCGGTATATATATTTATATATATATATATATATATATATATATATATATTTATATTTTCATACATACAAACACACAGTTAGATAAAGATATAATTAGGTAATATATTTTCTAAGATATACTTTTATTTCAGTTTAAAATGCATTTTTTTAAATTGTTTCTTAAAATAAAAAATACTAACTTTTCCTCTAATTTACAACACAATTACACATAATTTATTGATATTTTACATCTTTATATTTCCAGTTTATTTGCATTAATTTATATATATATATATATATATATATATATATATATATATATATATATATATATATATAATTAGGTAGTAAATTTTTTAAGAAATAATTTTATTTCAATTTAAAATACATTTTTATTATATTATTTGTTAATATGATAGTACTAAGTTGTATTTAAATATTCAAATCAACAATTTATTGATGTTTTATGTGTTTATATTTCCAGTATATTTGCATTTTTTATATATATGTATGTATGTATGCATGCATGCATCTTTCTCTCTCTCTCCTCTCTCCCTCTCTCTCTCTCTCTCTCTCTCTCTCTCTCTATATATATATATATATATATATATATATATATATATATATATATCATATATTCCACAATTGAAATTTCTGTAAAATACTAGAAAAATTGATTTATGATTACCTGCGAAACCCAAGAAATGTTAATTGCACTTACTTTATTTATCTATTTCATTACACATAACACTATTTTAGTTTAGTCTAAATGTTAAGTGTACTCAAAAATAGACAGTCACGGTATAAATATAAATAGACATTCTCATTTTTTTTTCTTTATTCGACAATTAGTTTTTAGATAGATTTTAATAGATATTTATGCGAGTTATATTAGAAGCAATTAAAATAAGAGATTTTTTTAATTTGTATTGTTGACTTTACGATAGAATTAATGTTGTTAATGTGTTTTGAAAGTAATTTTTTTCACATCTTTTTTATGTTTATTCGAAAGGGAGATTGCGAAACTTATTTAATACACTAAAAATGTAAGATTTTAATGAACATAGTTTTAATTTTCACGATTAAGTAAATTGATTTTTTTAATTATCTTTTTAATAGAGTGTTTTATTTCGTAAGAATTATTTAACTGTATAAATTGTTATCAGATATTAGTAGTATGTGTATGTATAAATATGTTAAAGTAGAATGGAAATTAATAAAGCGTGCAAAAGTGAAATGTACAAAACTCATAAAAAAGCGAATCTCTTTTCTAATCGATTACTAGAAAATCTTAAAAAGCAATTAGCGTCTACAACGAATCCGAAATAAATCTCAATCAACGCATCCTCCTCTCTGCGTTTCTTCTTTCACATATATTCTTATTATTGTTATTATTATTCGTTTAATATACGTGAAGATCGTCAATCAATAACGAAAATCGTTTCGATTCGAATATCTGTTGCTCTCGTTGGCAGGCGGGTCATTTATTTCTGTTTCGATCGTTCTGTACTGTTATATTTTAATTAAACGCTTTAGATTGATGAACAAGGAACGGAATGATGCACGATTTTTATTTCTTATTTGTCGTTTTTTCGACCAGGATGTTTAAGTAGCTGTTTGATTCATCGTATGCGCTTTTTTTAGTCGCTCTTTGGCGGCGTTTGTGTGAATTAATTTTTCGGAATTTGTAATTGATGTTTGGTTAAGATGTGTAATTGAAATCATTATATATATATATATATATATATATATATATATATATATATATATATAAAAGGAGCAATATAATAAATGTCGATTATATGTGTAATTATCAGCATTATTGAGAAATATAATAAATTTATTTCAATTTATCAAATTTACCATTTATTATACATACTGTCCATCACAGCCCATACAATTTTATTTAATTCATCTTAAGAATGGTTTGTTTTGATAATTTTGCAATAAGATATATGAAATAAAATATTTCATACATCATATTACACAAATAAATACAGATTGTTTGTTTTTTTTAAAAAAAACTAATTTTAAAATAATTATCTATTATCATCGTCATTAACCTCTTTGTTTTTTTATTCAATGCTGGATGAAAACCTCTTCCAAAATTTTTCAGTTCGACCAATCGAATGCTTTTCTCTCTTGTCCATTTTGACGAATTTTCTTGTCTCTACCCTATCTGTCCAAAAGTCTTCATAGATTTTTATATATATCTACGTTTCCAATCAATAATTTATCTTGTCCATCGGTGGTTTTTCTTTTTGTAGTTTGATTAATTCATTTTCATTTCAAAATCCTTACTTTTGCTATAATATTGATTACTTTTTCTTAATCCACTTTGTTTTCTTTCCATTTCATAATATTCCTAATATACATCTTTATATGCTTTTTTGTGTCTTCTGAAGCCACTGAATTATTATCATTTAAGATCCATGTTTTACTGCTAATACAAAATAGGTAGAATGCATTCATCAAAAACTTTTTTTAAAAAACATAGAAAAATATTCGACTTGATAATACGAGAATTTTTTTAAATTGACTGCATTTAATCTTTATTCTCCTATTTTTTTAGTGTTAATGACTTTTCTTTGATATATATATTTTTCAATTTCTATTTTTCTTCTTTTTTAATTTATAAAGGAACATAAAATATGGATTCATTCAATTATGTGATTTTTCATTACTAGTATCGTCATCGAAATAGTTGTAAAAAAAATGAATAGTAAATATAGTAGTTAATCCATAACTTTAAAAAGAAATTTGTCAATATTTCACATAACCAATTTTTTCATATAAATACAATAGAATAATAAAATTGAATTTACACATTTTCTTCCAACTTTCTTAAATATTATAAGATTTAACCTCAATCAACGTTTTTGGAACCAAAAATCGTATTTTTAATTTAATGCTTTCTCTTATGCTTATCTCTAAAAATTATATATATAGATTAATCAATGTATATTTTTCGATCTGTATAATGTATACTTATACTTAAAGTATATAAATTTTATATATATATATATATATATATATATATATATATATATATATATATATATATTAAAAGAATATAGGTCTTGTTCGATTGTTATGATACGACGAAGCGATATAATTAATGATAGATCTGGGCAGATATCATCGAACCGGGAGCTAAGTCACGCGCATGGGAAATTCATATATATCGTCAGATCATTAATTATGAATCGTATTTGTGTAAGAGTAAAAATGACGCACCGAGGGCCTCTGATATTAATCAACTTAACGAGTAATTAGCGTCAACGTAGACACGTATATAGTATACAAATTGTTGCCGAACGCGAATTTTTATTTCAATTATTACCACCCTGCTCCATACACACACATATGACATACATACATACCGCACACAAATACATGAAGTTAATTTATGGATTATATAAATGATACAAATATTTTAAATAATAGTGTGATAATTCCATTATAATAAAACTACTTTGTAATTATTTTTTTAAGGAAAATAAATAATGTGTATATTTTATATGCATGGTTATAAATTTAAGCCTATCTGGAGATTAGTATATCTAAATTGCAATATTCAAATAAATGATTGATGAGAATGAGATCGAATTAATTAAATGATTAAATGAGAAAAATATTTTTTCTTTGAATGTTTATTTATATTAGAATTATTTTTGTATTTTAATTTTAATACAAATTCAGTATTAAAATTCAAATATTATATCCGAGTATAAATTGACTGAGAAAAATATTTTTTTCTTAGTAAAAAAGTTCAAATTGATCGTAGGATTGATTCCAAAATATTATTGTCTCCAGTTCAAAAAACTCATTTAAAATATTAATCAAGTGTTATATCATCCTATTTACAATTTGATTCTTGGTCAATTTTAGGAATTTTAATGTAGAATGTTAAGACCATATTTCTTTAAACTATAAACATTCATAAAATATATTTAAAAAACTGATTTTTTTTAATAGTTCAAAATAAAATATCCTGTTTAATTCGACATTTTTTAAATTATTCTTTTTTCCACATTTTTTTAATATTGTGGTTACAATACTTTTATACAAATGAATCAGTCAATCATATACAACAAGATTTTATAAAATCGTTTTAGTAATCATGTAATATTATTGTTATTCGTTGATCTGCATTTCAATATCTAGTCGTTGTCACCTTTAGAAGTTATAATATTTGTTTGTATGACTGATTCATTTTTTAAATCCAGGCTGACATTTTCCTCTTCACACACATTTGTCACAAATGTTACTTATTGACATTGCATCGTTTAATATTATTTACATACTTATTATGTAGACATTTTTTATTAACGGAGTACGTTTATTTCGTTGCAGTTGTACGAGTAAATATGTCGGCGAGTATTGTCAACATGTGAACCCGTGCGCGACACGTGGCCAATGCCAGAACGGCGGCTCGTGTCACGTGCGTCCTGCATCCACTCAGGGAGCGGCGCCTGGATTTTCTTGTACATGTCCGTTAGGATTCGTGGCGTCGCTATGTGAAATACCTGTTGATAATTCTTGTGATTCGTCGCCGTGTCTGAATGGCGGGACGTGCGCGTTACGGTCCTCCCTCGACTCGTATCAGTGCACTTGCGCGTCAGGATTTACCGGTAAGTACTGTTTTTTTAAAAAAAATAACCATCGAGCTTTTCTTTGTATATCCAGCCTTACGTAAATAATTCATAACGGTTTTATCTCCCTAATTATGTCATAGTTGTTTACATGTCAATTTTCTTCAGTTTTTTACAAGATTTCATCGACACTTTCCACAATAGGCCGATTAGCCAAGGTGCATCTTTCACTTCAAAATGTTCATCTCAAAATCAATGAAACCAATTTATTGCTGTTTATCTAATTATAGCATCGTATCCATAAATATAACATTTTTTAAGGACTTATACAACGTTTTTCTCTTTTCTATAACAAAAAAGCGAAATTTGTCAAAAGTGTTCCAATGGTTTTACACTCATTTTCAATACCAATAACTTTTCACTGCATGCACCAATTTGGTTTAAATGTATTTTAAATTTTTTTATGAAATGTCATTTTTCAAACGATATATGACAAAATCAATAAAATCTCCATCCACCAGTAAATAGTAAAAATACTTTTTCCCCTAACCTAATAGAAATAATTCCATGACATGTATACGAGTTTCCATAGGTTAAAATTAATTGAATAAAAAAATCGTTATTATTAATAAATGTGTAGAAAAACAACAGAGTTTTAAATTCTTCGTCTTAATTAATAGCGTAGGTTTATAAATATACACTGTTTTCGAATACAACCCGATGAACTAGATAATCGTAACAGTACTTCAAACAGCTCGTGCGCTTCTCTAATATATGTAAAAATGATAATTATATATTTTTCTTCCGTTTGATTTATAGTCTCTTGTATTTTCGATCGTATGCACTCATCTATCAACACGGTTAAGTGTATCAAATCATATTTTAAAGAAGACAAGTCTTACATGAATTCCGCCTCGTGTCCATACATCCATGAATTTATGATGATGCACCGCTGATTCATCCGATCAGAACGTATTGTATTTTATTTCAGTCGATTGTAATTGGATTTCGTGTGTATATGGTGTACGAGTTTTTTTTATATTCTTCTTCTTTCGCTTGTCTTACATATTGATTGATTAACGTAAATCAAAACTGAATTGAGAGCATCTTCTATTTAATGTATGATTAGGTCTTTGCGATATGGAAATTGATTAATAATTTATTTATACATGACCTGAGCGAAATTACTTTTTTTCATATACAGATTTAATAATTTTTCAATTTAAATTCATGTACAATTTAAATCGAGCTATTGTAATTATATAGAGTTGTTGTGTAAGTACTGAGACTAGTTGGAATTAAAAATTAAATTCTTATTTTATTCAAGTTAATTTTTGATAACATGTCGATTGCCAGAAGGGTCACTGGTGAACTTGTCTAAAACACAATAAATAAATAGCAACGTTTATAAAATTCTGTATAACATAATTATTTTTAAAAGAATTTAAATTAGATAGATAGCGTAAGTTTGTACAATGTTATGTATGTATATATAATCAATCAAAATGGTATACTGGGTAGCATTACCGTCTGTCATACAATTTACTCTTGATCTTCGATCGAAGAAATATGATAGTCAAAGTAAAAGAAACTTACTTAATAGAAGTAAATCTTGTAATAAAAATCTCACTAATATAATTTGAAATGTTATGGATTTAACGTTGAAAGAAAATAATAATATTTTTTTATTATTCAGGTGAACATTGTGAACGGGAGGATCATTGTGCTTCGCAGCCATGTCGAAACGGTGCTGAATGTGTATCCACAGAAGACGGATTCGAATGCGTATGCATACCCGGATTCTCCGGGCGAACTTGCCAAGAGGATATTGTCGAATGTCATTCAGATCCATGCGTTAATGGGAAATGTTACAACACACACGGTAGTTACACGTAAGTACTTTTTCTATTACAATTTATTATAAATTTGTGTTAATTCCTGTTTGACATGATTCTTCATATTAAATATACATATAAGGGTGTATTGTGATAAGTAAAGTCTCCAATCCTGTAATATATATCATCAAATAAGTATGTAAAATTTTCTGTAGTATGTTTTTTTGGAATTCAAAAATTATAATTGTATAAATTGTTGTCTGTTATCCATATTTTTAAATGTTTAGTTTAATGAAATAGTAATTTTTTTAGTTGTTCAGATATATATTTTTAATTTATCGAAATTTGAATTCTATTTTATTGTCAATTTATACATTTTTAAAGTGTACTTGAATGGTCACATATATATAAAACGTTTTTACCCATGTTTGTATATTTTTAATTAATGTAATAGCAATTATGTTAATCATTTCCATTTAAATTTCACATTTATTGAAATTTAAATAAGATTGTGATTTGAATTTTTCACAGTTCGTACGTTTTTGAAATGTGTTTTGTATGGACAGTATTGAAAAATATTTTTAAATTAATCATATAAGAAATATACACACACACACACACAACAGTATTTGTACAAAACTCGTTAATTTCAATTATTTCCATATGACATAACTTAATATACCCAAGTCCGTAAACTATAAAATATGTAGCCGTTCATTAAAATCGAAAAAAACATGCCCGGCCATAAATTTCGAATAATGATGAAGCCTTATTAACGAAAATATTAAAGTAATGAACGGTGACGTCACTTGTCCAGATTCCAATAAAGTGTCGTAAATATCTCGATGGATAGAAATATGACCAATGAAAACGAGATTCGATTAAGTTATAAATTTTCATGCTCGCGCAAACATTGTCTAACACGCTGATATAAATAACATTGTCTGATGGAATTTTTGTCTAGTTTAAATTTATGCATTTCGATGTATAGATTTATCGTTTGATGGAAAAATATTCAAACCTGAACGACCAGAAAAAATTCTAGTTGTCGAATTATACGAACGCGATGTTTGGTTTTAATCGTTATTTTTCATTTTGTGTAGAATTTGTATATAATATAATGTGTACGAATGTGTGTGCATGTATGTTTGTATGTGTGTGTATTTATTTATATATATATATATATATATATATATATATATATATATATATATATATGTATACACACACATATATACAGACACACATTAGTATATACTTAGCTAATTTAATAATTTTCAAAACTAATTTTCATTAATTCAGTTCTTCACATATTTAATCCATTCGTTACCAGGGCCTCGGGAGAAAATTCACCACCATAGCCCAGACATTTTATTATTTAAATATGATACCAAATTGTCATTAATTTTTTACGATGTATTTATAACGTTTTAAATGATTAAAAATGTAATTATCGACAGACCAATAACATCCTGTATCTATTTTATTGTTTTTTAACATAACCTATTTGTTTGCCGCACGATTTAGTACAAACAGTTATCACAAACTGATAATGAACATTTGTCACATATTTGTGACACCGGGCTCAGGTAAGAAAATTGAGTCGTCACATATATGTGACGCTGGTAGCGAACGAGTATCATTTGCAAGGAGGATCATTATCCAATAACTGTTTTTTCTTTTATCTATTTTATATCATTCTTATTTTTCTGTCTAATGGTTTTGATAATCCTGTAAAATTTTCAGAATACCAACGTACATACACATCTATACTTTTTTTTTTGTGCTATACAATCAATAGAACTAAATAAAGAGAAAATAAAAATCAAAGAAATAAATGATAAAGGTAATTTAAGGACACTAGTCTTAGGTACGCTCAAATACTAGATAGGACAAACATATAAATAAAGTTCAGCTCAAAACACCAAAAATTTTATTTAAAAAATACACACATTCATACATCACACCTATAACATTACACATTATTTTTATTCCTATAAATTCTCAATTAAATGTCGTAAATGCATCTTTTAATACCGCTGTAGGATCACCCTGTCTCACTCTCATAATCTTAAACATCCCTCCTTTTTCGTATAATTGTACAGAGGATGTAACATTTCTATAAATATTTCCCACAAGTTCAATATGTATTTTTTTCAATTCGCCGATTCTCCAATGTATTTATTGACATATTGACTGAGTCGAAGGTTTTTTCATATTCTACAAATTCAAGACAGTGGTATTTGATATTCATTTCAAATATATTTATATATATATATATATATATATATTTATATATATATATATATATATATATATATATATATATATAAACACACATAGAAGTGAATTTGAACTTGGAAATAACGTTTAGTTTGTGCCGACATATGTTTGGTATGTGATTATTTAGCATTTTTAATAGCATTAATTATTTCAAGGTCGACGACGACGGTGGGCAATTTCGAAATATTGTTTTTAATGGCAGATGATTATTTTTCGAACGTGTATTCTGTAAAGTTCAACAACACGGTCGATAATACTAACTCGAATAAAAAAAGAAAAGAACCGAATCAAGCGCGCAGACAACAACACTCCGACAATGTTTTTTCTGTCACATCGCCATAAAATATGTTTTTATTACCATTTTGACATGTACGAAAATAAACCAGTTTCATTCTTCTGGTCCACGTTACATAAATTATCTGACGATTCTTATCACGATTGTGTGTGACAATAAAAACAGTAATGGTCATAGTTTTTCCGGTATTTTTGTACGGCGCATCGGGTGCGTTACCGTATATTTTTTATTTCGGCGTTTCGTTTAATTAATGTAAAATTATCGATGCAATCAGTCGACGAATCGATATAATCTATTCATTGGTAAATTGTCGCAGTTCAACGGCGCGTGTGATCAATGGCGTCTTGACAATGTTACGGTCGGATGGACACAACATGCGACTTTTTGTGACAGCATTGGTATCTGTAAAAGACCATGTACCGAGAATTCCACAATTTAGAAAACACATTTACGTTCGATTGACAAAAAAAGTGTTATACATAAATAGAGAGTTGAGTGCACGTAATCTCAAGCATAAATGACCACCGAGTGATTATTTTACATACTACAGATTGTAAATAAAAGTTACTTTATACATTCCGGATTGTACAAAGAATATGGGTTTTCCAAATTTGCATAAGAACGGGTTGTCATTTTTTTTTTTTTTTTGATATAGAGAGAATGTTTATTGTATAAGTTTGTGATAGGTACCAGTTGGTTTAAACATTAATAAATACTTATTTTATTGCTATTATTATAATTATATTATTTATGATAAAATATTTTATCACGCTTCATTACTTAATATTACAAAATATATATATTTTACAAATATGTATGTGTATGTTTATATATATAGTATATATATGAACATACACACATACATACAGCCTCGTTCTTTTCACTGCTGGATAAAGACCTTTCTCAAAACTTTTTATTTTGGCTAATCCAGTGCCATTCTCTTTTGACCCATTTCAACGAATTTTCTTATATTTCTTCCATCTATTCATGAACGTCTTCCTAATTATTTTTGTATATCTAAGTTTTTAACCAATAATTTCCCTTGTCCATCGGTGGTTTTCTCTTCTTACTATATGATCAGCTCATTTTCATTTTAAAATCTTCATTTTTGTTATAACGCCCATATATTTTTTCTGATCTACTCAGTTCTCTTTCTATCTCTAAATATTATTCTCAGTATACATCTTTCTACGCTTCTTTGTGTTGCCTGGAGTTGCTGAATTATTTTGACATTTAAAACATGTTTCACTGCCATAAACAAAAATAGGTAGAATGCATATATATATATATATATATATATATATATATATATATATATATATATATATATTAGTTCTAAATTATACGTATATTTTTAATTAGTAAAATACCAATTCTGTTAATCGTTTAAATTTAAATTTCAAATTTATTGAAATTTAAAATCGATTTGTATTGATTATCAGCGGATACAAAATCAGTAAAAAAAGAAATCTGATAAAATTATATGAACTTGTGTGAGTGTATATATATATATATATATATATATATATATATATATATATATATATATATATGTATGTATATGTTAGTAATGATTATCGGAGGTAATTAGTTTCAAAACATTTTATTAGTTTGAAAAACTCATCTGAGCGAATAATCAGCGGCAATTTAGTATAATATCATAAAGAGCACTTTTACAAAAACACACACGCCTATAATACATTTATACGAGTTACGAGTGTAAACTGTATTTTTCTAATTGAGCAATCCGCCTTAGGTCTTGCCTATTAAAACATTAACACGTTAATGCCGACTATTAACGACAGGGCGTAGGAAAAAAATACATAAAACCTTTTAGTAACAATCAAGATATGTTCGAGATACATAAATCGTTAAGATATCAGCATACACACGTTATGTATGTATGTTCGTATGTTTAAAGACTGTACATACGGTCTTTTGCATGAAGTCGTCGTCGTCAGTTAATAGATCGACCGGTGGCAATGATGATGCTCAACAACCATGCAATAACACTCTCTTGATACCATTTTTCAAGCACATCGCAAGATGCGGTATCTTTTTATGATCGATAACGAGACATCGTTAGAGCCGTTAGATTTAGTGTAGTGTAGAGGATGTTGATTGAACATTTATAGTGGTAGTAGTAACAGCATCGGCCTTTGTTGACTGATTCGAAATGGCTAATGGGCTTTAACGTAGACCACCATCGACGATTGACTTTTTTTTACTTCTCTTCATCATCTTTCTTTATGATTTGCATAGTACAATGATCTGTTTTACGTGTTTTCTTATGAAACGAATAGAATATGCAAACGCATTGTGAATGGTCGTTTTTGAAGATATTATCGACACGATTATTAATTTTGTACAGGTATCTTATGTTATTTATATATATATATATATATATATATATATATATATATATATATATATATATGTTTGTATATGTATGTATGATAAAAAAGATGCGATAAGAAAAAAAGAACCATCCGAAAAAATACTTTTGCATGCATAAATGAAACTTGATATAACAACAGTTCCCACATAAGTGTTTTACATTCCATACTTGTTGTGTTTATCAAAAAAAAAATTTATTGTTATGTCTTGGCGGATGACTTGAATGGACTGGCTTGTTTTTATTTTTTTTTATTCGCGATTCTTTTTTAGATATTATATATATATATATATATATATATATATATATATATATATATATATATGTGTGTGTGTGTTTGTGTGTGTGTGTACAAAAACAAGTGTTAATGAAAAATGTAGATAAAATTAACTTTTTAAAGATAGTACAGTGACATCATCTTTTCGCAAAATTATATAAAATATTTGTTCGACTTCGAATTGAATATAATAGAAATTATTTATTTGCAATAAATAACAAGCGATGAAGAATTTAACTGCCTATGGATTTTTTTTTTGTATCTTGTTGCTTGTGCTCTAGTGAAATATTCATAATAATAAACACAGTAGGATAGTATAATTAAATAGGTACGCAAAGATGATTGTGGAATGAAAATCAAAAATTAAAAGAAGACCAAAAAAGAGACCTCATCAAATGTAGAGAGATGGAATTGTGAAATATAGTAGAGACGAGGGTTAAAAGAAGTTGGCAACGGACAAGAAAGAGTTGGAAGTGTTTTAGGAAAATATTTACGAAAATTCAGTAGCAGTCGATGAGGCTTTCGCTGAACAAATGGGTTAATATAAGCTTTTATTTATATATACATACATACAGAGATGTATATGTGAATAAATTCATATAACTGTTGATGAAATATATAAAATATTAAGAAAAAACGCTCACGACTAATATTTTCAACGTGTCGACGGCGTTGATGAGTGAACTGACTTTCAGTACGACTATTATATAGCAATCAAATTTGTAATTTAAATACAGTCAGATCGTGTTTCATTTTTCGGTGTTCATGACTTATTAAACTTTTAACAATAAAACAAAAAACATGTATGTATGTGTGTATATATAAATATATATATATATATATATATATATATATATATATATGTATGTATGTGTGTTGCAAAAGGTACTCATTTAATAATGTATAATAATACAATACATATGTCCGCCAGACATATTAGCACGGCTCGTTCGGTGTGAAATTAGAACGTAATGGAGTCCGCGACTCTTCGTACACCCAGTGAGATACTTGTACGTGTGTAATTCTCATATGAGAGAGATTGTTTTGATGTATATATTGCTCGCAGCGTGTCAAAATCACGCAATCCAGTTATTATTCTTTCTTGTTACAAAAACAACGATTTCGACTATGTCTCTTGCTAATCGATCGGTAAAAACAATCATATAACACCCATATTAAGACACAAGCTGTCTTAAGGTACGTTAACTACAGGTTGGATAGTTGACAGGTACAGATCATAATCTAAAATTGCATTTTTAGGAATAGCTAATACATAACAGTAACGAGTCAACATTAAAACGTGTGTTTATTTTGTAATAATCGAAGAATTTAAAAAAATATAACGGTTCTTCTCCCGTTTGTGTATCTCTGATGTAAATAATAGATATATGATTCCATCAATGCCATTAGAGTGACACCAATATGGTGTTAGCGGCCCTTAAAATGTTCTTAAAGACATGTAAAATAACAGTAAATTTGAAAATTAATTTAAAATCAATCAAAGATAAAGGTAATCAAAATGGAGGATACAAATTCAAATTGTTATATGCAAATAAAGTATATATTGATTTTAGAGAATGAAAATGTTAAACAAATGATATAATTATCAGAAAATATTTTAAAAATTAATATGTTTATAATTTTTCAAGAAATAAACAAATCTGTTAAGAGCATTAAAAATATACAAATTCAAATTGGTTACATGTAAAAAAACTATATCGGTTCTAAGCAATGTGGATTATTATTTTGATCTAAAGAATAATATGAGTATAGAAAATACTTTAATGTTTATAATTTTTCAAGATGTAAAGAGAAAAGAATTAAAAAATAAATTTAAAAGATGAAGATTGATAAGATCGGAGAGTAAAGAGTTCAATCAGATGATTTAGTGGCTTTATTCCAATAATGGAAAATCATTGAAATTGAATTTCATCAGAATATATATATTTATATACCATGCCATAAAAAAATCATAAATCATTATACTGCCACCACCATGTTTTATTATTTTCTGAGTGTAATATGGATTCGATTCGGTTTTTGGAACTCATCTACCAATGTTTGACCATCAGACCCAAATTGTTGTTTTTTCGGAAAATAAAATATTTTGCCATTTTTTCTTCTCACCTTTTTAGCAAATATTTTATTTTGTATTTATTTATTTTTTGGTAACATAAGGTATTTTACTTGAATGCCTATCAAATAAATTTGCTTTGTTCAATCGTTTAGTCTCGTTTCGACCACCCTATATTATATGAAACAAACGATTTCAATTATCCGTATCTATTAAAAAAAATCGCTAATTACCAGACTGATACTATAATAAGAATAAAAACCACGTATAAAAAATTGGAAAGTGTCTCATTTTGAAATCAGATAAAGAAATGACACAGAGAAGTACATCAGCGCATCACTTCATCATCAAATTCAAACAAATAAGAGAGACTATGGAATCGTAGCGATGACCTGTCCTCCCTCCTTCTCGTGCACGTTATTTACTATATGTCGGTTGCCATGACTGGCTAAATCGGAAATATGCCTGATGGCCAGTGGCAAAAGCTGGCACCAAATTACACATGAAATCACAATTATCCACACGCGAGACAACGATGCACTGGATCTCGATTTTTCGCATTCCTCTGATCAAATCGCGAAGACGTGCGCACCACATACGACGATCGTACAAACATTTCATTTAAAAGAGATGTGTGTAGATTTTCGTACGGTGATAGAGATGAACGAACATCGAAATACGGACGTTTGTTAACAAATAATAATAAAACGGATGATAATTACTGTGAAACAAATTCAACTGGCCAATAATAAAAGTCGAAACATCGTTGGCGAAGAAAGAAGAAAAAAATATTTATATAATTGTGGATTAAGTGACTTAAAATTGATACGTTTGATGGAATGCGAAAGTTTGTATGTTTCTGTTCCCCTTTTTTGTCAGAGTTTAGACTGGTGAAATTATAAATAACGATACAATGTCGCAATAAATAATTATAGAGGAGGGAATGTACTTTTTTCCGATTTTTTTCTTTCTTTGGGACGTCATCAATCAACAGTTATATCAATTATTAATTTTGTACACCGCACTACACACATACGATATTTGAACAAATATCCTATTTTTTTATCATTTGGTTCCAGTTGTATATTTTTCATAATAGATTTTAATCCGAAAAATGATTCTAGGAAAATATAATAACGGTTCTAGGAACACTAATTTGTTTACATTTTTTTAAAAAAAAATTCGTATTTGGGTATATTTTCATTAACTATTTTTTTCCGTTTACTACATCTGGGACAAAAGTCATTATTTCAATTTTCACACAAATTATCACCTAGACATCACAGATATTAACAAATGTTTATTTTCTTTGTTTATAATCTGATGCATATTTCGATGAAAATATCATCAGAGTGTTGCAATGTAAAATCAGAGTTTATAATACATTTCTCTGATGATGATGGCATTGTCATCGAAATGCACATTAACTTATATGTAAGAGAGTGGCAAAATTTATCTTCATTTAGAGACTTTTATAATTAGATCTTTTTAATAATTATAAAATCAAAATATAGATTCAGATTTTCAATAGATCATAATTATTAAACCGTTGTATATATAGGAGGAGGTCCAATACATTTACTTCTTTACTATTATTTACTATCCTTTAGTCTCATTTTATTTTCACCACCAATATATATATACAAAGTTCGCGCTAAATTAAAAAAAACTAAACCAATATCCACATAACAAATCGATTGTAAATACAAAATGTGTTGTTAAGAGTGTTTGAAATAAACAAATAACTATTTGATGGTCCTATCTCTCTCGTACATACAATTGAATCTATTATGCACGAGTGTGACAGCCTCATCATCAATCACACATTTTGTTCCACCGTTGTTTTACTCATACTGTATTTTCTTCTTATTATTTTCGAACGTACGAGAGATCCAATTATTATAAAATACGAAGAAACTGCTGAACAATAAACTTTACAATCATGATTCAATCACTCGGCAGAAATTATAATCAATGATAAATTATTGCAATATGTTTTGTAACCGGACAACCGATGGTTAAATAAATTAGATTTCCTCTAATAATTTTCTATGAAACGTATTTGTCTGTCGTACATTGTTTATATATTTTCTGTATTTTTTTCTTATTATTATGCGTGTGTTTGTATCGTGCAGTGTTAATATTTCATATTAATAATGCATTTATACGATTTGTTTTATGTCTGCGCTGAGATTAATCTTTTCGGTTTTGACAGGTGATTGAAACGTACAAATGTTCGAAATTGTTTCATTTAGTCGATGGAATGTTTGTTATTAATACCGTTTTTATTATATGCAGTAAGTCAATTTATTGGTTGCTGCTATAGCTGGTTATAATTTTTTTTCGATCAAGCACTTTTATTATGAACAATGATTCACGAAAAAATTCTAATTATACTTATAAGTTTATGTATTTTCGTGTATTGTTTTGTATAAAATTTGCAATTTGTTGTATTGGTGTATATACGAAAGGGGAGATTTTTTTTTAGAAAAATGGGAAAACATTGATCATTTTCTTTAAATTCTTTAAATTGATTTAAAAATAAAAAATGTATCAGAAAAGACAGCATGGATAATCAATCAAATATAAAGTGTATATACCACATTAGCTTATGAAGATACAGAAATTGAAGAATTTTATCAAGAGGTTGGTATCATTCACGACTAAATAAACTATCTTTTAAAAATATTTATGAGGAATTTTAATGCAAAATTGGAACAAAACAAAATTTGGGAGAGACCTTCATCTAACACTGGATTGAGTGAGGCTGATGATGATGTGTGTGTGTATTTATATATATATATATATATATATATATATATATATATATATATATATATATATATATATATAGTTTCGTGATAAAATTCCAAAACGCAATCGAACTAAAAAAAATAGAACAAAAAAAATATACAGTTTCATGTCAAAAATTTGTTGAAACCATCACACACAGCAATACATATTTTTCTCATATTGATGATATTTCTTCGGTTAATATTCTCTTGACCGGCGGCCAGTTCGCAGCAGAATTATTATTACGTTATAAAAACATTCAAATTAAATATAATTATATATATTTGTGAGCGACTATGTGTATATGCCGTGTGTTTGGTTCCGGCTTTACGACCATAGCTTTTCGATTCGAATAACGCCCCTCGATGTATTGACCGAATGAGTAACCACGATATGTGACATCATCATCATCATCGTCGTCGTCGTAGTCGTTGTCATCGTCGTCGTCTTTAGTACGTCGGTTCATGATTCTATCGTTTGTGTACACACGTTATTGACCGGCTTGTGTGTAATTTACTACATGCCTTTTGTTCTGTCAACCGTAGAGAAATGTGACTAACTGTGTAGTAGACAATAATACAAGAGTACGATAGCATAAGTACAGCACGCACTACACACACGTAGTTGCATGTATTTATTTACATCTCTCTCTTTTCTCTCTTTTTCTCTCTCACACACACACTCACTATTTATATATATATCCAATCTACTAATCTAAATACTAGCTACGAAAATATTGGAAAATCGGGAAACAGTATATTTTTTAAAATCATCTATATATCAATTTCAATTTTTTTAACCCCACAATGCACATTTTTTATTTTAAAAATAAACTGTATATTAATACAAAATACTAAACTGAAAATAAGAAAAATTCGATTTATATAACCACTATGTCCACTCCTACACACAACCACCCTGTATCATGCAGGGAGGTAAGACGTACGAAACACACATGCACTCAGGTCGGTGCAATATGCCTCGCAGCCGAGACTGCATCTGTGTTTAATTTAGCTTCTACATAAAACGTGTGTCTGGAATTCTGTTAATTCCATATCTAAACAGACGAGCGTGTTTAATGGTTTTTGGTGTTCTTCAACAGGTTTGTCGTCATATACATTCTGGAGGGAGGCGAGGGAATGGTAGCATGTCGTCGTCGTCGTATTTGTTTTGAAACGTGTGTTTACTTTTTATGACACCGATGTGTATAAGGATTCATAACTGAGAAATGATTTAGATGCGATATTTATTTATTATATACAAGACGGATCTGTTTATAAAATTGTACAAAAAATTGTTTAAACATATTTTTTATCCTATGCGAACTGTGTATATCCATATGGTGTAGATTATACAGTTTGTGAATATTTGTACACGTGTGTGAAATAACAAGTGGGTTTTCACTTCTTTCCTTAGAATTGAATCATTATTGTAAATACAGGATAATTTTTATTCAAAATTGTACTAAATATCAGAGATATTCGTTGAAAATAAAATTTCATGTATTGAAAATAATTCACCATTAACCCGTTTGTTCAACGTAGTTTTACCCAGTACTAGCAATGAGGTTTTCGCCCAATAATGGGTTGAGATAAGTTGAATATCAGCATTAATGAGTACATATATATATATATATATATATATATATATATATATATATATATATATATATATATATAAAAAAAGTATTTTAAGATATTTCTCTAAGGATCGTTTATATTTAGCAAAAATAAATTATTTAATCTGTAATCACTTATTACATCGATTTTGTTTGTTATTTTTTTTATTCACACTTACAACCGATTCAAATAGTCATTTATGTGTGTGTGTATAATATATATATATATATATATATATATATATATATATATATATATATATATATATATAATATAAATAAAATGTACGAAATATTAATTAAAGATATCTTTTTATCTTAGTAAACACTTGGTACAACCACATGCTTAATCGATAATATGTTTAAATTTCTTAAGAATACTTGACAGATTTCGCAAGTTTTTTTTAACTGCGAAACATCTCATTAATAGTATCTATCTTACAAATTATCATTTCGTAAATGAACATCTATTCAGAATATCGTGTAAAATATTACACGTCTTCATATGTTCATAATTCTGTGTTATTCGTAACTAACGCAGGAAAAACAGGAAACGATTACGATAAAAGAACAACCACTCGGTGACATCTTCACGAACGTCCCTGTCCGTCCAGCTCCTCTAGACCGGTTCTATATGTAGTTCTTAGAACACGGTTCGGTTCTACGAGGCAGACGACGTGTGGAATTTAACTATTTATTGCTGTGATAAGTTCGATAGTGACTTGTAAAATTTGTAATCGGGAACGAAATGAAACAGCGTAATTAGCATTTTGTTAAAAAGACATTTCACGTTTTAGATAAATAGTCAGTCACATCCGACATGTTTTAACTTACACGAAGATGCATTTGTAATTATATTTTATGTGTTTGTTTTTGAAAGTAAAACTGATAAAATTCGAATAACATACGCGTGACACGCATTTGTACAGTATGGTAATTCATTCTATCTTTTCTTGATTATATATATATATATACACATATACACACACTCGTACATCATACATACATACATACTAAAAAATATGCATAGTGACTCAGAAATTAGATCATATTTTATCTTAAAAAAATAAAATATTTTTCAGTAAAAAAAGATTTTTATTTTTTAGCATTTGAATGTTGTACGTCCTCTTTGTGCCTATATTTGTTGGCATATCTGGGAACTTACGAGATGCCTCTACTCTTGCCATGTGTCATCTTATGGTTTGTTCTAGGTCTTCTCATGTTTATTTTATCCTCTTTTGCGATCTGGGGAAAAAGTAAAAAAAGAGCATTTTTCTATATGTTTTATATATATATATATATATATATATATATATATATATATAGAGAGAGAGAGAGAGAGAGAGAGAGAGAGAGAGAGAGAGATGTTTCTTATAGGCATTATCACAAATACGAATAATATAATTTTGTTATTATTGGTTTATAATTTTCAACATCTTTCAACAGCCACTCTTCATTAATCCCTAACTTTTCCTATATCGTACTCGTAGCCCCCTTTTCTTTATCTCCCCTTATATATTCCTTCTATCTATCAAACGGTCTAAACGAAAATTTAACATAAATCTTATTATGTACTTCTCATACGAGCAATCATGTTATTAGTCGAGCCTTATCCTTATTATAAACAATATTTATTTTCATAGTATCAATGCAGGAACGAGTTCAACCCTGTAAACATACAAAAATAAATTTATAACGGAATATAAATTTCATTTTATTTATTTGTAATATCGATACATGACTTGTAAATTATTCACAGACCGATTAAAAAAATGAAGAAAAATCCAGTTAAATATTATTTTGAGTGCAGCATAAGTCTTCTTGACTAGTACTTAATCGAATCCAGTTTCCATGTACTTTTCTTCAATAAAACATATGTTAAACGTACTTTTAACATCTTCAAGACATGTTGAATGCATTTTTTCACATCTCTAATTGTCTTTCGTGTAATATAAATTGATTGGTGCAGAAAAAAACATACACACTTGTTTAATTTAATCGAACGTTGTTCATCATCGACAATGCATTGAACAATTAAAATTATATATGATCATTTAACGGCGCATGTTTAATCAGTGCAGCGTGTTTCAAATAAATTACTTTCGTATAGTTTTAATACGCAAGGAAGTGTCTCATTATTAATTCGAACATCGTAATGGCGTCGAACGTGGATATATTAGATTAAAATTGTATAAGAGAATGTAATAGTTTTCAACTGTCACGCCTGTTACAATATTACAGTCACGCCCTTTTCTTGTACACTTATTTGTTATTTGAACTAATTTATGAGTGGAAAAGGAACTAAATTAAGTTGTGGTAATTGTTAAGAACTATATATATATATATATATATATATATATATATATATATATATATATAAATAATCTTTCTATCCACTGCTGGATGAAGGGCTTTTTTAAAATCTTCCACTTTGTACGATTTAATTCCTTTCTCTTTTATTCCACTTTGGCGACTTTCTTTATATTTCTGTCCCATCTATCCAATAATCTCTTCTCGAACCTTTTAATATCTTTGGATTCTAAATCAGTAATTTATCTTATCATTGATGATGTTATCTTTTTACTATATGATTGATTAATTTTCATTTTAAACTTTTCACTTTTACTAAAACATCCATAACTTGGTCGTTTTTCCAATCCATTTGTTTCTCTTTCTATCTCGACATATTATATATTTTATAATTAGTCATCATTTTAGGACGTTTGTAATTATGACTCGACACGATGATCCTATTTGCATGTTGATGAATATATCTGTATTTTGACCGGGAGTATTTTCTTAGATTTGACTTAAAACTTGCCAAAATTCAGAATATCGTAATATCTTTTTTTTATAATCTCGTTGACTCTTTTTCGCCATTATGTTGAAGTGAAATAGGAGTATATATTGGGGGGCGGGAGTAAATGGATGAGTGAAAGAAAGAAGAGTATTCACCATAATAACAAAGAAGTTTACTTAGGTTTTTTAACATTTTTCCTAAAATCATCCTAAAACATGAAGAAAAAAGAACAAATACAAAAGAAAAACTAACAGTTGAGGAGCATCAGCCTCAAGAACGATTCAACAAAAAAAAATATACCAAAATCAAGAAGAGTTTCACTTATATATATGAAATGAATTTTCACTTGTAATAAATTATATTTAAACACGAAAGCCATTGACTCATTCTGACTAGACCAATTTTTAAAATACCCTTATTCATTAATGGTTCATCAAAATGAAAAAATAATTATTAGATACGATGTTGGTTATAATCTATCCATAATAATTTACTTATTTAACAATAAAATTGTAATTTCAACTCGATCCGCCTCTACGTAATTTAACATTTAAGTAAACTGTATATTTAATTAATTTATCCATTTATCTTTCGAATTGAATTTTGAAACATACTTTTTTATATGAATACGAAGAAACAGAAATAAATTTCTTACCACTATTGTAGGCGTTGCAGTGCAATGACGGTTAATTAATAAATTGTTTAATTATTGTTCGTTTCGTACTCGTTGTAGTTTTATTTAGGCTGACAGTTAATTAACAACAATTCAATACGTAATGAGTTATAATTAAAACAGGAACAAATAATAATATGTGTATTCGTACTATGACGAAAAAATATCTATTATAAAAAAACAGCATTCCGTATTACATTGTTCGTGTGATTCACATTTATGAGAAATGTTCAATAATAATAATAACAATAATAATAATACTGAGATGAATTAAGAATAAATGCATTCTGTAATACAGTATGTGTATATAAAGGTCATCCTTTCTCTTCAAAGGTTGTTGTGTATGTTGGATCGATTTGATAGCTACACGATATTTTATTAATGGTGTGATAGTTCTAGATCAAATCATGGCTATTTTTAAACCAGGATCGATGTTTAGAATGCTTTTTTTTCAAATATATTATTTCACTCCTTTAAAATAAACTAAAGATGTTTGAAAAAATGACCTTATGTTCGATTCAATGCAAACAAACCGTTATTCAAGATATTTATTTATTTTGAAACAATTGGATGGTGAGTTTTATATTAAATTGTGGGAAAAATAGTCGTTTGATAATTTAATATTATATATTTAAAATAAATGATTATCGTCTGATATCTTATTATTTCAGTACTGCACAATTTTATTGATCATTGCAATAAAAATGTTTGGTATTAAGATAATAAATCTTTATGAATGAAAATTAGTTATATAGTTAGCCTAATGAAAACTGAAGGTTTTAGACATACATTTACTTTCCTATTATCATTTACTATTTTTTAATCTCATTTGAATAGAAAATTTGTAAATAGACACGAGAACATACAAAAATAATTTATATAATAAAATAAATAAAATCGATGAAATGCAATAAACAAATCATTTCAGTGAACTATCTGTAAATTTCAATAAAACCTTCCAATATTAAAAATTCCATTATTGATCACTACTTGGATTGAAAGCATCATAGAAAAGGAACTCTTGATAATTGACATTATTATGCAATGACATGATACAAGAAATTGAAATTTTATATGAGTAAACTAAATACTCCAGGCTATTGAATGCATATTAAAACTTACTCGTATTTAATTATCTCTATTTCTTTATCTCTGTTACTCGTTGTACAGTGAGACTGTACTCTGTTTTCATCCCTTTTATATATATATACCATATCCTTATGTAAATACATGAAACTGTCTCACATTCAATATTTAAATTTAATTGAATATGCAACAAATCGATTATAATCACATCCGCACACAAACGTATCCTTGTACCAATACTCATTGAACATTTCTCAACATTTGAAAACAAATCGACAACATTCGAAGCACTTAGTAACTTGCTGTCATCGAAACAGTCATTAGATTGAAATGTTAGACATTTTTTCCAAACTACAGTTCCACTTTTTTATCAATTTATATCTATATATATTGATTTCTTAATGAATTTTTAAATAGAATGCATCATCAGAAATAATCATGTATTAATTTCGAAGGTCGACTTGTAATATCGTCTGTGAACCGATATTCTATATAACTGTCACTTGAAATAATCGAATCCGATATCAATATGTATGTATACATATATATATATATATATATATATATATATATATATATATATATATATATATATATATATATATAAACGTACCTTGTATTGACATTTACTTCGAAAGGGAAAAAAGCGAACGAACGAAAAAAACTGTATAGAATAAGAGAGAGAATCAGTGAACGAGATAAAGAAAAATGCCACTTATGTAGAGCTATATGTTTCGTTCGTTCGTCGGCGTCGAACACGTGGAAAAAAGCTGCTTATACCAAAAATGGTAGATGTCAAGAAGCCGGCTCGGTTTCTTATGTCTACATGTGAAAATCCGTATCATGGTAAATGTGTATGTACATTACGGACAAGACTTGAATATTTTAAAAAGAAACTTGTTGACTCATATTATGTACACTCTATTCCACTAATACACGCATAGATTTTATGTTCGAAACGTTGTAGGTAGATATTTGATGACTGTGATGATAATAATAATAATAATAATAACAATAATAATAATAATAACTTTTCGAGTGGGTAAATATACCGTACTCTTTTTTATGTTGATTCATCAGAGATCTGGGAATGGAATTTTTTGAGATAACTACATACTTGAGGATTTTGTATTAATAGAAGACTAGTCCTATATTTTTATGAATATATTTTTATATTACACACACATACAGGCATATATATATATATATATATATATATATATATATATATATATATATATATATATATATATCTGCATATTAATATTTATATCGAAAAAGGAGTTCCAGTATAACAGTATTGTAAAAGGGAAAAAAACTTCCTGCAATGTGAAGTATACGTGTATATTCTGTAATGGTCACTTCATATCAACCCTTTTATATCAACAGGTAAAGAAATACAAGCGTCCTGTATATCAGATTTCAGTTTTAAACAAGTATGATGGTGGTTTATATATTTTTTGTACATGAATAATACATCAACCCTAGACAATTTTTGTTAGGTTTCATGTTAGTTCGAGCTCGTATGACCCGCATGTTAAAGGTTGTCGATCTTTTGTCAAGAAGGTGTGGTTGTATTTACTGTAGAAATATTTTTAAACATATATATATATATATATATATATATATATATATATATATATATATAAATGCATATGATATGAAATTTTTAAATTTAGTATTCCATAATCAATCATTGTTTACTTTATTCTTTTATCAGCATTTCTACAGTCATGACATCATATTATAAAATAGAGATTTTCTTTCGATCTTTATTTACTTATATTTATTTTTATATCATGTTGTCTTTATTCAACTAATAATTGTCTCTTTATTTCGTTTTTATCTCTTTTTTATTGTATATAAAAATATATAATCATTACTTGAAAATACGTTGAATGAAAATAATAAAAAGTAAAGTACAATCAAAAGATAATCTCTATTTTTTAATACAGCACTTTGACAATGATGACATGGCTATCGAAATACACATAAATGAATAAAGTGAACATTAAGTGATTTTTGAACACTTAAAAATCTTGTGGTGTTAATGGTGAGTAATAATTTTTTATTCAAGGGAATTTATCGCAGTACCCAAACATTTATATTTTATATTTTTTTCAATAGTAAAATAAAAGTAAACCTGTTATTAGTTTGATTTTGTAACTAAGTGATTTTTACTCAGATTAATTATAAATCCTATTATAAGATTTTATATCCAATTTAGATATTAGAAATTTATAGAGCTACACTCTGACAATTATGGCATGATTATCGAAATTCACATCAGCAAATAAAATAAACACTAGGTTATTAGAACGAATATAATAAAAAAACATATAAAATAACATTCTTTAACTAGAAAAATAAATATTTAATGTACTCATCAATGTACTAAATTGACAACTACTCTGAATTATTTTATGATATATTTTTTTCTTTACAGATGTGTCTGTTCAGCCGGTTTTACGGGACAAAGTTGTGAGAGTGCTTATGTGCCTTGTGATCCTAGTCCTTGTTTAAACGGTGGAAAATGTCGTGAAATTGATTCGTTATTGTACGAGTGCGAATGTCCTGATGGTAAGTTTATTTTTTTCTATTTTTGTACTCTTTAAATTTAGAGACACATATTCAATCGAAAGTTTGTCGAGTGTGTATTATGACCTTAAAATCTCATTTTATACATTTTACAATAATTTGATAAGTTATTTATCATTATATATATATATATATATATATATATATATATATATAAATTGCTTTATTCATAATAAATATCGTACAATCATTCAAATCGCTAGTTTACACAACTCATCAACGAATAGCAGAGCACATAAAAAATCACTAGTATTTGCGTTGATTACATATTGTTAGATTCAGATACGATTCACTTTCATGACAATAAGTAAATAAATCATATATATATATATTGTATATATAGGTGTTTTTTAAGCGTGATAGATATTTAAATTGATTTCAATGTTAATTTCTATCACGATTAAAAAACACATATAAAATACACACATACATACAACCATACATATATATGTGTACATAAATGTATACACTTAATCTTTTTTATAACGACGATGATATTTCATAAATTAGAGCATTGTGTGTTACTTTTCGAATATGTTTCGTTAATGTCAGTTACACAGACAAAAAAAAAATATTTGCAATGGACGGACGTACAAATGTTAATGACTGTGCGAGAATTTCAGGTCATTGTTGAACAAGGATTTATATATACATGTATACATAAATATATATATATATATATATATATATATATATATATATATATATATATATATGACAATTTTAGATTAAATTATTATTGATTACTTCTAATCAGTCTGCTATTCATATGTAAATAAATGAAAGATTGGTATTAAAAAAATAAATATGTACGTATGTATTTATATAAATATTTTTTTAATATTTTTAATTTGATATAAAAATAGGGCAATGCGAATCTAAAACTTATAAGTGGATCCATTGAATCATGACTCTCAATCTCTCTCCCTCCAACTCTCTTTCTCTCCACTCACCCACCCACCCATACACAGAGATGTCCCATCAGGAGTGCACACTCACATCGCTCAAAAAAACATCATCACTCTTTAAAAAAAAAATGCTTAAATATTTCATTTATCTATGGCCTTTTCCTAGACTTTTTAAATATATATCTAGGTTCCCAAATAATAATTTCTCTTGTTCATTTGTAGTGTTTATCGACCCATTTCCATTTCGAACTCTTCAATTTTGCTATAATTCATTATCTTTTTTTCTTATCAGCTTGATTCTCTTTCTATCTCTACATACCATTTCTAGCATGTATCTTTTTTTTGATTCTCTGTGTTATCTGGAACTGCTAATAATAATAATAAAAACTTTATTGTTCTGATTTCATACATTATACATAATATAATTCGTTTTGATTTGTTGTGGTGTGTAATCTGTTGAGATTTTGTACCAGTGTGATGTGGGTGAGTGCAGGTATTTGTGTTCATGAATGTGAGTTTGTTTTTGAGTATTTTGTACGGGAAAATTTTCAAAAAACCCGTTTGTTCCTGATTTTTTTCCCTAAAACTAACTAACTGGAACTGCTGAATTATTCTGGCATTAAATAAATATGTTTCACACTCATATGTAAGAGCTGGTTGAATGCATTGATCAAAAACTTTCTTTTTAAATCAGAGAAATGTTCGATTTGATAATGTGTGATTTTTTTTCAAAATTGACAATATCACATTTTTGTTCTGTTGTTTATTTCATTTAGTAACAATGAATTGTCATATAATATATATATATATATATATATATATATATATATATATATATGTATATATGTATATATCTATGAATTGACAAGTATGTCAGACAGATTTATATTTCGATCATTGACGTACACGATAATTCAATTCAATAATAATAACGATATAAATCGCGATTAATTAAAATAGAATACGTTTGTCAGACCGCGTACGACGACGTCTCTTTGTCCAAGAACCTCTCATCGCGCGGTCGTTTTGTTTCAACAACTCCGACGTATTTTTGACATCCATTCTCATCGTATGTCAGCGAGTTAACACGGCTTTTATCGCCGAACAACAATAGGTTCTATCGTAGTGAAGTTAACATGAGATAATAATGCCACATTATACCTTCTGTTTTATGGTATCATTATTTTATTATAAACGACGACGTCAATAGAAACTGCACAACAAAGCGATGTACTCGACCGTGTTGTTCTGTCGATACAGATCGAAACTGGTTAGATCGGTACTCGAGACTTTATGATCGATCCGTCGTTCGTTTTACCAGAAACGTCGTCGACGTACGATTTATAAGCCTCGTGGAAAGTATTCTGGTTGTATATATCCAGTCGTCGAATCGATTGTCGTGAATCGACCGCGAAGAAAAAAAATATTTCAATTAAGAGTTTTCTTTCGACTGTAAAAAAATAATAACGAATAGAAATTTTTAATTGTTACGTGTTGTTCTTGTATCCCAGATGTTAAAGATACTTCACGTTTTTTTTCTTGTTATCTTTTTTTAATACGATTTTCTTGTTTTATTTTTCGTACTTTGATCTCGGGTCAAATATTTGTGGTCAAGTTTTTATGTGGGCATAGTAGTTGAAAAATGCAAGTTTTGTGTGAATGTTTCTTCGTTTATAATTTTATAACGCAAGGAATTCGTTGAACACCACGCCTCTTGTTTTGCATTTTACGGTGAATAGCTTGCTATAAAACAGAAAAAAATACACCTATTAAGTCATTTCGAAACATCATCCAAATATACACATACACACATTTATATATATATAAATGTGTGTATGTGTAAATATACATTAAAAAAAACAAGACGAATTGAAAAGAGAGAGTGTATTTCTAAACTAAACTTTTAATAATAAAAATAAATAACGTAGTCTCTCGTGTCATTTTTATAAAAAATATTAGGTACTTTTTAATGTTTTAGGTTATTTTGGTGCATGTTTATTCGTGGGAAAATATTTGTTAATGTTTTTAAATAATGTTAAAAATATTGTTCTTATATTTTAGAAAATTAGAATAATGAATCTGTTACTTTTTTATAATTTATCTTAAAATTTACTATGCCATTTGTGTGATCTAATCAAAAAATACCCACACGAACGTCATAAATCTTTATTAACATCCTTGCGGATCAATTTTCGATGACGATAACTACTACGTGGCGTTCATTATTTATTAAAAAATTCAAAAATCATTGTTTATTTTATTTGCTTGAAATTTGTAACTCTTTATCGTCAGAGCGATATAAAATCTAAGATAAAAAATAATTAAAATAGTCTCGTTTGAAATAATTCCCAGTAGGAACTTTTCAAACACTCCTTGCAGCTACTTTTATAAATTGTTCTTAGATTAACTTCCAACTTGTCTTTCATCTATTGAATCGTTTGAAAACTGATTTTTTAATAAACTCTTCAATTTTAGAAATCACAAAAATAATAATTAGTGTTGTGTGATAGTTGAAGAATTGACTTACTATGTTTTTCATCAAAAACTGTTTAACCAGAAGGAAAACGTAAATTGTGATACTCTACGATCCAATTTTCTTATGTAATGTTTTTATTTGTTCTACTACCACTCCAAGAATCATTTTTTCAAAAATACCTCCTAACGACACAAGTGTCGAAGTTGGGCCTTATTTTCTTATTATGTTTTTTTGAATCATTGAATTTGTATTTCACCACATACCTAGAGAAATCCAAATTGATAGACAGTAGAAGACAATTTCAATTAATATTTAAATACAAAAATAATCTTAAGGACTTAAACTAATTAAGAATTGAAAACTGATATAAATTATTTCTTTAAAAATTGATTAACTCTATCTCAAGAATTATTTCTTGTATAATATGCAGCATTCATATTTTTGCAATGTTATTTATCTCTACGATTTTTTTTTAAATTTACATATCAGGTATTCTATATACATATATACATACAAAGTGTTAAAATGACATTATAAACGCATTAATTAAACTGGTTGACTTAATTGTATTTATATTAAAGTCAAAAATCTATAAATAAGTTTATCTGCCACACCACAAACCTGATTCGAATGAAAAATGATCCGCACCAATTATTATCCATATTCATATTCGCACCATTCGCCATTAATCAAAGAAACTTTCTTGTTGTCTGGCAGTCGTGTCTCGCAAACATTAAATATTTATCACTGTCTTGTATTTTTTTTTCGTCGATGTTAACAGTTACTACTGTGTCTATAAAGAACACAATCTCGTGTCCGCGTTCGTAAAGATAACAATTCTGATTTTATTTCTACATACGTTTAGATGTATGGACAGAGCACGATTTTGATGATTTTTGAACAAGTATGAGCTACGATGATGACATGAATATAAATATAAATACAAATATATATATATATATATATATATATATATATATATATATATATATATATATATATTGTATCAAAGTATACTTACTGGTTCTTTGTAGTACGAATTATTTGTAGTACGATTTAAAAATATCTTTAAATGCAGGAAAATTGCAATTTAAGATATTCTAGTGTGAAAAAAACGAAATGAAACTAAAATTTAAAATAAAATGGAGATGTAATGCAATAAAAGTATTTATACATCTGTGTAAACATAATGTAAACTCTTTGTCAAGAATTTCATATAAACGATTATTGGAGGTTCAAATAGCACAATTTTTACAACAAATCGAGTTGAGTTTCAATTTAACAATCACAATGGAAATTCTCTCTGCCATTCATGAATTAATTGAAAAATTTACACAGATGGCAAATTGTTAATAAAAATATTTAACTCTTCATTATAAATTCAGTATTCAACAAGCATCATACTGGCAGCCCTTCAAAAGTGAAAAATATATAAAAAGATCAATTTAAAAGACAATAAAAAAGAACTTTCCACAAATGTCCGAAAAAGTGAAGAATTTTTTACCTGAGTACAATTTTCAAGTCACACCTCAAATGATATGTAATAAAATCAATGAAGCTGGTTATCATGGACGAGTACTCCCGAATAAACCATTTATAAATAAAATCAATCATCAGCGTCGATAATATTTTACCCTGAGTGTGGATCTTCCATATTTGTACAATTCTGAAAGCAAAAGTCTCATCAATCAATAGATTTTTTCTGTAACTACATTACTACATCTCTTAATTTTTTTTTTATGAAATATACATTTTTTTGAGCTTTTCTTACAACTATGTTCATCTGACAATAAAAGTTATTATCACAATTTATTTTAAAACTGGAAAATTGACTTTCACACAAATGAATTATCACATCAAGTGTTTAATAATTATTTATTATTACTTTTTTTTGTATAAGCTGATACAAATTGTAATGTCAATACAATTATCAAAATTCTACGTTATAAAATCTATTATATATAGATTTTATAACACAACGTTCTAATGATAATTGCATTGTTGTTAAAATGCACATCAACTTATAAATAAAGTGAACAAAAAATAAATATTGAACATTTTTTTAATATCTTATGGTGTTAGTGTGATAATTTATATGAATTAGAAACTAAAACTCCCACTCTTTCTTCAGAAAGAATGAAAATTATAAATCGAACAGAGCCTATTTTCAAAAAAAATAATTTCTTATTATATTGAAATTTTAATTAGTATTTTATTTATTTTTTTAATCACATTACTTATGACCAATTTTAACACTGGTTTCATCCTCAGATAATTGTAAAGAAATCGAATTTATTTCTTTTCAAAAAAATGAATTCAAAACAAAATATAAAACTCATTATAAATATTAATATTATTTGTATATCGATTATCTTTTCATCGATTAGTAATGTTCTAAAATAATCGCCCTTTTTTATAACCTGTACGTGTAAAATGTGTGTACACGAGAACGTGCACGCGTGTTATTTAATCAAGGTTTCTGTCTCCGGCACAATCTAATCAATTTACAACATGTTCAAAAACAATCATCTAATTAATAACATCTCGAAACTATATTCAATCACTGACGCAATTTGATTCAAACGGGACTGAAGAACAGCGTGGGCGCCAAATAAAAATATTGCAAGAAAAAATATTTATATATATATTATAATAATTATTATTATTTACAATCACGTATGGTCACTTTTACTTTCATTTTTTCTGCTCGTACTAGAATGTAATGGACGAGCGAACGCATCGATCGACTCCATCACAATGCAATATCTTTCGAACATTCGTCGAGATTACTAACGAAAAAAAATCATAATTCGTTCAACTTGTATACTGCATGACCTTCGACCAATTAGTTTTGCTTTAAGTGCACATAATATGTCTGTAAGATTCGATCTGTACTTGTGTGTGTGTATAGTTGTAACTTGAACCGTGTAGCCATTATAAATTGGATTCTAGGTCACGGCGGGACGTTTTGATTGAACTTGTTATATCGATAATGATCGCTCGCAGGTTTCATATCGATCCTCCGTGCCGTACGTTAGCCTGTAAATGTCACTGAATATTTAATTAAACGTTACATGAATGTGTTATTATTGATTGTGAATTATTATTGGCGTATACTTTCCCATCGGATTGTTTTCTAAATGTATTATGACTCTCATTTGATTTTATTACAAGAATTATTGAGTATTGATCGGATTAATTACGAAAGACTTAAGTCTGATTTTTTTGAATAAAGTGAATCGAATTTTTGTCTATATATTTTTTTTGTTCATATATATATATATTACAAATAAAATCCTACTAGTTTAAAACTGTTCGATTGATATTTCCAAAAAAAAATGTTAAAAAATGATCCGAAAGTTGAAAAATAACACAATGCTGCTTTGATATAAAATTGGTGGTATTATATTGAATCAATGTAAGACCTAAACATTATAATTGCGTTTAGTAACAACGTTGCAAATATATTTTGCGGAATCGTTATAATACCTAATCATGCATGGCATGTCGGTACGGCGTGGGCCGGGCTGGGTCCTCGGGCCGTCCCGACTTCGCTTACAATATGCAAATCTGATGCAAACTGTACGTACGTTTAATATATATATGTTGCTACAGCGCGTCCAACATTAACAATAATGAACGTGAATATAAATTCATGTCACTAACGCAACTATTAAATATAATTATTATTGCTTAAGAGAATGCATGGACGCTTCGAACATTTCCGAACCCAATTACGTATAAACGAGAACAGACTTTGATAAAGACGTACGTTTATCATCAGTATTATGTAATGAAATCAAATTTTTAGCAAATAAATAATAAAATCTTTAAATCCATTCAATTATAATCATCGACATTTTTCTTAGTAAATTATTCTACATAAAAAATAAATTAAAAAAAATATTTGCTGAAATACAAGTCATTGAAGTAAAAAGTGTTTAAATATTTACTATGCAAATATTTTTTTCAGTTTATGTGTATGTATACATATATACAGACAGAGATATATGTGTATATAAAGTCGCGATTGTCCAGAATGTATTGTTGTTTAGAAATAATCAGGTGTTGTGAATTGTTGATTGACATCAGTGACATTAATTGTATGTTATATTCTAACCTTGCTTACAATGATCTCACAAAAATTCTTAGAACAATTTTCAATTTGTGCTATAATAAGATTTTCGATCATTTTTTTTTTTTGTATGCATAAACAAATATAGAAAGTTCACTGATACTGGTTATACTGACCACATTGACCAGATGGGTTGATGAAGGGGGTTATGTGTGTGTATATAAATATATAAAGAGGTAAAAGCTTCTCTCAAAAATATAAATAAAATTTACGAAATAAAAATATACTTCTAGTGTTAATATTGGTGTTTATTTAATTAATTTCAAAAAGTAGAATTAAATTTAAATATTTGATATTTTCAGTCAACAAAGTAAAAGGCAATTCATATTTTTTTGAAAAAAAAAAATAAAAAAATACATTAAACAGAATGGGGTTTTACAGGAAAATTTCACACGATTTAATTTTCTGTAATTGTCTTTGTGTTTGCAACTTTAAATGATTAATTGTGTTTTGTCAACCGTATACAACACAACAGAAAGAAAAACGAGAAAATCGTATAAGAAAAATATACATTATTTAATTCCTTAATGAATAAGCATATCAGAAAAAATAATGACTCATTATAAATATACCACTTGTAGCAATATTCTGAAATTCTATAACAAAGTGCATTATATTTCAATTTTACAGTTGAGCAGATATTTTTTGTATTTTTTATTTAAATAAATAAAATTCTGCGAATAATTTTTTATATACATATATATTTATATATATATATATAAAGAGAGAGAGAGGGAGAGGAGATGCTATCATCATCATCAGAGTAGTCTTTTTATGATGATGGCATCGCCATCGAAATGCTCATTAACAACAAAGAGAACGATAATTGTTTATTAAACATTTTATAACATATTGTAGTGTTGGGGCTGAAAATTAAAAAATAGTCTCGTCAATTTTTTCTTTATATTATTTTTCTACATTTAGCTTATAAATTAAAAGTATTTAATTTAAAATATCCAATATATACTTGATAAGTGTTGAAATAATTTTATTGTATTTTAATATTGAAAAAAATTCTAGATTCTTAAATTTTGCTTCTTAATATGTTACTTCATAATTTTGTAAATTATATTTCAACTCACGACTGTCCCTGGAAGAAAATGAAATTAATTGATTATAAATACTGTTTGAAAGCTACCATGAATAATATTTTTGGAATTCTCTGTATATTTCATTTCCGATTATTCGAGGTAAACCTATTTGTTTCCTTATCTGTGATCCTGTTATTGTAGGAAATGTCGTAATTTATATCCTTATCTGTTCCAGAATTATCAAATTTTTTCTTTGTCTACTATTTGCCTTTCTCTATTATTTTTTTAATAAATCTAATATATTTAAATTCTTGATATTTTTTATTTCAATTTCAAATTTGTTTAGATTTCTATATAATTGATATATACCAACGAAAATCTATCCCTTCAGTGGAAAAATATTCTCTGCGACCTATAAAAATAAAATTGAATGAAAATTGAACATTCACTAGAACTTAATATAAATGTCTGTAAAAGAAAATGATGAATGCAAATAAATTTATATCAGAATAAAAAAAAACTTGTCTGTGATTTGAGTCCAGGTGTTCAATTTATTAATAAAACCTGTTATGTGATAAAATACTTTTCGAAAATTTATTCGACTCGTAACATTTTCATAAATGCAAGATTAATAATGTTTGTTTACTATTGTTCGGTCCGAGAACACAATAGACTGTTTGATTTTCGAACGAGATGTCGATTTCTCGTACCGTGAGGTTAATGTATGAAAAATGTCAGTAACGATCAAATTTGTAATGATAAAAAAATCCTTTTTGCACTTTACACACTACAATTAAACTGCATTCATCCGAATAAGAAACGAGTAATGTAAACAGAACTAATGATAGAGAAATCTTGAAACGAGACGGTAGTACGTGAGATATATACGTGCAATAGAGATAAATATCATCTAACAGGTTGATTATATTATACACCTTCGTATAGTTGATCAGCACAAGCACTTCCCACGATACAGTGTTGCCCAAGGGTACATCGTTTATTCTGGGTGGGTGTAATTGGACGTTGTTGTGTATGAACATAGAACCACGGCTAGTATAGTGATTTATCGATATCAACGTACTCACCCGCAGCAGCCGTCGTCGTCGTCGTAGTCGTCGTCGTCATGGCGTATTTGCTGCTCGAGTTCAACAGATCGACCGGGTGAAAGTTCATTTATTGTTCTCTCTCATTCGTCCTCACGAACATTAAAACTCACTTTGGAATGGCTTATTGAATTTCAATTTTAGATTAATACCATTTAGAAATACACACCTTTCGATTAGTTCACTTTTTCTTTAGTCGTTTCAGTCGGCCGCTATAAAAATATTTTCCATTGATCAATTGGTCTTCGTGCATATACATATATATATATATATATATATATATATATATATATATATATATATATATATATATATGTATATATATATATATATATATATATATATATATATATATATATGTACATTGTTCACAAATCGCCATTTCTCATGTATAATATGGACTGAAAATTATTGCCCACAAATAAACCCAACAAACACCTACCACCACATACGTTCATCGGTACTATTCGAAATCGAACGGCATTTCCTTATCACTAAACCCATAAATATAAATCGTTCGCAGCCGATCATAATTTATTCGTATGTCCAGCCAATATTAACATAGGAAGTGTATACATTTTCGCATTGAAAGTGTTCGCGAAGATGTTTATCATTGCAAAAACGTTTACAATTCGTGCATTTAGATTTCAGTTTCTTTACTTGACTAAATACAACAGACACACAAGTCCAACAACAACAAATGTAACCGTACGTTGTTTATTCATCGGTCTCCATTTTACTCTGTCGCGTGATTTTCGTATATCGTTTCTATTTTAACACTTCTGTTGTGATTCGTCTTTAATAATTGTTGTTTGTTTCGCTCGATGAATTGAAGACATGTCCTACCATCTGTTGTTGAAAGAATGTGTTAAAATTTATAAACAGGGCTCAATTGAGTCGATGACAACGAATAGTTTTATATATTGATCTATTGTTTTTTTAACAATGGACGTTTTTTACTTTCGACGTTTGGAAATGGTCATAAAAACATATATCCTGTAAGAAGTATTTGTCTTATTAGGTAATTTTAGGATTTAACACTTACAATTCGACGACGAACATCAATATTTGTTAATAAATCATTCATTGTTTTCATAATAAATGTCGTTGTCGTAATATGTCTGCCATTTTTATCGAGGAAATGAAGAATAATCAATTTAAAACGAGATTTAGATATATTTATTAATTAGATACATGATTTTTCAAATTACGATAGTTCATATATAAATGAGAATTTAGTTCCCTTTTCTGTCTTAATCAGTTTTGTCAATCTGCATTTTGTAATGGGATTAAACATGTTCAAGCTTGTAAATCATATCAATCCTTGTCTTCACCACCTCATCAGTTAATTACTGTTGTTGTGTTTGTATAAAAACTATCAAATAGTGTTGTGCGATGAACGATTATCAAATATCTGACAAACAAAGGGTTCAAACCTTCAGAAATTTTTATCAGACTTCAAACACAATTTGGGAATAAATATTTGTCACAGGCAAGATTGTACGATTGGACAAAATCCTTTCAAAAAGCACTATCTGAAAATTAACTTCACGATCTGCAATCATGAAATTCTGTTCAACAATGTTTCAACATTTATTAGTTGTTTTGGAACTGTGGCTGATTCACTTTACTCAAATTAATTTTCACCCCAACACCACAATAATTTAAAGTGTTCAATAATCAGTTATTGTTCACTTGTTATTTATAATTATATCGGCTGATGCATTTCGATGGCGATGCCACATCGTCAGAGCCTTTCTGTTAAAATCTAGACTTTTAATGAAGTTTGGAACCACTTCATGTTTTCGGTACTCAATTAGAAATTTAATGTCTGGTTTGATTAATTAAAGTCTAGATTTTAACAGAAAGGCTCTGACGATGTGGCATCGCCATCGAAATGCATCAGCCGATATAATTATAAATAATAAGTGAATAATAAGTAATTATTGAACACTTTAAATTATTGTGGTGTTGGGGTGAAAATTCATTTGTGTAAAATAATGTTTCAAAAATTTAAAATAGTTTTGGCCAATCGTCGAACAACTGTTTGATAAATAGAGAAATTAGCGATTTGCTCAAAATGAAGAATTATATTACCACTTTAACGATTACAATTTTCAGTAAAAAGTGGGATGTTTTGCCTCATCCACTTGGCTCTTTCCAATTACCACTTATTTGAATCACTGGTTAAAAATGAAAATAGATAATACTAAATGGTGTGCAGAATTTGTAATTTATAAACATTTTTATAATACATGTAAAAACATAAACCGCTTCACAAATGATTGCTCTTTTGTAGTCATTGTTAACGTAATTGTACTCTTTTTCAATTTTATTCTTGTTTGTTTATTGTTAAAAAGTTAATAGTATACAATGCAGTAAAAATAATAAATACTGCTATAATAAGATAGTTTTATGCTATTTTTCTCATAGAAATCTCATTATAGCGTCGATGGCTTTAATTAAAGATGAAAGAAAAACATAAGAATTTTGCAAATCGTTCACGATTCACTATTTAAGAATCTTTATGTAAATAATATATTCATATAAGAAACTGCCCGTTGCAAAAATGTGCTAATATAATTTCCTATTTCTCAATAGCGAATATTGCTGACACATCTATACAGATACACCGTCAACAAAAAAACATGATGATACGTTGTCAATTACCTTTAACAGTAAAACAGCAGCAACGACGTCGTCGTCGTCGTCGAAATCGTCACCAGTACATTGGATCTGCTTGAGTGACGCCGCGCTAACTCAAAAACACCTCGATTTACCTGTGTGTAGACGTGATTTGATATTTTTATTCGTGTTATCTCGTGACTGCTACGATGAATTTTTAATGCACTCGCCTCTCTTTCGGACGTCAGAGTAAATCACGGACACCACCGCCACACCGCATTCGACGATCAAAAAACTAGTTCTTGTTCAGGTTTCGGTTTACACCGTTTCAAATACAACTCTTATATGTATGACGATAATTTTATATATATATATATATATATATATATATATATATATATATATATATATATAACATTTTTTATGTTGTTACGGTGAATATAAAATATATATGTTTTGTTCTATACAAACGTTTTTGTTACGGGTTTTATATATTTTACAGTGTTCGTTGATTTGTTTTGACAACATTTTTTAATGTATATATGTATATTTATACATACACACATATATGTGCATATATATATATATATATATATATATATATATATATATATATATATATATATGTGTATATATAAAGTAAATTTTAATAAAAATATGAAAACTTCAGATGTAATTAAGAAAAATAAACGAGTGAAAGTATTTTTACAGAAACTGATATAATATTCTATGATAATTTTGACATTTTGATAAAATCATGCATGGATATATATATTATATATATATATATATATATATATATATATATATATATATATATATATATATAGTTATATTATTTTATAATATAATCACCTTCAAGTTTAGCAATGAAAACTAATCACGTTTCTGAAGGTTATAAATGTTATTATCTTTTATGTTTGTTTTTATTGCAGTCGATTTTAAGCATATCTGTAATAATCGAAATTACAAAATAACTAAGCGAATTATTAAATAAGATTCTGAAATATATATTACTTAATGTATTTGATGATGAGTCGTTTTCGTCGGAATTTAATTTTTTATCTTAATAAAAGATATTGAATCTACATGTATACAAAGTTAATGTTGCAGAGTTGAATATTGAAATTCATATAATTAAAGTATAGTATTTTTTACGAACCATACTTTATATACATTTTATGAATACAATTTAATTTTTATTACAGAATTTTAAGTACGACTTAACTAAGAGTACTGAAAAATTATGTGCTTTGGTTAATAAAGTATGTAGCATGTTGAAGTATGTATTTAAATATTTTTATTGTATTTTTTGATATCGTAAATTTCTTTTTAACTACATCAGAATTAAACTTCATCAATTTTTTTAAGAAAATAAATACTTTCTGTACGATTTTATATACATATCAAAATTGTTATACTATAAAACTGATTAGATTGGATTTTATATTTAACAGAAATGTAATTTTAATATTCAATGATTTTCAATTCGATATTTTTTATCCAATTAAATCACTTATTACAATATTAGAAAACTTTATAAAGGTGTTTAATAATTACTAATATCGTAGTTTAAGTTAAATATCTCTATTTAATATTTCTAAGTATAATATATTTTTTCTAATCGATTTGATTCGATTTATAGTTTAGATCATTTGCGTTGAGTTTAAAGTAAGCCTTCCAATTCTGCAGTTTATATTTTTTTTTGTATAAATATAGAGCTGTGGTATCCAAATATTTTCAAGTACAATAAACTGATTCGTTTTTAAATTACTTCCAACATCTTATTTCATAGATGGATAAAAAACTTACATATGCATATATAAATATATGTAATGTTTTTTTAAGTGTGATATAACTTTAAATTTTATCCCTATTAAATGAAATAAATTAAAAAACGTTTTATCATACCTTTATATGTACATACACACACATGTATATACATATATAAAGGTGTGTTTAGGTTAGATAGATTTTTCAATAACGATTCAATTTTAAGTTCTATCGCTTAAATAAACACCCTCTCTCTCTTTCTCTCTGTGTATATATATATATATATATATATATATATATATATATATATATATTATATATATTTGTAATTTAAATAATCCACAATTTTATTTATTTACATATTTTAAATTTTTATAATTCAATACGACCTCCCACTCCTTGAATTTTTTAAAACACCAATTTTAATTAATTGATGTCGTAAATAAGACTAGATTTGGAAATAAATTAAAACAATAATAATAAAATAAATTATAAATTAATTAAGTATTATAATATTAATCAATTGTGTGTGTACGTATTATATATATATATATATATATATATATATATATATATATATATATATATATATATATATATATTTATTTACGAACACACACACACACATTATTTACGCAATATATACGTAGATACATGTATACATAAATTGCTAATCTCAACGTCTGCACGTTTAGTTTCTGATAAATTTTTATCATTTTAATACGTGTTTATTTTCAAAATATGGTTTAAAATTACAAAATGTGCATGAATTAAACTTCCAGTCTACATTTGATATGAGTTACATATTTTTATTGAATCTTGTTTATATATATATATATATATATATATATATATATATATATATATATATATATAAAACTCTCCTCTATCATTTCCAACTGTGACCAAATGATTTACTGAATTTTTTTTAAAAAAATTACGTTTATTTTACATATATATATATATATATATATATATATATATATTATATATTCACACACATACATACATACTTTCATACTTACACTTTCTCACACATATCCTCATATCTACATATACGTAATATGTAATCGATTTTATTTGTTTATTGTTGTTGAAACCTGATATAAAATAATCGTAACCTTTCCGTTGAACATAAAAGAAAACAACGATGCAATTTCATCGCATAACATAGAACAACCTCATAGTGTTGTGCATATAGCATTTTAGTTCCGCCACTGATGTACGCCTTTTGTTCTGGCGTCGGGCTACCCAGGTAGACACATTCCGTACGTTGTGAGGCCGTGCTGCGTTGAACGTTGTTGTTGCCAGCAAGGCAGAGTTCGTGCCAGTCACGCGTCCCCCCGTGCCATCTGAAAAAAAACGCGTGCATAGGTTACGGTGATCGAGAAACGAACGAACAAGCGGACCGAGAGTACAAGAGACGACGACGTGCAACGCGAATGAATGTGCTCCTCGGTCGGTCAGCACGTTCGTTTCAGTGCACACACGATGCACATATTCACACCCACCCACACACACACTTACACATACACACATACGGTTCAGAGAAAGAACAGATAGACAGTATGTACACACAAGCCAGTTTTTGAGGATCCTAACGTTGTGCTTTTTGTTTACTTTTGACCTGCCGTGTTTAGTTTTCTGTTATTGTCGATGGTTTATGTGTATGTTCATTGGCGAAAGATTAAAACGAGTCGATCATTTTTTTTACCTCCAATGTTTAGTTTTGATTGAAAAAGTTGCTCGGGAGTGTATTTATAAGACCTTTCTTTGTAAGACCGAATTTGACTTATTTTTGACACAAATACTTGGTTTTACTGTTCTCATATTTTATGGATCTTCCTCGTTTGTCTCTTTCTAGGTTATATATTGATTTTAGTAGTTGCATTTCTATTAAACTTACTCTTTGTTCACTCACTGTTTCTTTTTCAAATTAATATTCGTTATTCTTTTAACAATGTGATCAATTACCAAAATTGAATTTCAACCAAAATTGGAATCAAGAACTATTTATTTACTGCTAGGACAATGATCCAAATTATGATCTAATGACGATGACTATACAATTATCTAAAAGTTTTTGATATATTTCCTAAATCTTTGGACATAATTGTAATTGAACATAACGAGAAATAAAAATCAAAAAAATTGTAATTATCATCAAGATTGAATTTACTGTCATTTTAAAAAAAGAGTAAAATTGAATATTTTTTTACTGAAAAATCAGTAATTCGACTCGAAAAAGTATATCTTACGAAAATCGTTTGATAAGTATGGTAAATTTTAAAATTGATAAAAATTTTATTACATTTTTAAATTTTATGGTAAATTTTATTACCATACTTATCAAACAATCCTCGTATATCATAAAATAAAACTGATATCGTATAAAATAGATTATAAGTAAAATACTTATAAAATAATCATTTTTTGTATTTATATCATTAATTTAAATTTTTGTTGTTTATATTCTATATTCAAAGAATTTAAACATCTTTATGTATCTTTTTTTTATTACTAAAATATGGTAATTTTATGTTTTAAATAGAACATTGGATAAATCTTTTCAATCAAGTTGTGTTTTTTAAATTACTTTTTATTTGTAATATTTTGTGCCAGTTATTATATGAGTGACTATAGATATAAAATTTAAATCTTGTTTTCTTTCAAATAATAGACTAATAAACTCAATATTTAATGAATAGTTTAAAGTATTTAATTATATATAAGGATCAATCTAATATCATATTTTATTGAACAATTATATATATATATATATATATATATATATATATATATATATATATATAACTTAGTCTAAGGCTAATATAATACAACAATATAGTTAACTTCCACGTTGTTTACATAAAACAATGCGAATCACGATCGAAAAATCGTCTTGTGTCGAAACGCGAGCTCGAGGGATCTCGGCGAATAAAATTTAAGTCCTATTTAAATGATTTGGCCATATATCTTGGGGCACGCACGAAGATAAGAACAGGAACGGTAATTATTCTTTCGACATCGGTCAAAGGTTATATAAATTTTCGTTTTGATTACATACGCGGCTGTTTAAAAGGTGAAACTATGCACACTTAACGTGATGTACCTATAGCATAACCTTCAATCAGATTGACTTGAAAAGAAACATGGATAACAGATCGTACGTGTGAGAGCGAAATGAGTGATTCTGTTCTTTTGCACACTTTACTTGTCAACACGTTTTTAGTAATAGTAATAGTAAAATTTTTCGTTTGATGATACGGAGAGAACAATAAATGTATATTATATGTGTGTGTATAATCAGTAGCATCAGCAGTCGTCTCTTTTATCCACTGCTGGATAAATGCCTCTTCCAAAACCTTCAACCGATTCAACACCTTTCCCTTCCATTCTATTCCCACGAATTATCTTATGTCTTTGTTCCATCTATTCGTGGATCTTTTCATATCTCTAGATTTTCAATCAATAATTCCTCTTGTCCATTAAATCACTCTCTTCTTGCTGTATGACTAACCCCGTTTCCATTTTAAATTCATTCACTTTTCTTTAATCAATTTTTTATTTTATTTTTGATCTGTTTGGTTATCCTTTTATCTTTGTATATTATTCAACCATACATCTTTCTCTTTTTGCATTTTATTTGATTAAAAAGCGGCCTATAGTAATTTAAAAAGAACATGCACGTAGCAAGTGCATAAACAAAATTTCACGATAATGAAATTCATGAACGTGATGTCGATGGTAAAAAAAAATATATAAATAAATTACGATTGTTCTTCCGGCGAAATCATATCGCCGTCCAAACTGATCTATATTCACATCTCTTCCAAGTTATTTCCTCTACTAGTTGTATTCTAATGGGCTCATCACACATCCGGACTTTTCGACTACAGAGAACGCTGAGAATCTTCCCACACTTCTTCTATCGCGTCGAGTTCAGTGAGCAAGAAGCGAAGGAAGGGACTGTAATAGTAACCACAGCGGCTACCGACTTCCTCGACACTTTATCGAAGCTACTATGCCATTAATGCGAACACTATTTTATTTATTTATTAATTCATTCACGTAAACTGTTTCACTTTTTTTCATTTCATTATCTTTGAATGTATGTATATATGGTGTGTTTGTGTGTATGTACATATGTATATCATCATTTTCATCAATCTATTTCCATCTACATAATTTAAAAATATAAATATTCGTTTGATTATTTTATTATTATTGAAATTATTTTAAGTTTTAAAAAAGTAATCAATTTAAAAAAATAATTAATACTGTTTTAAAAATGAGTAGAAAATTAAAACGTCATAATGTTGATTAAATTAGAAACACACCTAGGTCTGTTGTACAAAAAAGAAATCATAAATTAATTAATAAATCATATTTCAAAAATTATTCATATTTTAAAATGAACAATTTGGACATTTTTATAAAATCTTGTGATGTTAGAATAAATGAAATAATTACGAAGTAATTTAGTCACAACGCCTAAGAATAGTATTAATTTATTCATTTTTAAAAAAGGAAATACTGAAATAATCTATCTGGTTATATGATTATAAATCTGAAAAATATGGAGATATGAATACCGGATCTTATTCGAAATCAAACACATCTTCTATTTATATTTATTCAAAGAAAATAACACATGTAACGAAATAAATGATACATTGAATGTCGACGTTTGTTGAAAAATATTTTTAAAAATTGGACGAACGCGTGCCGGCGATCCACGCGGGTGTTGAAAACGCCTCCCGTTTGTGGTTTGTAATTTTGTCGTCGTTCGTTTCCCACGGTGTTGAGATCAACAGAATTTATCTTAGCGCTGCCCACGCGCAAATTCAATGCGGTTTGACCGTTCCAACTTACTATCGCCTTTAGTTTAGATATCTAACATCCTTATCGCCGTCAAACTTGCTTACTTGCTTAAAACCACATCTGGTATTCTGATATACATATATACATACATACATAAATTATATATATATAAATATATGAGGACAATAAGAAATCCTTTAAACTGGAGAAACCCACCCGGTAATACACATACACACACACGCATACACATACGGTCAAATATTTCAAAAATAGGTAATAAGATTCATTTAAATAATATTTTTTTTAACTTACTTTATCAAATTCTTCTATTTTTTCAAGTTCATCTGAGCTTGTTAAAAAAATCTAATCTTAAATCAATGTATGGGGAGGAGGGAGTATGGAAAGATTGATATTAGGATAACTTGTAGAAATAGAAAGAGAACCGAGTAGATCAGAGAGACTAAGAGAACTGTGTTTATACACACACACACACACAACATAAATACATGTATGTATGTATTTATGTATAACAACAAGCACATAATATAATTTGAACTTATTACAACCGTTTTTTTTAACTGTACACGAACAATATAAATCACATAATTTTGCTAATTACTAGATGTATAATAATTTGTGTATCAAACACGTTTAGAAATCATAACGAGGCATGAACCAGAAACATAATTAGTCACTGATGTGAACAAGGATTATTCATGCAACGAGTGAAATTCTTCATCGAGTATAGAAAAAAAGATATTTGGCCGTTACTGTTGTTCAAATATCTGTTTCAGTTTATAAACCAAATAGACTTAGTTTCGATATGAGATCAAAGCAATGCAATTGTTAAGTAGGAGAGACTTAATTATGTAGGCTGTAAAAATTAAATACCGTACATTTACAAGTGGCGTTACGAATCAATAGAGTACGGTGAATGATACGCTCATTGTGTGTGTTATTTCTATGGCAATTTTATTGGTCCTTAAATCTCGTTATTAATTTATGGACAAATATATATATATATATATATATATATATATATATTGATTAAATATATATAATAAAAAAATAAAAACTCTTCCTACCTCTAAATTTTAATTTATTATAGTCCTCTTTTTTATATCTAAAATCAGTCATTAATAGCAATAGATTTCGAGTTTATTTTATTAACGACTTCAAATAAAATATCATTAACATTTTCTCTCATCGACAAATATTTCGAAATGCGTACAAACTACTTATATATGTTGTTTTTTATCCTGTGTGGGTGGGCACGAACCAATCACAAATAAAATCACGAAATACGCCACTTTCGAAGGAAATAAAAATCAACTTATCAAGTATCGTTTTACGTTAACATTTAATTTCTGCGTTTCCGTAATCAAACAGTCGCATAGACTCTTATTTCCTCTTCGAATGACAATCTGTTATCGAAAACAATGTTATTATTACAAAATATAAATGTTTGCGGTCAGTGTTTTAATTCAATTATAGATTAGCGATATATTTTCGTTTTGTTTACACATTGTTATCTGCAGAACGTGTGCTATTGTTACTGATTAAAGTGCAATGAGCTGGTTAAGTGATAAAAACCATTAATCGCACGATTTTCATTTCGACAGTACGGCGTTTGCGAGATATGATTTTATTTAATTAGTTTTTTTTTAATAAAATTTCGGAATTAAGTTATTTCCTATATATTCATCTTTTTTATGTATTTTTTATGCCAGGGCTCTCCTCCGTTCCTAATTTTATTTTCCTTGCAGAGAACACTTGTTCATCAATATTTATTAATGAATATATATATTGATTCTTGAAACAGTTTAAATTTTAAAATACAGCGCACTTTGATGATAACGACCTATCAATCGAAATGCATATTAGCGAATAAAGTGAACAATAAATGTTTAAAAAATCTTATGGTGTTGATGTGAGTGATTGATGTGTTTTATACAGATGATCTATGATTCCAACACCATAAGTTATTGAAAAAGTGTTCAATAATTATTTATTCTTCACTTTATTTCTTTATAAACTAATGCACATTTCAACAGTATTTCCATTAGCATTAAGGGGTTATACGCACTTGCGAGGCGCAAAAACGACGTTTTTTTAGGAATTTTTTTTAGAAACAGTATTTATTTTGCAATTACAAATTATGGTTATTTAAATAGATCCTACTTTCAAGAATAAAATAACATGTCGATCATAAAAAAATATTGAAGTGCACCGCTCCTGCAGACGATGTCCCGAACGACCTCCAAAAAAAGGCGCTTGGCGGTGATCTCCATATCGGCGGTTTGGATTATTTGAAATCAAAAAATATGGTCAATTCTTTTAAAGGATAGATTAATGCAGGTATTGAACGAAGGAATAATAAAAATTTTCATTTTTGACAAAATGGCGTCTACTTGAAAAAATGTTTCGTTTTTTACTAAAATTTTCGCTCCAAATTGTTTTAAAAAAATAGTAATAATTTTTGTAAACCTTATTCCTTCGTTCAATACCTGAGGAATATATTTGAGAAGATTGTGTAAAAATTTGAGACCGATCGGTTCAGCCATTTCTGAGATATCGAGATCACCGACTATGAAAACACCGTTTTGAGATAAACGCGTTTGAAGTTTCGGAAGTAGTTTACACATAGTTAAAAAATTTTACAAATTCAGGTGTATGTCCGAAAATATTTATCGGATTTACTTCAAATTTTCAGAGAATATACTCAAATATATGTGCATTCTGAAAATGCAAAAAAAATCGATTTTTTTGAAATTTCTAATTGCGTATAACCCCTTAAAATGCTGCGTTTTAAATAATTATTAAAAAAAAATTGATATCTTATTATGTTCAGATATGAAAGTGAATTCGTGAGAGTTCCAAATCAAATGGTTTTCCAGTCAAAGGATTTATATTGTACATCAGGTTATAAACAAAGAAAGATAACAATAATTATTGAACACTTTTTCAATATCTTGTAGTGTTGAGATGATAGTTCATTTGTATGAAAGTGAATTCGCCAGAGTTCCAAAACAAATAATGATTGAAATGAATTTGCCAATGCACCAAAACAAACAATGTCGAATTAAATATTTTTTCAAGTAGCTCAAACAGAACAAATACAATATTGATGTTTATAGAAATATCAAATAACTAAATCGTTCGTCTAGTCGAACGGAATAAAATATTGATCGACATTACAAATGTAAATAAGTCACTCAATACCTTTTAAAGAAATAATCATAATACAAAACACACCTGACATATTAAATAGAACGCACGTCCGTCCGTGGCGTCTTTTATGATTATTACTATTACTATCTGTTTATTAACCGAACTGCCTTTGGCTTTAATTAAATTTTCAATTTCTTCGATGGCATCGGAGTTTACTTTACATTGCTCGCTTATCTGCTTATCACAAATATCACTAATAATAGCTAGTCATGTTTTCCAGTGGGACGATGACACTCGAAACAAGAAGAAGTGCTCATTGATTTGTGATGGTGATAGTTGATACCTCGAAATTACTTTTTCAAACTAATATATATATATATATATATATATATATATATATATATATATATATATATATATATAATGTATGTGTTTGAGACCACAAATATTTATACACATGCTAGTTCTTAAACATGACTTGACAGTTCTGTGGGCGAAACAAATGAACCAGAAACATGTGTTTCTTTCGTAATGGCATTTATGAATATATTTAAGATAAATCCGTATCGAATGTTCATCTGTTCAAATATACAAATATTAAATAATATGACAAGTTCAATATGTAATCGGTCTAATCACACAGATCCATACTTAAGAGTAGCTTGTATGTTTTTTTTCTGTGAGAATTCTGTTCATTATTAAGTCAGAAATTTGAAAATAATCCATCGTCTCATTTCAAATAAAAAGTATAATTTATATCGTGTTTAAGTATGATAATTTTTGTAATATTTTACGAAATTTATGTTGAAAATAATATGAAGAATAGTTGGAAAGTATGTTCTAATAAGTTGTAAATCAATAAAATCGACATTTTTTTATTATCAAATGTAAAGGCGTGTTTACACGGATCTAACAGGTTGATTAAACCTGAAGACGATAAACAAAGATCAATTTAAATCAAGGAAAAGTTGTTTTAATAAAAGTGATTTAAAAAATATGAATATTTTACTTAGATGAGATTCGTTTACTAGCATCACTGAAATAAATATAAATCTTATGTTTGTATATCGCTGCATTGATTTAATTTCACAAAAACAACAAATAACAATTGTTCATTTTTCTTCCAGGTTTCCGTGGTAAAAACTGCGAGGAGAACATCGACGATTGTCCAGGAAACCTGTGTCAGAACGGCGCAACATGTATCGACGGTGTTGGCAACCACACATGTGCATGTCCTCCGACTTTTACGGGTCCACATTGCGAACGCGACGTGGACGAATGTGCTTTAAGACCGCGCGTGTGTCAAAACGGAGCAACGTGCACAAACGTTCCAGGCGGATATTCTTGTATTTGTGTAAACGGATGGACAGGGTCGGACTGTTCTGTCAATATAGACGATTGTGTTATCGCGGCGTGTTTCAACGGGGCCACGTGCATCGATCGTGTCGGTAGTTTCTATTGCCATTGTACTCCGGGAAAAACAGGTAAGTGATTCGATCATATGAACAATTACTATGCATCTCTTTAAATAAATTTAGTGTATGTATGTATATATAGAACTGGACAAAAAAATCCATTTATTTTTTTAATAATACAGTTATTTGATTTTTTTGATAACTGTAAATTTTATTATTATTTTTATTTCTCATAGGATAGTCCAAATGAGGTTTAAGGATAGTAAATAATAGTAAACAAATTAATATGTGTATAAACTTTAATCTCACTATGGCTATTTAATATTGATAGAAAACAAATTAATGTAATTTTATTTTCTTAAAATAATTAAAATGAAAAGAAAAGAAATTTATTAATACTTCCAAATTCAATTTAAAAATGATATTTTTAACAAGCAATAATATTTTCATGAAGTTTAATATTCAAAATATTAATAATTATGAATATTTTCTTTTCAATATTTAGTTTAACTTCATTTTTCTTTCCAACACCTGTTCATAGATTTTATTAGATTTTTTAAAATTCCATAGTAAATGATTCTGATACTTTCTTTGATATCAATTCCAGCTTCTAAATTGTTTTTGTGTGTTTTTCGAACTTTTTCTTGCCACTCAAATATATTTTATTGTTTTAACACAAATTATCACTCCTTACACAACAATGTTATTATAAACAACAAAGTGAACAATAAGTGATTACTGAATATTGTATAACATAAATTCATTTGTGTTAAAAGTAAATTCACCATAGTTTCAGAACAAACATATGAATTTGTATAGGGTGGGAGTTCACATGAAACTAAAAGAGAGTAAAGAATAGTAAATGATAGTAAGCAAGTAAATATATATCTAAAACCTTCACTGTCATAAATACCACCCTATATAATCAGTTTTGCTACTTAAATTTGAAATTTAATGTCAAAACTAGTTTTCTGTTCACTCTATTCATTTTTTTTTTTAAAAAAAAGGTTGAGGATTAACATCATGCTGAAATACAAAATTCTATGTCTCTCCAAACAATTCAGTTACATTGGGTTCAAATTGATGTTTTAATCCTTTGCGGTTATATTTGCTTAAGACATTGGTACTGTACTAGTCGAAATTATTTTTTATTGAACATTCACTAATTATAAAAATTAGTGTAGAGTAAATGTTATTTTTTAATTTTTTATGTATTTAAAAATAATATTTTTCTCGATTTAAGATTGAAAATAATATTTTATAATTTCCCATAATGTGGTATTTTTTGAATCATTCTTCAGTGTGAAATCCTGGTTTCAGAATATATATATATATATATATATATATATATATATATATATATATATAACACAGATATACATATGTATGTTATGTATGTATGAATGTATAAAACATTATTTATTGAATTGCCCTCGTTGTATTAATCGCCAGGTAATAATTTCAAATATTAAATATTATCTACGTGAAAGAATAACCCTAGAAAGAGAGCACTGTTTATAAATCAATTGAAAATATATTAATGGTTCTTTCCACCGATAGCCTTTGCAAAATGATCTCGTCGATAAATGAACACAAATAAATTTACATGTTAAGCGTTATCTTTCAGTTGTATGTATGTGTGTTTTCGTGCGGGATAAAGAGAAACGTCCGTACAAGAATCTAAAGCAGAGATCCTAGAAACTGATTCACAGTACATATAATTGTCACTGGTAGAATTAAAAACGATAAGTATCTGAACATAGAGAAACGTGTTCGGAATATTAAAAGACGCTTACCGAATGATGCTGTTCTTGTTTTGTTCATCGGCCGTTTCTTTCTAGTCAATTTCTTCATTTGGATTCCTATCCGTCAATATTATTGACAATGGCAAAGACGTTTTATTGTAAATCCTTTTATAACATTTGGATTTATATAGGGTGGTCTAAATGATACTGAAAGACAGTAAAGAATAATAAATGATAGTAAGCAAGAGAATGTATGTATGTATATCTAATCCCTTCACTCCCATTTGGGCCACCTATATATTCGAAATTGATTCTGGTAATATATTTTAAATTTTACCATTCCATATTTTTTTTTGGAACTAAAAAATTTCTAAAATTTATTATTTGTTTCAAATTTGAAAATATAATATTTTAAAATTCACTAATAAATTATAATAAAAATATTGTTAACCATTTTTCTTTACCTAAAGTGAATTTATCACATGAATTGTACTTAGTATGAGGGGTGACTGGATATTTTTGTGATTGACTGTACGTAGTTGTTGTTGAAAATGTGGCCATTCATTTTGTATAGAATCAGAATTATTAATCTGATTTCGGATTACAAGGACATATGTGGAATTTGTTTTTATTTCATAGAACCATGTATTTCTGATTTCCAAGTGTTCGAATTATATCACGTTACATCTATGTGTAAAAACAACAAATTAGCAACGATTAAAGAAAGAAGAGTCGACGAACACGTAATATTCAATAATAGCATGATTGTAATTTTGAAAAGTAAACGTTAAAAACAATTAACTCTGATCTTCCGCACTGTAGTTGTAGTAAAAGTCAACAAGATTTATAAAAATGATTGTGTGAGAATCACATATATTCGTAAAAGAAACGACACATACACATACAATTCTATATTGTAGACATTTTATGTATGTATAGGTGATTCGTTTAAGAATTATCACTTAATTTCATGGTCTTTTATCTTGTACAGCGACGACAGCGTGTCAACAAAAAGATTGGCGCTATTTACATGTTCTAAAGATATATGTGGGCGTTTACTAGTTTCTTCAATTAAATATAATAAATATCTGTTTTCGGCGAGATTGTTTAATAATAAGTAGCCGTGTGGTGATTTTTCGATATAGATGTTCATTTTTAATTCGATTTTTTTCTATATATTCCGGACATGGGTGTGTGAGAAATTTTCAATGGATTACTGTATATGGATAAGAGATCTTGAATATCACTTTTATGGGAATCAATAATGAGTAATGTTCGAAGTATAATTGAAAAATATAGTTTTTGTAAAGAATTGTACATTTTCAATTTAAATACACAGCATATGAAAGTGTATTTTGTAACAAAAGTGATTTTTTTTCTTTTGAAAAAGTCATTATCATTTATATTAATTTTCGAAGATTTTATCAATGATCAGTAATTATTTATTATTCACTTTAATTGTTTACGGAGAATTTACCGAAACATTTAAGTTGTTTCAAAAGTATATGGTGATGATTGCTAATTTTTTCATAAATTTATACCTAGTACCAACATTTTCAAGGCCTTAGAAAAGAATTAAATTATAATTCAAAGTCATAGCAATTATTGGAATTATTGAAGTAGTATGTAAGATTATTACTGCTGATGCCAATGTATCTCTTAGAAAAAAGTTAAGTTATAATAAGGGCACTATTTATGACATATTAGTTAACAATTGAAAATCACTTGTTCAAGTCGCTGAAGCATTTATATGCCAGAAAAAAATTTCAAATGTCATTGAACTTAAAAATCACTCGAGTCATTTTTTTTTATTAAAAAAAAAACAATTCTTTAAGCTAGTCATTCCATTTTTGGGGGCAAGATAGTAAAGTGTCATAGATAATAATGGCGATTATATCATTGATTAAAAAATAGAATCCTTTTGTACAAACTTGTTTATGTATTTTATTTCAAATAGATACATCATTACTAATGGAAATTCCTAATAATTAGATACCATGCCATAAATTCTAATTAATAATAATCAGAAATTATGGCACATATTTTTTACGTAAATTCATTTTGTCGATGTTTAATAAATTGTATTTTTTTCGAAATCGACATAAGCGAAATCTTACTGACAAAAAAAAACACTCTGCACCATTTCATTAAAACTTATCACATTCCAGGTGGTCGCAATGTGTAATTTCCTTTTATTTTATTTTAAATCAAAATCGAGTTTTCAACTTTTCACTGGAATCTTTATTAATGAATTGTTTTGCATATTGGATTGCAACTTTGTATTTTATTTATTATGTTTAATACGGCAGATGTTTGTAAGAACGAAAAACGAGTTTAAAATACATACAGGACAAACAAGTGTTTGTATGTGAATTCTTAATTTTATATATAATATATATATATATATATATATATATATATATATATATATATATATATATATATATATACTCAAGCATATTACAAAATACGTGTTTAATTATTATCCGTACAGTTATTTTATTTGTTACCAAACAATGGAAATTTTGACAGTGTGTATTTTTTTTCAGAGTGTTATAATTAATTGAAGGCGATTAATGATTGCTGATATCATACTTGTTAATTATTTCTAAGGTTGTACCATTGTCTTAATGAATGTATAATGTAGGTATTTGAAAAGAATACAGTACGTTGGATAAAATCTGTCCTGATATAAAATATTTTGATTGAATTAAATTCGTAAATTCTTATTAAAAACATCGAGGAAATACTTAAAGGTTACACGACTTCTTTAAAAAAATCGCATGAGAAAAGTATGAACTGCAAAATGTACTTTTTAATCTCAAATATTTTAATGTTGATACATTTTTGTATTTAAAATTTATTTGAAATGTCAAGGAAGTTTCCAAATTAGTAGTTATACATTTTAATTTCGAATGCTAAAAAGTTTTTCACACAAAAAATACAAAGTTATTTTTATACAATTATTATTTTTATATGAATACGATTATTTTTGACTTACTTAATCAATTTTTAATCAAAAGTATCGACTTGGAGCCATTTTTAAAATTTTCATTTTTTTGCTTCAAAAAAACCACGACCTATAGTATGGAAAATTTCATGAAAAATCAACATTTTTCAAAATCGTTTTTTTTCATCTAAAATCAAGCTTTGACTATAAAATATTACGAATCGATGATTAAAATCTCATTTTTAAACGTAAGACATTTTTTTTTTTAGAAAAAACCTTAAATTATGCTCATTCCATGGTCAATCGAATGAATATTAATAAATTTCATTTTAGAACACTAATATAGAATCAAATTTCTATTATTGTTCACTGAAAATAATTCCTAGGTCTATACTATTATTTTTTAATGAAAATTCGATGATGTAATAAAGATAAATATTTTTTTCGATTTTTTAAATTTCGATGAAAAAAGTGAAAATTATCGAAAATTAATTTTTGGCTACAAAAATCGTATTTTTCAATAATGAATGTAATTGTTGCTGGAATACGATTATTTTTTACTTACTTAATCGATTTTTAATGAAAAATATTGACTTATGACGATTTTTAAAATTTTCATTTTTTTGCTTCAAAAAAACCACGACCTATAGTATGGAAAAATTCATGAAAAATCAATATTTTCCAAAAACATTTTTTTTTATTTAAAATCAAAGTTTGACTATAAAATATTACGAATCGATGATTAAAATTTCATTTTTGAACGTAAGACGAATTTTTTTTAGAAAAAACATAAATTACCATCATTCCATATCATCTATGTCTCAATCGAATGAATATTAATAATTTTCATTTTAAAACACTAATATAGAATCAAATTTCTATTATTGTTCACTGAAAATATTTCCTAGGCCTATACTATTATTTTTTAATGAAAATTCGATGATGTAGTGAAGATAAATATTTTTTTCGATTTTTTAAATTTCGATGAAAAAAATGAACATTATCGAAAATTGATTTTTGGCTACAAAAATCGTATTTTTCAATAATGAATGTAATTGTTGCTGGAATACGATTATTTTTTACTTACTTAATCGATTTTTAATAAAAAAAATATTGACGTATAGTGATTTTTAAAGTTTTCGATTTTTTGCTTCCAAAAAAACATGACCCATAGAATAAAAACGCATTGGTTAGTTTTGGAAGATCCCTTCATCCAGCAACGGAGGGAAAAATGCTAATAAATACACATACACACAACAAATTGTAACCTAATTACTTTTATGTTTAGTATCTTACTACAATCGATTTCAGTATCATGAGCTATTTAAGATAACTATGATAAAGATTAACACTAAGGTCTCATCATAAGATTAATTGTCATAATATATGAATTAATATTAAAATTTAATATTCTAAACATTTTTTTTATATTAATGTACATCAAAAACTAACTATTTAATGCGATTTCGTGTTTATAGTAATATTATAATTATTTTTTTATTTTCAGGTCTTCTATGCCACTTAGATGATGCGTGCACTTCTAATCCATGTCATGCCGATGCAATTTGCGATACAAGCCCTATTAATGGATCTTATACGTGTTCGTGTGCTTCTGGTTATAAAGGTGTCGACTGCTCAGAAGACATTGATGAATGTGAACAAGGTAAGAAATCATTTTATTTTTATATTTAGTCCAAATAACAAAAATGTTTGAAAATTATATTGCTGTTATTACTTTTTTTTCTGGAAATTCTCTAGAGTATTTATATAATATTTTGACTGAATATAAAACTCTGTCTATTGGAAAAAAAAACAATGAATATCCTTTTTACTTTAATGTGAAAATTTTTCTTAAAACAAAATTCCAACTACTCTTTCGTAATTGTTAAAATTGGCCGTATTGTCAATAAACCCATTTACGTCCATTTTCGGGTACATTGCAATTAAACAACACATAAAAAAGTAAATATCGAATGAAAAAAAGATCCGAAGACATGACGAGATAAAGCCCAAACGACGGATGAACGTCACGCGTACATGTTAGGTCGCGTCAGGGTTAAACAAATCAAAGATCAACAAATTGATTGATTGAAAGATGAATCGCTTCGATCGTCGTGTGAGTACTTTAAAGAATGGCGGTTTAATCGATAGCCGACCAGACACAAATAACAATCATCGATTGTACTTTTCATTGAACGCTACCGAGGCAATAAAAACGTTAGACGCTATTGAAATGTGAAACGAGCCGAACGGACGGACGGACGTACACGTACAACACAATTCATCTTGACCAGAACGGATTTTTCATATATTAATTAACGTAGATTGAAAATAATCTACATCTAATTATATTTATTAATAAATGTGGTCTATTGTTCGGAGAGAAGAAGAACGAAGTTCGTTTAAAATTTTAATTTATCAATTATTTTATCGATCGATCTATCGAACGATATTTTTTTATTGTTACTTTTTATATCTTATATCGATTTAAGAAGACTTTTAACCGGTTAATTGATTCGCCATGTTAGTGAAAAAATCGCTTGGTATTAAAATTGCAATAAATTATTTTTTTATTTTTATTTTCAAGCAGTAAACTTAATACAGAATTATATATATATATATATATAATATTTATGTCTAAAATAGATCTAATAAATCGTTGAGTCAAATAAAAAATCAATTTTTTTTACTCGTTGTATATCATTAGCAGCTATTGTAAATCTCCATTTAGTTTTTTAACTTGCAATAAATGAAAAAAGAAAATAATTTATTGTAAAACAAAAAAATTGTGAATTTTTCAAACTCGAAAGTCTCATTTGGGCCACCAGTATTTACAGAATAAATTGTTCGATTTATTGATAAATTCTAATTTTTGATATACATATATATGTATGTATGTAAATAAAAAAAATGATTATTAATCTCTTTAATTTTTTTCCCAAAAAAAAAAAACGTATTATATCAATACAATGGTGTATAATAATTACAAATAGCTTTGTGGATCGCTGTACATACATACAATTTTAATTTCTTCACTGATATTAAAACTCACATTATAAAATATAATAAAAACAATAATTCTTAAAATGTATTATGTGTAAATAAATAATAATAGTGGCGCATTAAGTCGTTGTGTGGAAAAAAACCGAAAGATGTATTTTGTAAATTTACACACGTTTTTGTTACGATGTAGAGTTGTTCCCACCTTAATATAAAAATTCGATATGGTCTGTCTCTGTCGACATCACTGTCTGTCAATACATTCGACTTGATCCGCTCGACAAATCCCAACGAGAACGAATGTGAATATGAATGAATGATAATCTAAAGACAAATTATATTCTAATCAAAACGTTCTTTTTACAACACGAAAAAAATCACAGTTATTTCACTTACACACAAATCCAATAGACAAAAATTACGTACATTAAATCTGTCTATTTGTCCTATGTATATACGGTCGTGTACGTGTGTGTGTGTGTGTGTGTATGTTTATATATATATATATATATACAAATATTTCCGAGATCCATCAACGTATGAAGTCCTTAACCTCCTCTAGAGTATAATATCTGAATTAGCCACGAACGAACCATTTGTATTATGTATGTGGTCATTTATGTTGTTACATGCGCACATAAACAAAATATACGTGTTTTTACTGAAAACGGTGCGGAAAAAATTCTGTACATAATAAACTTCGAGATTTTAAATTTCTCATCACGCCAAAATGTCATTTGAAATGGAAGACCACGCCGGAGGATTTGGTATTCGTCATTTCCATGTCGATAAAACAAATTTGTGTTCATTCTTGCGTTTCGACTGGGCGCGGATTTTTGTTTATATTAATTACTCCCTTTTATTCTTCTATTATATCGAATTTGAACAGAGATGGACTGAAACAGTTTCGAATACTTATATTCGGATGATCGAAAAGTTCGTTTACATTTCTTATTGATCTTTTATTGGGTTTAATTTAATTATATATATGCTTTTACACAAATGAATTATTATCATTCCAACATCGAACACTCATTCTCCCTATTTATTTTTCTCTACTATTACAAATTAACACTGCTAGTATGAGGCACATGAGGAGAATTTCCAAATAAGATTAATACCGCTAATACTAGGATTTATAGCCCGCACCTATTGACATCAATAAATATTCCTAGGGGGCCACTATCTGCCTTTGACAGAGTATTGAATTTATTTCTGCCAAAATATTTTGTTTATTCAAATTAATTGAATTATTCCAAAATAATAAATTTACCATCTGGCTTAATTTATCAAAATTCAAATTGGCCCAAAAAATTCACTCAGAACTCTACTCATCGTTTAATTTCAAAAAAAAATTTGTTCTAAAAATTATTAAAAAAATATCAAAACCTCTGTATTAAAATTTATTTTTATTTTAAAAAAAGATAATTTTCTAAATTTAAATATATATATATATATATATATATATATATATATATATATATCTGTTTTCACTTTCAAACTCGTATGAGTATATTTATTTGTATTGCAAATACCAAGAACAATTCAAATGCAGTATGAACATTTTTTTCCAACAAACCGTACCAAAACAACAAACGAAACAATGAGACGAATTCGCGTAGGTCGAACATAAAAGAAATAGCAAAACATTGACCCTGATGTACATAATACACGTTACTGCGTGTGTCTCGCATAGACAGACGGGGTAGGTGGGATGCTAGCGCATATAAAATACTGGGACATCCATCAATGTCTTCTTCGTACACAAGACATTTGTACAACGGCACACAGCAACAACAACAGAGCCACGAGCTAAAACATGTCCGCGATGGCAAAATACAAGACATTAACATCCAATGTTTTGATGTTCGTGCGTCAATCCGCTTGTATCAACATATTAACTCGTCATCATCAACTCCTCTTCCCGTGTGATTTATTGTTAAAATGCGCATCGAGATGTACATTAATCTTCAAATCAACTATATGTGAAAAAAGTGAAAAATGCGCGTCGTGTTTCTCAATTATGATTACATTTTTATAGAGATGCATACACAACATACACACATTTATCTATTTTATATATATATATGGGTGGCCTAAATGATGCTGAAGGATTTAGACATACATTTACTTGCTTGCTATTATTTACTATTCTTTACTATCCTTCGGCCTCATTTAAACCACTGTGTGGGGAAAGAGGTATTAAAAAAGTACTACATTTTCATCAACTTACTCTAATCCACTAAGACCTTATAAATATTTTAATTTAAAATAAAAAGTTCAAGTTGTTTTACAAGGGAAGTCAAATATGAACCGAACTTAAAATGAACTTAAAAAAAACCACCCTCCTCTTGTTAATAGGAAACGAGTTAGCTTACAGCATGATAATAAATACTACATTTTTTTTAAAAGCAAAATTTGATTAGGAGATCCTAAATCACCCATCATATTCTCCAGATATAACACATTTTAATTGCTATTTATTTTTGACTATCAAAATTTTTTCAATAAAAAAATTAATGAAAATGAAGAAATGAAAAAGGCATTGAATGAGTTTTTAGCTTCCAAACACAAGTCGTTTTATTGGAGAGAAATTCAAAATTTTCGATTAAGATGAAAAATTGTTAGTATTAATGGAAATAACATTGTTAATTAAATATTAATAATTAGTATAAAAAATTATTATTTTCTTTTACTTAAAAAACGAATAGATCTTTTCAGCAGATCTAATATTTATAAAATAATTTGTTAATTTTCATTATAGCTGTAAACAGTTTTGTCCATCATTGTATATATGCACATATGTACATTGTATAGTTGTAATTAATTTTTATAGAATTAAGTCAAATTGTCAGTAATTATCTTTTCAAAATATATGTTTTTTGTGCACCTGTTTAACAAATGTAACTAACACAAAAAAGAAATCAATTGAACATTAATGTTCGTATCTCTCATCAGCATACACGAATTAAAAATCACCGAATCTCATTTGAAAGGAACAATAATTTATTTAAGCTCGAACAATAAGCATCGAAACTATTCATATTGATTCTAAAACTAATAATACACGAACTCTGACTTTCTTCGAATCTATTATACTCGTAGTTGTTTCTTTTAAGATCGTTAGATGAAAGAAACGTTATCGTACGAATATCTTAATATAATTGAACAGTTATCTGTATGAACATCACAAGAACCGCACGTAAAGTAGTTTCACCCGCATCGTTATGAATAATAATAATAAAAAGAAAATACGCCCAGAAGTTTATTTTAATCGAGTTCAGATAATTTCACGAAACGGTCGTTTGAATCAACGGAAATCATTAAGTATGTATTAATGTAATTAATTTAACAGTTCGAATAATCACTGTATAATAATTGCAATATTGTAAGTGAACATTTTTTTTTTTTGCTTCTTTATAAGCGAATATATATAATCAGCCTTTTTCCATCCACTGCTGGATGAAAGTTTCTTCCAAAAATTTTCACTTCAACCAATTTACTACCTTTTTGTTCCAGTCCATTCCAACGAATTTTATTTCATCTCTGTTTTTCCTTTCTAACAAAATGAATTGATAAAATTAAAATTATGTTGAAAAATAGAAACGGTCGATTTATTTCATTGCGTCTTTATTAAAAACTTTGCTTAAGAATCTTTGAACCTTATTATATATATATAGATATATATATATATATATATATATATATATATATATATATATATATATAAACCATTATGTACATTACAAACACAAGATCATTATGCGAAAGATTAGAGAGTAAAATAGTTTCGCAGGTGATGCAGTATCTGTTGAAAAGAAAAAAATCTTCTTTCATACACACAAGTAGGTGGTACGTGCACTCTATTCGTCGTTCTATTAAAACCAGCTGAATATGTTTAGATTTTATCGTCGAGATAAGAACATAAAACTACCAGTATTAACCACATGCATTCAATTATTAATCTTCGTACTTCGAATTGAACTCGTTTTACTTCGAAATAAAAATAATAATACACGCGTACAAATACAAGCACACATATTAGTATGTACAGTTATTTTTAATAACTTCATAATTTATTTTTGTTAATTATATAGTAATTTTTTAAATGATGTTTTTGCTGTAACTAAGAACTGTATTTATTTATTTTCCGTTTAATTACTATTCGTGATTTGCTTTTTTCTAAACCATTCAATGCTGCCAATAATCAAATACATACATATATATATATATATATATATATATATATATATATATGTATATATAAATACATAATAATAAAAATTGTAAGAATGATTTTAATTACTATCCAATCCAATTTAGTTATTTTTCTTCGTTACTTATCGATGTTTTAAATTCCTTATGTGTCAATAATTATTTTTGTAGACTGACATTGACTTCTAATTGCATAAGGTCGAAAAGATTAAATCAATTTCGTATAATTTACTAACTTGAAAAAATATTCAATGTTGATTAAGAAAACAGAATGAGGTTTTTAAAACGTATTTAAGCAAATATTTTTGTTATTGCATATTCACAATATTTATTTAGGACTATATGATTGGATTTGGAGTAAACAGTATTTTAATTAAATAACTGTTTATGCACAGATTTTTACACTTATGGAATTTTGACGGATGTCGGTGTTTGCAATTATATCTGTTTATTTGGATGAAATGGATAAAAAATGAATTGAAACACAACGGTGTATTTCATGTAGTTTCAATTATCAGTACTAATAATTTTATAATTATCATGTTATTTATAATATTCGTTTAGGTAGATATTCTGATGGTAGTGAAAAATAGTTTTTTTTATGTATTTTTTAAAGGCTAAACAGAGTTTGAAATAAAAAATCTTTTATAGACATATATTTATTGATACTTGAAAATGTAAAAATATTTTTTTTATTGATATAGCTTCATATTCATATATATATATATATATATATATATATATATTTATATATATATATATATATATCAACATTTTAAACAATTTTGCTTAGTGTAATATTAAAATCTGGATCTTTTATATTTTTTCATTATTATCGGTCACAATGACGTCCTATAACAAAAGTTTCAATGAACTAAAGTTAATTGAAAATAATTTAAGATCGTCGTTTGAATAAAAGGAAAATTGACTTACGAGGGTCGTTTGATAAAAAGTAAAAAAAAAATTAAATTAATTAATTAAATTAGACAATAAATAAATTTACTATACTTATCAAACGACCCTCGTGTATGGTAAATCCCTTAATTAAAAACAAACTAATCAAGGAAATAGATTGTGAAAATATTAATGAGATTGTGTTTCTATTAAAACCAGGAAAATAAAATGTCAGGAAATTCCATTTTCAGTATAATGTATTTCAATCTAAACTAATTCTTGAGTTTTTATACAGTTATCTATTTTTTTTTTTAATACTGTTTCAATTAGTTTATTGTTGCGACAAAAAATTTCCATTGAAAAAAACATGTATATACAAGCATACATTTTTTCTTTTTCCAGGGGTTCTAATATGACTAGATTTCGAGTTGATGTGTGTGTGTAAATATATATATATATATATATATATACATATACACACACACACACACACACACATATACACATACAAATCTGAAACCTGTCATTGCTCAGTATGATTTCCGGACTTTTCCTGGGAATTATTTTAATGCCTATATTGAGCGCTCGAAATTAATTGGCAAATGTACCGTTCGTTCAATCCGATGTCGCTTAAAAAGACGTTTTTCTACTTTATTTTCACGTCATTTAATATGACAAGCAGAGTCAATTAAAACATAACATCGAATTACTACCGAAACTCTGCACAGTAATACGGAGGAAAAAAAATCACTCAAACATCTCCGAAGCAAGTTTTGGCGGAAGTATACCTGAATCAATAATATATGACTGAATGATATGTGACACGCAGTGTTCACTGTAATTAATGTAATGATGAATGGGAATGACGTGTATTAAATATACCAATTGACTTTTTGATTCTCTTCTTCTATGTGAATTATTTATTTCCTTATTTGCAATTTATTCATATATACATACAGATGTGAATATTTGTGTACATATATATATATATATATATATATATATATATATATATATATATATATATATACTTGTTTGTTTATTGTAATAAAATTTTCAGTAATTGGTGGTCTCATCGAAAACAACATTCATTATAATTCTTTAATAAAATATTGAATTTATTCATCAGCAGGTGTACAATATGTTCTCATCCCAACGGCTGGAATGTATAAATATAAATATTCTTTGTAGGAATATATATACACACACACATACATACACTCACACTCAATGTTTTCAAATAAAAAAAGTTGCATTGATATAATTTGTGTTGATCAATGATTTATAAAAATTCGTCCATACCATATATCAGTCTAGAATACAACTTTCTCATCTATATTCGTAGATACGCATACACTGAACGAATTCATTAATAAATAGAAAGGCGAATAAATAACAAATATTAGTAAAAATAAATTTCTCGATCAACTAAGTGAATTTTAAAAAATAAAAAATAATTGATAATTAATTTTTCATTACGAAACAGATTTCAGTAACTAATTTCGCAAATATTTAATATATGGTAGAAACTAGGAAAAAAAACTATTCGTCGACTGTCGTCGGTTCGTATACATAAATATGAATGTTGTGACCATAAAAAAATCCAGCTAACTACTTGGGTTCATAGCAAAAATTCGTCCGCGGACAATTTAATTGCAATTTCTCTGCGCGACATATTTTCTTTGACTTGTGGACAACATTCCATTATACAAAGAAGGAGTTAACTACCGCACATAACTAGTTAAGTCGTTGATCCACTAAAAGTATGCGAATTAATTATAGGTAGTTAAGAATAACGCATATAATAAATTCTGATAACATATCTTGCTAATTGTTTATTATTTTTCAGTAATATGTTGAAAGAAAAAAATGAAATAGTTCAAAAGATAATTAATTGAATAATAAATTGATACGGAAAAAAATAACGTCGTTCAGTTACGAAGCTTAAACGATTGATGAATGTAAAAAAGTGATGTTTAAAAAATTAAAGTACAAATGACGAATTTCTCCAAAACCAGTTGTAGATTTCTTTTCAAAAAAAAAAAAGTTTATGGAACTCATTTAAAAACAATCAGTTTGAACAATCAATACAAAAGTTTAACATTTTAAAAATACGGATTTTTTTATTCTTTTTTATAGTAGAAATATATTTGCCAGGCCTCTTATCAATAGATTTCCACTTGTTCCTCAGACTAGATTACCATATGAGAGAAAGACAATTCAGAAAAGAAATGTCACATTTTCTGCTCAGTAAAACTTAAGACTTTTATAAAAATTGTTAAACCGTTGGGAGAAGGTTGTAGAGTGCAAAGGTTCATATTTTGATAAATAAATTTACTTCAAATGTGTTTTTATAAATTTTCATATAAAAAACAGCAAATACCTGATATAATACATAATATGTTTGTATATAAGATATTTTTTTTTATAATTGCGTATTCTTTTCAGTATGTTTAATAAATTATAAATTATTATCATAAATCACACAACAATTATTGTAATGTACATCGGTTATGTGTACATTAATATTTTTTTATGCACGACGTATATTATAATCATCGATCAAAGTGAATTCATCCAGTTTCGGTACTACGACATGATCGAATCTCCAAACCTGCTATTAGACATTGTATTTATGTTTCATTATCGATAATTTTCGTCGCTTCACGTCTCATTGAAATTATCGTTCTAGACGTGTCGATATTTCGTATACAAAAAAAATCTTATTATTTTTTCCTCCACTATGTATTGACAATATAAACAGGTACTTTATTAGAATTATGTCACACCGAACAGATACATGAATTCGCTTATTATATTTTTATCTCAATATGAATTTTAATAATGTATAAAATGTATATTTTTTATATAAATATTTATATTGTAATTCTTTATTTACAGGTTCGCCTTGTGAACACGACGGCATCTGTGTCAATACGCCTGGCAGTTTCGCTTGTAATTGTACACAAGGATTTACAGGACCGCGTTGTGAAACAAATGTGAACGAGTGTGAATCACATCCTTGTCAAAATGATGGGTCGTGTTTGGACGATCCTGGGACATTTAGATGCGTGTGTATGCCTGGTAAGTTATTTGTTATTATTTATTTTTTTCCACATAGGAGAAACTGAAACGTAATCGCGTTAAACATTATTTTTTTGATATATACATGTAATTGAAGATGATTGAAGATTGTTTTCTCGTAAACATGATTAAAGATATTAATCACAAGAGGAATAATTTATTTTTTATCAAATACAATTCATGGCAATACAGATTTCTTCTGATCAAATGATTTATTTTTTTCAAAAATGGAAGATTTTTTTTTTGTAATATTTGGTTATTTCATTTATTATTTTCTATAATCTGTTATCTTAAATATATCTATACATTCAATATATTTGACTATATGTATATCTTTTTATTTTCACAAACTTTTCGATATTTTAATGCATTTGTCACTATATTAGAAGAGTAATATAGAATTTCTAATCTCCGTACTTTCCTCTTTTTTTATAAAATTTTAATAAATTCCTTTTAATTTTGAGTACAGTGGTAATCCATGACCCATATTATATTAAATTAATATAATGACTCGAAAAATTCTTAATAATTGTTGTCTTTGAATCACCGTAAGTAGTAAGTTTTATTAACAGATGTTAAAAAAGAAAATTGATTGAAAAAAAATATTGTTAATATTCATTTTAGTTAGATTTTGGCGATGAAAGCTGATTATATACTGTTAGTTGTGTCCAGAATAACAAGATTTAAAATTACATTGACATACACAAACCATGGAAAAATAATTTGATAAAAGAACTAGTGGCCGAAAATCTAAAAATTATAAAACTATTACAGTCGAATGTGATAGAACTCAAGAGCCATCTTAAGGCCTAACACCACTGTAATCGCGAAAAAAAAGCGTTTTTTTGGGAATTTTTTTTTGAATGGAAAGGAAAGTTGGAAAGAAAAAATATTTTGATACGTTATTGATCTAACATTATACTATATTGACTAAAAATATAAAATAAAAAAAATACAAAATGGCTGATTTAGAGCCAATAATTCGAAGCTCCTTTCATCGGAAGCGCTCCGCGGCACGCAGCATAATTGTCGCACACTTGAACTTGGAACAAAAAAAAAATTCCAGTTATTCTTGATGTCAATAGCTAGTGAATCACGTAGGGGATTTTGAAAATATTGATTTTTGTAAATTTGGCAGCGAATTGAAAAAAAAATTTCAATTTTCATAAAAAAGGCACGTTTTTGTTTATAAAAATTGTTTAAATCAATTTATTAAAAATCCCCTACGTGATTCACTGCGAAATATAATAATAAAATCATGATTAAAATTTCAAATTGATTGGAAAAAAACTGTTTAAGTTATGCTGCGTGTCCGTTGAGAAAAAGTCGTTTCGAGAAAAATCAATTTAAAGTTTCGATCGGCCGTTTCGGAGCGGCCGAAGACGGCAGGTATAAGTCCCGAAATTTCAAAAGAAAATTTTTTTTTCAGAATGAAACCTTTTGTATTATATTCTAAAAGGTTCAAAGTATATTTTAAGCCAATAAAAAAAAAATTGATTTTTTGAAATTTCTACAGTGGTGTTAGGCCTTAAAAAAACGATTAATTGGGAATTTGAAAAGTGCAATGCAAACAAATTATATAAATAAATATTGTACAGTTTGTTTATGTTTCTATTACTTTATCCATCTCTCTTGTAGTGTGTGTATGTGTACACACACACGCATATAAGTAGAATATTTAATTAATCAGAGTTGATATCTAAAATCAATGAAAACCGCCATAAAAAGTAAACGTGATTTTTTCCCTTTTTCATCGGCATCGCATAAAAAAAGTTCAACAGTGTCCAGTCGACTTGTATCTATTTTCAGCGTATTGCTGCACACACGTGTCCAAATAAGGCATAACATCTGACTAGCATTGATATCAAACACATTACTTTATTATTCCGAAACGTGTTAGTTTTACTAATAATACCGAACGAAATGTATCGTCCGCTAGCAATGTGATGGGATGCTGCGAGGCGTTTCTTCAACAAAACTGGTAATTCTCTGTCGATATCGACAAGACGACGGCAGACGATCGAGTTGAGATTTCAGATATGGTGAAAAATCACTTCGATTGTAATGCTATGTTAATTGCAACGATAATTTGTTGCGTCTGCTTTAATACTTATTATCGACAAGTTAATATATCGAGTGTTCAGAAAAAGTTTTTCAATTGAACTACAACATTTATTATTTTATAAACGTTTACAATTTTATATATATATATATATATATATAATGTATTTTACTATTTTATTAAATTTAAAAACTATAACATTATCAGATATAATTGAAAACTGATCGAATTACGATGATTAGTATTGACTTTTACAGAACTTACATGTTTATATCGAAATCGTTTCAGTTTTCACATGTTTCTACTTCCTTGGCGATTAATTAAAAAATATCTAACCATTAAAACACTCGAGATACTATTTTAATACCGTGTCGATTGTAACAAATACATGGCTACAACGTCTAGAAAAAATCCCGACCGCCGTTTTTTTCCTTATAAAGACCATGTACGGTATAAAATTCGATATTATCTTACAATTAAAGTGTAACCTGATACAATATATATGTGAGTATGAACGTGCGAAATTTGTTTATTCGTAAAATGTCACCGTATGTTTCGATACAGTCGATCAGATTTTTAAAACATGTCTATGTTTCGTAATAAATTAAGTTATATAATTTTTGATAGACGTCGACACGTCGACGGCACACCCAGTTTACTAATAATTGGTTAAAATATATTATAATATATTTAGTAATTAATTATTGAAACACACACACACATGCATATATATATATATATATATATATATATATATATATATATAATCTTACATGAAAACAGTTTTCTTAATTAATTATATATGTATATGAGTTTTATTTTAATTATAAAATTAATTTCGATGTGAATTCACACAGTTCTTAAACAAGCATGCAAATATATTTGTGTGTGTGTAAAAACACGAACACACAACACGTAGATGTTAATATTATAAAGAAATCTCATAAATTTGACTATGTGTTTTATTTATTTATTATTTAAACTAATTATCTTATTACATAAATTTAATTTTACTACAAGATGACTAATTAGTCGTTCTGTGAAAATAGGTTGTCCCACGTTTCGTAAAAACTGACAGTTATATGCATTAATTGTATTCAAATCGATTTATTCCACTTTTATATATTTAATAAAAATATGAGAATTGTATCAAATAATTAGTGTAATCGAAAAATATTTTGATATTTTTTGAAATTATTCAGTTATCAACAATTTTTGTCAGTTTTTTTAAATAATTTTTATAATATTTAATTAACAATATAATTTCTATTAATATTAAAAATTTCTTCCCTTTTTTTCATCCCGTCTTTGGATGCCAATCGGGGTCATTCAGTGCCCATTTTATCACCTTCCTTTTACATCTCCATTTTTATTACTTTTATTTAAAAAAAAATACCCAAAAATGATCCATATTTGGAAAATATGTTGAGTGGTTTAGAACCTCTAAACTAAATTCTTGATTCTGACTTAACTCCTTCCAATTACCATTTATTTTCAACACTGGAAAATTTGATTAGAGGAAAAAATCTACAATTATGACAAGGTTATTGAAATTGTTGCAACCAAAAAAAATTTTTTTAAAACAAATCAAGAAGTTTCTATAACAGTGGAATAAGTGCATTGCATTTGAAGGGAACTATAGAGTTTCCCAGATGAGACTGAATGATTTTAAAAGATAGTATGTAATTAAATATGTGTCTAAATCCTTCAATCTCATTTGAACCACCCTATACATTGAAGTGTAGTATCTGAAACATATTTCGATTGTATTTGAAAAATTCTCATTTATATTCAATCCATTCTCTTAGAACAGTTTAATAATTTTCTCATTGCATTTTTCGATAAATTTATGTATGAAAATAATTTTATAATTGACTTATTTACAATTTATACAAATTTTATAAACTGTATAAACTAACTGTACACTTCAGGCATTGATTTTTGTCTACAGATGTTGTTTTTATGAACTTTTCTAAACAATATACTCGACACATGTACAGAATGTTATCAGACACGATTATTTATTCAGAAATATTCATCACATCAAACAGCATTAACTGTTAATTTGTGTCTATGATATTTTATTCGATTAAATTGTCTAAAGTTCTACAAAATCCTTCAAATCACGTGTATATAAATTCTTTCAGTTCGTCATTACATAAATTAATTTTCACACCGGTCATTAAAATGTCAAATTATGATAATTGTGTAAAACTATCGACTGCGATCACTAGAAACCATTAGAATTTCTAAACGTATCAATATGAATCGATCGAAAATGTCCATACTTGCTTAAATCAATGTACAGTGTGATTTTCCTTATTGTCACAACGAAATCGAATCATGTATTCATGTCATCGTTTACCTTCTCTGTTCGGCCAGGGAAAAAAAACTTTTCTCCTATGTCTCTCATCTCGGTTTGCAATCAACATCGACAATCGACTCGCTCATTTTATATTTTAAACATGTTACATGGTCAGGTGTCAATAATGTTAAAACAGTCTCAATATAAGTGTATTTAGTATTAATTCACGTAAATTGCGTTCAGTGTGGGACGAGCGAGTCTGAAAAAAATCTTCGTCTCGAGCATTAATTGAATCATTAATTAAATGAATCGTTGGCGTGTACTTGATGGACAAAATTAGATTATGCACGGGTAACATTCGATGATCTGTGTGTATACGTGTGGATTAGTAACGGAAAGAATTTACATTGCTGTCTTAAAGGTGGATTTTATGACGACAGCTGTTTTGTAAATGATATATCAAGGACAACATATGCTTACACACACACCCTTCTGCAAATCTTCATTGTTTGTCAATGCCCTTCGAATCTTTATTCATTAAATCGTCAAATAGAAAATTGTAATTAAAGAACGATCGACTGTAAATAATTTGTCAATTAGTAATATGTACAAGGAATGATTTAAAATTAAACATTTTAAACTATAAAGCAACTGAAAACAATTTAACATATATATATATATATATATATATATATATATATATATATATATATATATATATATATATACATACGCACACACACACACCTATATGTATATTTATAAGTGTGTATATTTTTCAAACGTCTCTGATTCATTAGATCTAAATGCCAGATATAATTTCAAATCAGAATTAGAACTAAAATAGGAACACGTATGAATGTTGTAATATTTGAAACGTAGTTAAATTAAAAACGATGATAAATAATAATTTGTCCGTCCATTAGAGTAGATTATTTTACAGATAGTGAACATTAATGAACGAATTAGGAAAAATGCTATAAATTTAATCCTACAAGGTTTGTAAAAAGCATAAGTAGCTACCTGTTCATTGTTATTATTCGTGCTGAATCGCTAACGACATTAAAAAAAGTTGCTTTCAAGTTAATACAAATTCAATGTACGCGATTATTTTATGTCGTCGTTATTAATGATTTGACCTGAGGTGATTTCGAAAGTGATAAAATTAGTGCATTTTTTTTACTTACATATCCATGTACGTACTTATTATATATGTGTGTATATATAAACTTTTGCGATGAAAGATGTTAAAATCAAAACCCATATATGTTTTTATATTGACATTATATAATGCGTTTCAATTATTTCGAAATACTCGTTTGCAGATTTTTCCTAATTGAATATATGTCTATTTTAATGGAAAATTGTAATATGTATTTAAATTACATGAGTAGAACAACTGTCACTATTAAATCAATAAAAATTTGTAATCAATCGACATGTTTTATGTATGAATGTGTGTATATATTAGAAAAAATAGAAAGAGAACCAAATGGATCAAAAAAAAAAAAATAACGAATGTTATAGAAAAAATGAGGAGTTTTAAATTGAAATAGGTTGGTCATAGAGTAGGAAGAAAACAAGAAAAATTATTGATTGGAAACTAAGTTATATACCAAGATTCAAGAAGTGGTATGGCAGGCATAAGAAAATTTGTTGGAATGGACTGGAAGAGACAGGCATTAAATCAGTTGAAGTAGAAAGTTTTAGGAAAAGTCTTCATACAGTAGAGGATAAAAAGATGTTGGTCATACACACATATAATAGATTCGTAAATGGAGATAAATATAGATTTTGAAGTCGAAATTAACCTGTTATATGTGACCTGTAACTGTGAACCAAGATATATAAAAATACCTATAGATCAATTGGCACAAGTTGACACATGTCTGATAAGGAACACAATCTTCCATCGTGACCTCCAACTTTTAACTTTTGACAAGTTTGTCTGATTACAAGCTCTTTAATTGTAAAGTTCAACGGAAGTCAATGATAACACACTCGTGCTTACTTAGAGGATACTCTACTCTAATTAAAAAGTATCGTTTTTATGTCATTGAATTTTATCTACTTCTTTATAATCTTGTTTTAACTGGTGATTATCAATGACCACCATTGAAATAAATATGCCACTTAGTATGATATAGACTATGTAGATTAATTTTAATTATATTCAAGAATAATTTACTGTTATGTGTTCGATATAGTAAAAAAATCCTTTCAGTGCAGATAGAAAAACATAAAATATTCTCGACAGTCGACGTGTTAAACCCGTTACAAAATACATCTTTTTTTATAAATATAATTTACTACAAATTGAAATTGATGAAAGTAAATATACTTTATTAAAGACATTATTCATGACATTTATTATCTGTTGTATACTGTATTATTAGATTTCCTTATAACAAATAATACAATAAATCTTATTCTCATTTCTGTTACACAATGATTATTATGTTTATCGTAGAATCATAATCAAAAATGTCACGGTTTTCGTAACGACACTGTAAATGTAATTCATTAAAGAATATATAATTAGAAGCACCGAACTGTAAACGATTTTTTTCTACCTGACTAAACATTTGATCATAAAGAGCGACATTACTTTTGCACTCGTCCCAATAGTTTATTGAATAAAACGTACACACGCCTATTACTCCTAAACCGAAAAAATCAATTAACGCCAGTTATAACATCTTAGTCGTATCATCAATCCTGTACCCATCGATATATTATCTCGACTTCTTTATCGGCGATTTAATGACTTCACAATCTATGATACGAGCTAATGAGTCTAACATAATTATAGAATCAATGAAATGTCTATCTTCGGCGGAGTGCTTTTCGTTGTAAATACAAACTATTCTTCCATTCGTTCTACTCACAGTTTTATGATTTTTACGTAATGTTGGTGTTGTTTTTTTTCTTTTATAATTACATAAACAGTGTTTTTTATAAACATAATTACCGGTACTATTATTTGTTTTATTACTTACTCGAATTCGAGTACCGTAGGCGCACAATGTAAGTTTTTCGAATAGATTTTATTGCATCAATTTCATTTTTTTTATACGAAAGACCACCTACAGTATTGGCTTTATCAGACATTTTTATATATGAGCATTGATGATTTTTATTTTATTATAAACGATTAGACACATTGTACATGTCTTATGAAAAAAAAAACTTGTTTTATGTTTTTTTTTGTCGATGGTCAGTAATAATTCAAAGAAAAAAGATTTTACATACACAAACTAAACTGTTCAGTACAATCGTTCATCACTAATCCAACATTCCACTACTAATTTTTTTGAAATCTTTTTAAAATGGACTGATATATACTAGTATTAAACACATGTTTTATAATTGCATTTTTTAAATATTTATGTCAGTCCAAAAGGCTGAAAACTCGAGATTATTGGGCCATTACCTTAGTTTTTCATACATGATTTATTTTTGAAATTTTTGAGTTTATTGTCAGATAAACTGTATATGTTAATCTAACCATCGGTGTAAATAGAAAAAGAAAGGTAGAGCAGGAAATTCAAGAGGGAATAATATAAGCTCTTCGACTTATTAGAGTTCTTAATAGCTTCTGATGAAGCTCTCATTACAAATTATTGAAAATGTAAATATATAAAAGAACTCATATATGATTTACAAGTTTGAACTTTGAGTAACCAAGACAGACAGAATCTGTTAGTACTAAAAATGGATATTATTAGAATATCTAGATTAGACCGAATGAAAAATGGATAAATAAGGAGGAGGATGGAATTTGATGAAACTTTATTAAAAGACATAAAAAATTAAACACTGGACTTGATTTGGTCAGAGAATGGAAGATCGTGGACTCCTAAAAACCGTTGTTAATTAGATTTAGCCAGAATGTAGGAAAAAAGGATAACTTAGATTTGGTTCGAATGAGTGTGTAGAAAAATATGTGTGTGTGTATGTATATAACAGACCAATGGCGTAGTGACTTTCATTATCACTTATCATGCAAGAAAATGTGTTTAACCTCTGTCCGGAAAATAAGATAGCTGGAGTTTTTAATCGAGATTAAAGCAACCTGCTTAAGAGAGTAAAATCTGAATGAAAAATTCTTACCAATTCACCTGATCAACTTGGTGATTATGACCAAATATCATTGAATGTTATCATTCAATGAAAAGAGATTTTATTATGTAATTATAAATAAATCATTTAGTGTATTAAATCCGGGCCTGTTTATCTATTCAAATTATTGATAATACTTCAAAGAAACTCATACAATTTACAAAACATTTAAATTCACTGATATCGAGTTACATGCATGACAAATCTTATCATTTTTTACCAGCATTGAAATTGCCAAGTGATTTTAATAAGAAAACAGTGTACATTTTTATATATCAGTCTCATGTTTCATCGTGTATATATATATAACCATATACATTATCAGAAAGTTGAATATGCCTTGTGGTTTTTATTAACCACGTTGAAAATAACAGGCAAAAAAATCCAGATACGACATCTCTCAACATTCTTAAGAATTCACTACCTACATTGTATAAATTAAGATGTTTTAGACTGATACGTATCAGAGAATGGACGAAAAAAAATATGTACATAAAATGCTTTGTAAGCAATTGGTCCGGACATCTAAATGCAATTTTCGACTTACATAAATACCATATTACCTCTTGTTGATTGTCGATGCATCTTAATGCAGTGTCAGTGATTTGTTAAAACGTACCCAATCGATAGTTTTGCTTGAAACGACGTGCGAAATTGTTGGCCACGGCGTGAAATTATAAACCTATCATTTTTTTTAAAAAAAATGAAATTCGAATATATTTACAGGCCATTTTTAGTTGGATACTTTTTGCGTGTTAAACAAATGTTTGATTAAATTGTTATTCATGATTGTTAAACATTGTATATAAAATTTTTAATCGCATGAAATAACGTTTTATGTTCTTGAATAGATTGATGGTACAAAAAGTCAGATGTGTATGATTTTTTAGTTATGTTTTACCAATGAATTGCTAAAATAATTTGTTGGAATATTAAACTGTACAATTACTGATTTCGGTTTCTAACTTTACGCAATTTATATAAAGTTAACTGTTCATTTTTTCGTCGATTACAAAAAAAGATTATGCATATATTTTTATATACACAAGTATGTGTGTGTGTGTGTATTAACCCTTTCGCTACAGCGGAGTAGGCCATCAATATGCGCTGCCATTGTTCGAGGCAATTAAACCAACTAATGTGAAATTTTGACAGGAATGGTGACATCTTTAGTTTGTAGTAAGCTCTCGACATTGGATGCCTGTACATCTTTATTAACGAAAAGTTTAAAAAACCCCTCATATATCTACTTATATCATAAAAATGCTTTAAAAATATTTAAAAACATTTTATATTTTAATTTTCTTTAATAAAAATTAGAGTTTCAAATAACTGAAATATTTTTTATAGTAATATGAATAAATCCCCTTTTTTAATAATTAATTTTTTAAATAACGTTTCAAAAATTAACCGTATAGAAAAATTATTATTCATATCTGAAAATAATATATCATGTGGAATAATTAAGTACGTTATTGTTGAATTTACAAACTTATCATTCTTAAAGGCTTACATGTTTAAACCTGTCTCATTTTTTATAATAAGTATAATAACCTCACATTTAATATATTATTTTTTTATGTAAATAACATTTTTTTAAATAAATGTTATAAAATTTATATATACATATATATATATATATATATATATATATATATATATATATATATACATGCATAAAGATAAGAAAATAAAATTGGTGTATATGATATATAAAATAATGAATATTAATAATGATTTCACCGAAATTACATTTTTTTGTCATGTTCTATGGGAAACTATCGAGAGCGTACGTGTTCTTCGTCGAATTGACTTCCTTAATTAACATCAAAACATACACCAGATATACATCTTTGAGGCAACCCTTCAAATAATAATAAATGGAAAAAGAGAATTAACATATGTTTATTACACCATAGCACATAAGTGGCGAGGGACTTGCACTTATCGTTCCTTAATCTAAAAAGCTTCACTCTTGTTTTCAACTGCCGAAATACTATGTGGTTTTTGTTCATTATTTTCGTTAGAGGAAGGTTTGACCATCAGTCAAAATATGTTCTCGTCATTTTTTTTCTTTGGATTCTTGACTTTGTTTTGATATTTCAGAACACATTTAGTATGTGTGTGTGTTTATATATATATACACTATACTATAAAATACATGTCGTTCATTTTTCGCGAATATTTTTTTAACGCCTTGTTCGATTTTAAATTTCTATACGTCATTCAAAAGGGAATTAAATTCTTTATAAAATATATTTTTTTTGAATTTTTTTTTGAATTTTTTCAACAGGTCTGTATTGTCATAAAAAAACTTCTCTTTTCGATAATAATATCTCATTTTTAGCGATTATACATGAAGTCCTACTGCTGTGGCACTAAAAGCACTAGCGCGAAACCGATGTCGGTTCGCAATTACCATAGGCCCTAGTGATCATGCTGCACGGCTAAATTCACCGAATTCAGAAATTTTTTTTTCGGCCAAAAAAAACGTCAAGGGGTATACCTTGAATTTTTGGCCAAAATTTTCAAAATTTTTTTTTGCGATTTTTTGTCGCGATCATGTTCCTAATAGTCCGTGAGCACGAGTTCGAGCATTAAAAACTGGCACCGGAGCCTAAATCTCAAAAAAATAATATTTAATTTTATTCGGTTCAAGTATAATATTATACAATAGAATACACGTCGTTCATTTTTCGCGAATATTTTCTGAATGCCTTGTTCGATTTTAATTTTTTATACGTCGTTCAAAAGAGCATTAAATTCTCTATAAAATATATTCTTTTTCAAATTTTTCCAGATGGTTTATGATGTCGTAAAAAATGTCTACTTTTGATACCAATATTTCGTCCTAATGACTATACATAGAGTCGCATTGCTATCAAAAGTCTGCACTAAAGGCATCAGCACGAAACCGACGTCGGTTCACAATTACTATAGGCCCTAGTGATCATGCTGCACGGCTAAATTCACCGAATTCAGAAATTTTTTTTTCGGCCAAAAAAAACGTCAAGGGGTATACCTTGAATTTTTGGCAAAAATTTTCAAAATTTTTTTTTGCGATTTTTTGTCGCGATCATGTTCCTAACAGTCCATGAGCACGAGTTCGAGCATTAAAAACTGGCGCTGGGGCCTAAATCTCATAAAAATTACATTTTATGTTATTTGGTTTAAGTATAATATTACAATAATGAATACACGTCGTTCATTTTTCGCGAATATTTTTTGAACGCCTTGTTCGATTTTAATTTTTTATACACCATTCAAAAGAGCATTAAATTCTCTACAAAATATATTTTTTTAGAATTTTTCCTAAGATCTGTGTTATCATAAAAAAATTCATTTTTCGATAATGATATTTCGCTTCTAGCGACTACACATGAAGTCGTACTGCTATGGCACTAAAGGCACCAGCGCGAATCCGACATCGGTTCACAATTACTATAAGCCCTAGTCATCATGCTGCATGGTTAAATTCGCCGAATTCAGAATTATTTTTTTTTGTCCAAAAAAACATCAAGGGGTATACCTTGAATTTTTGGGGAAAATTCTCAAAAATTTTTTTCGCGATTTTTTGTCACAATCGTGTTCCTAACAGTCCGTAGGCATTCGTTTGAGCGTTTGATTCTGGCGCCGGGGCCTAAATTTCATAAAAACATTTTATTTTACTCAGTTCAAATATTGTACATACATACATACACATAACACCGTGCTACTTATTATTCCTTGTTAGTATTTAATATTTTTTTTAGAAAAAACATACCAAATACCAAAAAATATCGTTGTACAGCTTGTGTTACATTTTATTAAAATTACCATCACAAACCGATGTCGTTCGATACATTAAATCGATATTTTATTAGAATGCACGAAGAAAAAAAGGAGTAAACGCCGAATCAAACTCGAATATTTGCACGATTCTCTAACTTTTTAATGTATGTTACTCAATGCAGTACGTTGTTCTGAAAATATTTGTTTTATTCGTGAATGACACGATGGAATTCTTGAATGTAATTATCTTGATGCCGCTTTTTCGTATAAAGAATAATATTGTAGTTGCGTTAAGAAATCTTGATATATATATATATATATATATATATATATATATATATATATATATATATAATCAATTACATGCATATCTGTTACGCATAATCAATCACAATTACTTATTTAAATCATGATTTGAAATAATAACAAATACTGAACAATTTTTTTTCAGCAAGTAATTAGTGAAGTATTTATTTTTGAAATCATGACGAAAAATATTTCAAATAGTGAAAAGATATTTTTTAAGATCAGGAGACTCCTCTCCCTACTCGTTTCGCTAGTCGACTTCAGAATTTGCTTCTGTTTCACAATGTACAGAGCACCATAAATTTATTTCATACAATTTGTATTTCGGTAATTCTCAAAAAACTTGCTAATACACATTTCAATAACACGCCATTAATTAAGATATAAAGAAAATTTCAAAAATATATGACGATATGTGCATGTGTTAATTTAAATTCACACCTTTTATCATCATTTAATTCAGTTGATTATAAAAATATACTGCTAATAACATTTTCATAATCAAATCAGAACTAATCAAACAGCACACGTTACAAGAAGAAAAACCCATCCACTCGACGATTATAATAATATAGGCTAATAGAATTATAAAGTTAATAAACCACACGTGAATAAAAACTGCGTAATGAACGACGAAACGTAATCTCAAGAATAATTACATTTTCATTTCAGTCAAGTTATGAGATATGCTTTTGCTGGATTGCATCTTAGATCTATTGAAATTCTATTAAGTACTTAATAGAAAATTGCTGAAACGTGATTCAATTAAACAATGAAACGTATCATTAAGATAAATGACTTCCTAACAAAATTATATATATATATATATATATATATATATATATATATATATATAAGGGATTTATTGATTATGTACATTAACCATTTGTTTTTAGTTATAAATTATTGTCGTAGTTCTTCGAGCTGTCATGAATATTAATATGAAATAAAGTAAGCATAAAATGAAACATTCCATTCTAAACAGAGTATTCATGTTTCATTTGTACATGTTGTTTAGTAGTTATATTATTTTTTATACGCACGTGTAATTGTTTCATCAAATCAATCAAATTGTAGAAGTTTATAAAAACTATTACAATTTCTGTCCATGTTTAAATTCGATTCTTTTATTTATTGACTTGTCACAAAAAAATACTTAAATAGAATTTTTAATATGTTGTCTAAAATTAGCAATAAAAATATAAAAAATTGTATTGAAAATGAATAACAAGAATTGATAATTACATCTTTATATATATATATATCTATATATAAGAGGGGGGGCATATATACACACACACACATATGTATGTATATATATATATATATATATATATATATACATACATTTTTAAATCAGTATAAATTCAGTGCATATCTATAATCAATTTGAATAAAATATCAAGATCAATATAAATCACTACAACAAAATTCATAACTTAATAACGAATAAACGTAGATAAATTAATCTGCCTGATGAGTTATTAAAAGCATTTCCAAAGATTTATTACATCGAAACTATATATTTAAATGTGTACCATAATACGTCTAATGAGCTATTTAGAATCAAATAAAAGATCGCATTGAAAAATAAACACACTTCTTAGTTACAAACGTCGAGTGAAAAAAAGCCTAATCGAAAAAAAATCACTGTATAATTAACGAAAATAGACTACGGAGGTATTAAAACTAACTGTACAATTATTCAAGCGTGGTTATCGTTTTTATTCCAACGTGAAACATGTTTAATCTAGAATTGAAGATTAATAATTGAATGCACGTGGTCGAATACTAGTAGTTCGAGTTCATATCTCGACGATGGAATCTGATGGTATTAAGCCGGTTCTAATAAAAGATTCTTCGTATGAATCGGTGTATGTGTGTTTGGATAAGAGAGAGAACGAACCGCGCGCATGTATACGATTTTATTCTTTACGAATGAAAATTGTACGATATCGCGATAGTTTTCTATCGTGTATTTAAATGAGGTTTAATTGCTACCAGCATGAAGTTCCCTGTGCGATAACTTATTGCTGGAATTACGTTCATAAATTATGTGTATGTTGCTAATTTGCAAGATTGTGGTGAATAATATTCGTTCGGTTCTCTTTGAATCTTGTTCGTATTCTTTTTGTGTAGCGACGAGTATCCATTCCAATATAATTCCCAAGTATGGTATTAATTTAGATATTCAATAGAATTATTTTCTTCATATTTACATATATTCGATGAGAATATAAACTAGTTTATTATATAAATAGAATAAATTAAAGTACAATAGTCCTAAGCCAAACATTGTTTCTAACTATAATAATATAATTTGCTAAAATATAATTCATTTGAGATCATTTTTAATGATTAAAACATTATATACATATGATTAAATACCATTAGACATTTAACTCTTAAAACTTGTGTAAAATATATAAATAGTATGTCATTTTAATTCTCTCTCTCTCTCTCTCTCTATATATATATATATATATAGAGAGAGAGAGAGAGAGAGAGAAAGAGAAAGAGTTTTGAATGCTAGTATAATTCAACGTCTCAGGACAATACAGAAAAAAGTATGGAAAGATATAATGTTGAGAATTACACGAAAAGATAAGGGAAATGAATGGATCAGAGAGAAAGTAAGAATTACGGATATTATGGCAAAAGTGAAAATTTTTAAATAAAAATAAACCGGTCATGTAGTAAAAACAGGGGATCTTCTATGAACAAGGGGAGTTATTGATTGGGAACCTAGATTTATAAAAAAGCCCAAAAAGAGAGATAGATGAGTCACAGAAATAAGAAAATTCGTCGGAGTGAACTGGAGGAGGAAGGCATTGGATCAGTCGAGGTAGAGGGTGGTTTAGAGAAGGCCTTCATGTAGTAGTGAGTTGAAGAAATTGAAATATAAAGTGTACTATCAAGGTCGCACATTAAAAAATTAAAAAAATAATTATTTAAAAATTAAGTTGTGTGTGCTCCTGATGGAACTCTTATTTATATTCGAATTTGAAAAGTATTTTTTAGACAAAAAAATAAAAGTTGTTAATTTTAAATCACAATATGTTTCTGATTTTTTTTTGTAATACAAGTAAAAGAACTGAATAAAAATAATGATGTGATGTTACATTAAATTTCAAGAAACCATTGTCCATGTAAATAGTATAGGGAAGGTTCTGCATGTCGTCACAGCTGATTGGCATCGGTCACTCACTGAATAGCCAATACACGTTTCAGATCGTAGATAACAGATATCACTAGTAAACAGGGCACGTCGCATAACAATTACAAGTTCAGACTGTTACCGTTACAGGTACACCGATCATTGAATATCTAACGAAGTTCACATTTTATAAATAAATATATAATATATATTTATCTTTCTGTATAAGTTTTCACTTTTGTGCGATTAACAATCCAGAGGTCTGTTCGCAATATTCACAAGTTTTAAATATGTGTAAGAATAATGATAAAAAACAATTACAAAAATCTTTCGAAATTTGCAGCTAAGTATTTTTAAAAACAACGCCAATATCGTATAAGTATTTAAATATTATAAAAGTTTCGATTTCTTTTTCATTTTTGTGCATAGTACGTATTCAAAAATAAGTATTATAATAAAAAAATGACAAGGATTAATTTCAAAAATAAATACATTAAATGAATAAACACAGCATATAACTTTGATGTAATATTTAACAATTTTACAGTAGAAATTACAACTATTAAAAAGTAAATCAATGTAATAGACAAAATATAATATGAATTGTATTTATAAAATTATTTACAATACTCTTTTAATTCATAAACTTAAAGTAATATCAAATATTTGAAAAAATAGTCAAGTTTATTCATTTATTTTCAAAATAGTCTTGTAGATAATCGCATTTATGAATTATACGAAGCTGGCCCGTTAAACTTATATCTTGAAACCACAAAAAAATAGTTTATTTGTGTCTATAACCACAGATTCAACTATAGATTGTTTGTTAACAAGTCAAACAACTAAATTATAAAAAAATATAAAACGTTATTGGAAGAGATATACCACAAATATATATATATATATATATATATATATATATTTAAAAAAATGTTTTTGACATAAACTTGTGTAAATACAAAATTAAAAACGTCCAAATTTGAAGATATATCATCGAAATGTTATCGATATCATTAGAATAAACCATAAAAATAATTAAAAACCATATATAATAGCGCGTTAATACACATGTTAAATATTACGAGGTTATATTTCGAATTGATATTCGTTTGAAATTTCATTAAAAATATAATTAAAAACAATATATTGATGTTTTCAGTTAATGCAAATCGATGTTGTGTTCAGCGTTTCAATAAAAATATTTCATCTTTTTAATATGATTTTACTCTATCATTTTTTGTAAATTTACTTTTGAATATCTTTCGGTAAATTTTCATTAACATAAATTAATTTTTAAACGAATAACATGATTAGAATGTATTTTATATATATATATATATATATATATATATATATATATATATATATATATATACATATACATACATAATTATAATAAAACTAAAAAAATATTTCATTCGAATAATTTGATGTAATTTAATTTACAATTAATTATTTATTCAATATAATTTGATGAAAAAAAAAATGACAATAAATAAATAAATATGTTCAGATTCCATTTTGTGCTTATTTTAATTATTTTCATTTATAAAATAATATTTTAGTTGCATTCCCCAAGTATTATAAAACAGAATTATTTGTAACAGTATTGTTATTTTTTTACGGTATAAATAAGATACTCTTTGGTCCAAAATACTTAATTTTAGATAATAATTTATAAATCAGAATAATATTTTAAAATTCATCTTTCTGATAATGGTAAAAGTATGGCTATTGAAATTATAGTAACAAATATATGGTGGTTCAAATGAGATTGAAAGATAGTAAAGAAAGTATATTGAAGGATATAAAGTAAGTAAATGTATATCTTATTTGAGTTAACCTATATAATGAACAATGATGTTCAGTGGACAAAAACTTCAATAGTAATTACAGTACTCTTATAAAAGTTTAATCTTGTCTATTCGGGCGAATGATTTATTTGTATAAAATTGAATTAATCGTAGTTACAAATAGTAGTAATTAATTTCAGTTGTCTTTTAATTGAATGTACTAAAAGTGGCTGTAAAAAAAATTACGTGTACATTTTAAAAAAATGTAATTATTGTGAATCAGCTTTAATTTTTTAAATGACGTGAAAACGTTGATAATAAGCAAAAAGTTGATCAATTAATACGAACATTAATAGAAAATATTCAAATGAAATAATTTTCAACAAACATTACATAGCTTATACAGAGAAAGAGAGAGAAATATATATTGAAATATCCCTAAATGAAATTACCAGATCCTAAATATGTTTGTTAGAATTGTAGAAGATAGTAACGTGGATGTTTTATTTTTTAAAAAATAGTTCTAAATACAGAAGTTCACTGATCTATTTTAAAAGCCCATCAAAAATATCTAAGAACGGGAATATTGAATTTCAGTGGCTCCATACAACTAACACAAAACCACAGTATAAGATGAGAATATATACAGATATATGATATATCTTGCGTGGAAAGTAATTAATTAAATGCAACTGAAACCTACTTAATAATGTTATGTTAATCATGTTTACAAGTAATTATGTTTTACAGACTTATTTTCATACACTTAATGTAATATTTTTCAACAGTTATTTGGATTTGTGCATATGTTTAAATATATATAATAATAATCATAAATGTGTATATATATATATATATATATAAATCCCTAATTTCGTATAAATCCATTGCAGAGAGTAATTAATTATCAGATTATGTTTACATAACACTTAGAAGATTCAATTTTTTCAAATATTTTAATTGAAGACTTTAAATAATCATTGGATTTACATTAGACCAGTATTCTAAGAAAGTGTATAAATATCTATTTTATTTTTAAAAGAGATAAGTGCTCAAGTTTAAGTGTAGTTTTAATAATAATAATAATAATTAAAAAACATAATTATACATAAAACAAATGTTCAAAAACAGTCATTTAAAATGTTTGCAATTTTCCAGAAAAATCCAATGTCAAATTAATTGATAGAAAGTAATATAAACGTAAATTTTACAGTATTTTTTTATTTAAATTATACTACTCTGATTTGTAAACGTTAATAAACAATATAGAAATGAAATTATCTTTCAAAAATTTTATTATACAAAAAAATTTTGAGGAATTTGGAATTATTTTCAATATCTTTTTATAGTATAATAAATATTTAATTATATATTTGAAAATATGTAAAATAGTTTTAAGTTCATAAGTATTTATTATTTTTTTAATAGCCTGTCAAAAATATTTATGTGTGTCTAATACATTCTGTTGAATTATTCTATTAATATTAATTTTTTCTAAAAAAAATCGTATCAAATATTTATAGAAATTATATATATTTATATATATATATATATATATATATATATATATATATATATATATATATTGAATATTTATATTTGTAATAGTTAACTATAAGCGTTTCCTTGTGCATTCGTGTTTAATCGTTCTAAATTTGCATATTAATAAACAATTTTATGGCATAATAAAAACATTAGTGAAAGATATCGAAATGTATAACGTGAGATACACTTCTATTTTTCTCCGACTGTTTTTTTATCTAATTTTATCCGTTTCTTCGAATTCCTTTTCGCTAATACAGTTTACGGACTGTTAAAAATATTTTCTTGTATGAAAATATCTTTCTTTTACTGATTTTATCGTATTATGAAAAACATCAATACAAAATTATGCAAAAGATATATCTGTAACGTGAGATAATGTTCACCATTTTCTCTCGTGTATTCTGAATTCTCTCGTGTTTCACATTATTCGATTTATTTATTTATACGTTTGTGTTTGGTGTAATTGTTGCAAGTACGGTAGTTTCAGAAACTGTACTTGAGTTTCTTATGTAGAAATGAATATATTTATATATGTTATAATATATATATATATATATATATATATATATATATATATATATATATATATATATAGAAAAGTAATTTCTTTCAAAAAAAATAATGTCAAACAATATAGTATTTGTTCGAAAATATAAAATATGCATAACATATAAATAAAATTAAAAAAATGTATTTTAAATATAATCAATAACATTTAATTTATCGATAAAATCTGTCAATTTAAAAATATTGTAGCAATCATTTTAATTTTAAAAAATACACATATAGAATTTATAGCTAAAACTTATAAATAAGAAAAGTTAACACAAAAAGCAATTTGTTTTCATATTTATTTAGAAAAATACAAACAAAACTTGTAATTAAAACCTGTAAATCAAAGAGAAAAATTATTTTATTTATTTATTTAAAAAAATACTACTAAAAGTTATATAGTTGAAAAGCTTTTAAATCAAATAATAAAAAATCAGTGTATTTATTTAAAATAAACAAGTAAAACTTCCATATAATTAAAACTTGTACATTAAAAACACACATATACACACACACATGGAAATCGATTTTATTTATTTGAAAATATACAAAAACAATTTATTTTTAAAATCTAAAAATGAAGAAAAATGGTAAACGTTGTTTTTTTATTTTTTTTATTATACAATTTACAAATCTTCTTAACAATCGTTAAAGATGTATTCATAAATAGCCAGATTATTCCTCTTTAATCTGTGAGTTATATTTCTCCAATACAAATTTTCATAAATTATAAATAAATCATCTAAAAATATATAACTTATAATTAAGAAAAATAACATAAAATCAATTTGTTAGTTTATTTATTTAAAAAATACAATTAAAAATTATAGTTAAAACCTGTAAGCTAGAAAGAAAAAATACACAACAAAAATTATTTCTTTATTTAAGAAAATACAAACAAAACTTATAGCTGAAACCTATGAATTGAATAAAACAATACATAAAAATCAATTTATTTATTTATTAAAAAAATACAGATAAAACATACAATGAAAACCTGTAAATTGAAAAAACACACACATAGAAATCAATTTTATTTATTGGAAAACATACAGAAATAATTTAAAATTAAAAAAAACTATAAATAAGGAAAATTCGTAATGAACGTTGTTTCTTTGAATTTTTTTATTATACAATCTACTTTATTCCTCTTCGAGCCGTGACTTATATTCCACAAATATACTTTATTTTCATAAAATTTAAATGGAAAAATATCTTGATTGAAAAATAACATCTTATTAACCATAATTATAAGAATCAGCCATTTTAAAATCGTTCGTAATTAACTCTATTCATTACATATATATATATATATATATATATATATATATATATATATATATATATATATAGTATTTTTTTTATAATTTATTCAGTAAATACATTGATTTGTATTATATCAATGTAATTATTATTGTATTTAAAGTATAAACACTTATATAAAATTCAAGAAATGATCATATCAAGAAAATAATACAAACTCCCATATAATAAAAAAAGACAATCTGATATAATAACCTATTTTTCAGACTTCTAAAAACTAATAAAGTACTAACCTTGTGAAAATAGAATCGTGCACGTGTTTATCTCAGTATAATTATTAATTTAATACTACATTTATTAATTTAATACTTTTAAAAGAACTATAATTATTAATTTAATACTTTTAAAAGAATTCCACATTTGATACATACAACACATTATTTACATAAAACAAACAAAAGAGCACAGCTGCCTTTGCCTTTTTCATTTAATATTCTCGGATATTAGAGAACAATCCTCATCCCCCCACCCCACATATTCTTATCTCAAATGAATATATATATATATATATATATATATATATATATATATATATATATATATATATATATATATATATATAGTATTATATCAGTGTAATAAGTATTATATTTAAGTTTTAAGGTTATAGTCAATTGTACAATATTCAAGAAATGAACGTATTAAAAAAAAAATACTAATCTTCATATTGTAAAAAGACAATCTGATATGTTAACAAAATGTTATTTAGACTTTTAAAAATTAATAAAATACTTTCTGAAAATAAAAGCTATCATATCCTTATTTTAATATAATTAATAATTTTACACTGCATTATATTTTTTTTTAAAAAAGAATTACACGTTTTAATACATTCAACACATTATTTAAATACAACAAACAAAAAAGCACAATTGTCTATATCTTTTTCATATACGAGAACATTCGAGACATAACATTCTTCGTAACATTCTAGGATGTTTTAGATCAATCTTTATCCCCTCAACCCACCTATCTTCTGAATTGAACATGTTTGAACTTATTAAATACATACATAAATACATGTATATGTATATATTCATATTAAACGATTTGTTATAAAACGAAGTATGCATTTTTTTAAAAGAAACATTACAGAATGTAATTGTAAATAAATAATTAAATAATACAAGTAAATAAAAAAGTTGCTAATATTTTCTTACGGAACTGATCTATCAACTGTAATAAAAGGTCATGATATTAGTTGATATCATTTTGCACGTGTGAAATTCGATTCGCAATACGATAATAAAATCGAAAATCTGGTTCATATTGTGGCGATGCTGATAATGATAGTTTTCTTTCAGTAAAGGTAAACTTCATGCATGTGTGATACGTACGATCAACCGCAATCTACTTTGCGGTTTTCTTTTCACTCTATTTTTTCGTTTATATATATATATATATATATATATATATATATATATATATATATATATATATATATATATATATATATATATATATTCACATATACACATACAGAATATACATATTATTTGTTCAAGTAAAATTAAACCTGAATTATTAAATTACAAATTTTAATTAATATATCAATAAATTAAAAATTGTCCCAAAATTCTTCACTTCTATTGATTCAATTCATTTTTTTTCCATTCCACATTGACACATTTTTGTGCAACTTGATTCTATATACTCACAAGTGTCTCTTCCTAAACCTGTGTACATTTCTTGGTTTCCAATCGATGATTTCTGTTACCCATCGATGGATTTTCTTTTTACTATATGACAGCAATATTTATATTTTAAACTTGTCACTCATATTATGTCTGTAACTTTTTCTGTGTCTTTTTTCAAATTGCTGAACTATTTTAGTATTTAAAATTTATGTTAAATTTATAAAGTTTCTATTTCTAATTAGATTTTTTCTGATTTATAAATTTATTAAATATTATTCTTGTCTTTTATGGTTCATCTTAAAACCGATTTTTCTCACACTTTGTTCAATTCTTCGAATGTGTTTTTTTTTTTCTAATTCATCTGGGTTTGTTGAGAATATATTAACGTCATATTTGTATATTTAGAATTTTAATTTGTGTCATGCATCTTACATTGACAGACCGATTATGGTCCTAAAGAGAAAACATTTAACGATCTTCAATCATCATCGCATTCTGAAACAATTTACTTAAATAAAACCATCAAAACTTAATTATAAAGTATAAAACCGTGTTCAAGTCCATAAATAGAGATATCAGTTTTAATTGAATCGAGCGCATTGGACACTTACAATCGTGTTAACCACTGTATTACGGTTACCTTCACAATAATATTTATTTAAAACATAATTATATCGGACACTGAAATAAATTCGCTTCAATTAAAATGTTCAGTAGATCCGTGTGTATATGTGTGTGTGTGTGCTTTTTTGTGATATACTAGAGAGTTTCAAAATAGAGAGTGAATTGCGAGGCGTCATGGTATAACAGTTTGTCGTGACTCGAGAACTAGGTCTCATCGTTATGTACCCGCCCAGTCGTGCTTGTACTCCCATTTTCTGACGCATATATTTATGCAGATAAAATATACAAGTTATTCTTAATAACGAAATAAATAAATTTGTCGTACTTTTATAACACTAGCTTGTTCGTTCTTAATGGTGCAATAAACAATCCATTGCATTCATTTATATACAAACATATATATATATATATATATATATATATATATATATATATATATATATATATATATATATATATATATATGTACATTATATTAAGAGAACAAATAAAAAATAGTACTATATTTTAAAAGGGCATTGTTTTATACAAAGATATAAAACATATAAATGATCATTTTATGGTTATTATTTTTTTGTTGTAAACAATATATTGTAAAATTGCATTAATATTTAGTATGTATTTGTTATTATATGGTCTATACTTTATGATTATAATAACTACAATATAATATAATGATTAAGTAAACTTATACTGCTATTAAGTTCAGTTAACAAAACGTGTACTAACACAAAAATTAGTTTTGAATTTACATAATTGCATTTACATCAGTAAACAAACACACTTTTCCAAATAATAAATTTAGTTATAAAGAAAAATATTTATCACAAATTATAGACAAAATGTGTAACAAAAATCAGATATTTATAATGAAAAAACTTATTTCAATTTTTAATTAAAATATTTATTTTATTTATAATGTTTCTATGTAAACTAATGTCTATAATTAATAATTTCTCTTTTTACATAATCGTTACAAAATAAATATTTTACAAAAACCAACGAACATACACACACACTCTATTTATCTATCTATATAAAAAATGTGCGTGTGAATACAAAATCATAAAATATAGTCTTTCAAAATATTTGACTTTCCATCCAATTAAATAATAATGTTAAATATGTTCCATTTCCTACAGATTAATTAATAGATTCGATTAATATCTGAAAGTAAAATAATCTGAAATCAGTCATTTATATTTTAACTGACAGATATTCAAAAAAATAACTTCTGGAAAAAAGTATACTAGGTAATTAACGATTTATACAAATCACTGTTTATGTTCTGCATATAAAAAAATACAACACAACTGGTATATAAAACAATTAACATATTTAATCCTAAACTATCTCTTTAATAAAAGATCGCTTCCGGATACATATCAACATCACATATAAATATAACGTCAATTAATTACAAATTAATTCGCATTTATCATGGAATTAATATGTACAGAATTCTTTGTATAAACATCTGTATCTCTCTCAGAATATGTATGTATGTATGTTTACAAATATATATATATATACATACATACATACAATATCTGCATATTAAAGAAATTAAACATACACTGTACAATAGTTTTAAAATCTAAACGAAATTAAAATATATGAACCTGAATGCTTATAGTTTTATAGCATAATGTCTAGTGTTAGATGCACACAGCAGGGATTCTGCCTCCTATGGTGCGAGGGGCGTCGGCCATCGGCTGTCAGTACTAGCGGGGTCAGGTGAGAGCGGGTGGAGCTCAGCCTGTTTCTAAATCAGTGCCGGAGAATTCTGTCTCTGCGTGCTAACATTTATACACACACACATGAATATATATATATATATATATATATATATATATATATATATATATATATATATATATACACAATATTTTGACATATTAAAACAATACACAAGTTTACAGCCAAAATTATGAATTTGGAAATTTGAGACCAATTCTCTTCGCTACAATAAAGCTGTGGCTTTCAATGAGAAAATAATTTGTTTGAGTTAAAAAATATATTTTGAACACATTTAAAACTTGTTTTTTTTTAAAAAAAATAAATAAATAAACAGCATATATGAATGTGTAATTCGTTGTCCATATTGGTATAAAATTTCTTCATAGATCCAAAAAAAAAAAAACGTGATACTAAAACAATTTTTATATATAATTGCGGTATTAAAAAAAGCATTTTCACTGTATAGACGATACACACGCTATTAAAAAAAATCACAACTGTTTCTTATTACAAATTTCAGTTCGTTGATTTGTGAAGATGCATCTATCATCCATTTTCGTTCATGTAATTCACATCTCGTGTGAAATGTATATTACTTTTTTTACATATCCTTTTTAAATTGATTGAATGTCCATTAGATATCGTATACTCTCAATCGCTTTAGATAGCAATCTTCCACAAACCGTTATTAATACACTTTAGCCATACGTGCACATCTCTGCAGACTTTTAATGAAATAAATTGACATTTAATGATATGTTTACAAACCGACTATTATTAAATACTTGCCTTTGATTAGACATTAACACGTACTGATATACATGTAAGTGTAATTCACGAACGTTAAAACAGATCACGATGAACTAACATACATTAAATCAATCAAAACGTACACGCAAAATAAATATACCGTAAACCTTTACAACCATTCAACACAATAAAATATTAAATTGATGTTTGATTGAAGAGATTATCGGCGGCTAAAACAATTTTGTCCATATAGAGTGTGGTATAATTTACTGTGCAACACTGGATACGAATTAACGGACTCGTAAGCTAAATGGGTGAGAGTACCAGGGGGGCTTCAGAAATAAAATAAAAAAATTATATATATATATATATATATATATATATATATATATATATATGTACATATATAAAAATAAAAAACTGTAAATACAAGCCAGTATGTTGAATTTTTTTAGATGCTAAACTTTACTGGCATGTATATATTATTCGCAAATATATTTGAAACGAGTACATACATACGAACACAAATATGTTGTATGTTATTTACGTAGATGCAAAATGAATTATGTTAAAAATCACTGTTACCGGAGCTGTCGGTTAAAAAATTAATATCGGCAATTTGTCTATGTTCGGAAAATATATTTATTATGTTTTTGTTGCTTACCGATTTAACATTTTTTTTCTCGACAGACATTTTATCTCGATTAGAAATAAAATATAAATATATGTTAGTCATACTTCATATTATATATATATATATATATATATATATATATATATATATATATATATATATATATATATATATATATATGCATATACAGTGCCTATATTGGTGAATGAACCGCTAAGAATTTTTTTTAATGGTCCAATTGAAATTCATAGTTAATAGCTTTATATATATTTTTAATACTTGATAAATTGTTTCAAATGGAACTGATTTACAGGTAAAATATGATTTGTGGTTAAAAAATGAGTCGTTTAAGATAAATAGATTCTTAATCTTTTTTAATTACATTTTAGTTCAACTTAATTCAAAACTGGGATTGATTTTGTAAATTTAAAACATTTTAATAATTCGTTTTGGAACTGTGACGAATTCATTTCCATGCAATTGAATAATCACCTTGAAATCACAAGATAATTTAAAAATATCCAATAATTATGTTTTGTTCACTTAATTTGTGTATAAACTTATAAACAAATAAAATTAACAATAATTCTTTGTGTAAAACGTTTTAATTTTATTTTTTAATTATTTATATAATTTTAAATATCCTCGATCAATATAAATAATAAATTGTCTCCATTTTGATGATTTTTTTTATCTGTGTTATCTATCTATAAGTATTTTCCTAAGCCTTTTTGTATATCTAAGTTCTCTAGTCAATAATTTCTCTTTTTGTAATATGATCAATCCATTTCCATTTTAAAATCCTCACTTTTGCTCTTTTGAACATTTATATATATATATATATATATATATATATATATATATATATATATATATATATAATGTGTGTGTGTATGTATGTATAAAATGTATTCTTTCACTTTCCACTTTTTGTTTTAACTTAATTTGATGATTAACAAAAGAATCAAAGACATTTATAATTTATTGTAGGTAAAAGTACTTATACATGTTCATTTCTATTGACAAATAAATAATTATAATTCATTGTTTTTTACAAACAGACACTAATTGTGTAGACATTATTATTATCATTTCTCCAAAACGACCAAGAAATTATTAACCGCATAGCGATTATCAATTTACATTTATACAAACATTATAATCATTTCAGATCGACCATATTTGAAATAATCTTATTGTTTTTTGTACCATATGTAGGACAGATACAGCGCAATTTAATCTTCACGTTTTTTCTCGCGTTTTATTTGTTTATGACAGTTAGATCTATTGAAAAATATTAATAACCGTAACAAAACATCAACATAAAGATATCTGGCTGTGACCTTAAAAGCTTGAAACGACGTAATAATCATATAGTATATATGAACATAAGACTCCCAGCCTTTACGTCAATCAAATATTCAAAATCCAGACAGTGCAGAGCACTAGCACATCAGCGAAATCATCGGCAATAGGATATCATTATTGTCGAGTGAAACGAATGCTAGAGTATTGTATGCAAGTATGTCTTTCGCACGCCTCGGGCGAGATTCGAACTGAACTGTTTCGACCTTACCAACAAGTAGTGTGAAGTGTAACTTGCCCATATATACATATATGCAAGGAGTACAGTTAGATAATTTACAATTTATATATATATATATATATATATATATATATATATATATATATATATAAATTATTTAAACATTACTGTAATGTCACATTATACCATGAAATAAATATAAAGTTACCATGTTATTTTATATTATTTATTTTTTCACATCACTACTTTTTAATATATGTATATTAATTTACTATCTCATTTTTTTAATTTAATATAATAAAATATATAGCTTATTGACAATAAAAATAGATCATTATGTTCATACAATAAATGCCAACATTATTCATTTTGTTTCCAAATAAAATAATATATCCTGTACATTTTCAAATAATTATAAGAATCAAATTCAGAATATTTCATAAAATTAAATACATATATTTAAAACGGTATTTATATTAAAATATATTTGGTTAAAAATGCTAATTATTTAACTTATAACTTAAATAATTTTGATTTTTTATTTACTAGTCATCAATTCATTATTTATTTATATTAGACTATCTACATTTTAAATATACAATACAATGAAATACACTAGTAAAGAATAGTAAATGATAATAAACAAGTAAATGTATGTTTAAATGCTTTAACACAAATGAATTTTCATCCCCAACACCACAATTTTTATAAAGTGTTCAGTAATCACTTATTGTTTACTTTGTTGTTTATAACAAATAAAATAAACAAAATGGCTGTTACTTCTGTTAATAACTGTCATTTTTGTACAAAATGTCGAGTTTTCATTTTACTTTTAAAAACATCATTTCATATAAAAAAAATAGTAATTATCATCACAAGTCTCTATTTGGCTTCTCCAAAAATTTTCACTTCAACTAATCCGATGTTTTCTCTTCCAATTTATTTCGAAGAATTTTCTTATATCTCTATCCTATCTATTAATCTCTTATCTCTTCCTGGGCTTTTTTGTATATAGTAGCTAGGTTCTCAATCAATGATTTATAACGTTTTTTAAAAAATAGTGATATTTTTTAATAAACTTCTTTAAACAATACATTTGATTTGCTTTTAATTAAGTACACATACATAAACATTTGTAATTAATTGCTATTGTCAAAAAAATCTCCGTTAGTTCTACTAAACTATGTTACATATTTCACCATTTGTAAAACAAGGAAGTTAACAAGAAACGTACATGAATATATGAGCACAATACTTTCCAGATATAAAGAATAATAAATTATCGACCATTAAAATCGTACATATTTTTCAAACCCATAAAAACAACAGACACTTACTGACGTGCCTCTATAATTAATTACAATGAGATATATCGGCCGTTAAATAAAATAGTAGTGAACAGTGTTTTGATAGATCGGGTGATCTCTACGGTCAGTATGTTACCAAGCACATGGCTGAGATAGACGAGATGACTATACCTGATAGAGAGTCGATCTTGCGGCCTTCTGCCGACACACACGTGGGTGTGGCCGTGTGCTCTTTTGATGCGTTGAAATTCTGATTTCTCGTTAACTGTATATTCATACATACCTCGTTTATAATATATAAACATTTATCCTACTTTTTTCATCCGATAGGTAACGCGCGCGTTATTATTAATTTTATTTTATTTCATAGTGATTTGTTACACCTGCTGTCTGTTCGCCTAGATTTTATTTATATTTTCTAAATTGAATTTTATTGCTTTTATTCACGTTTTGAACTTTTGTGGACTGTAAAATCCATATTAGTCAAATATTTATTACAAATAAAAATCTTTTTTTTTTGACTATTTGAAATAAAATATGATAATAGATAAATGTGTTCGGTCAAAGATTTATTATAATTGTTTATCGGCTTGTTTTTCTCGCTTATAAGGTTTATGTTTATTTTTATAAAACATTTTTATCGCAGTTTATAAATATATGAGCTTTATAAACTGGAAATGTTCTAAAATTTAAAAGGTGGTTGTAGTTAAACAACGAACATCTGTTCGAACTTGTATGCATAACTTTGAATTCTATCTTGACACATGTGCTATTTGGTTTTTTGTTCGAAATATAATTGTTTTCCTAAAAAAAAGTGTACACGCATACACACACACACATATGTATATACATACATACGCAAATATATACACATATAACATAGTACATTCATAGAAATTAAATCGCGTTAAATTTTAAGATTAAAAATATTGCGATTATAAACAGAAAGACCGCATTAAAAAATACTACGATTTTATTATTTCAACAAGAGAAACAATTAATTTGTGAATATGTTTTTCTCACTTTAAAAAAATTTCATATATATGTTTATACAAGCTGATCCAAATGAGATTGAAGAATTTAGTCTATGAAGACATATTAAATTCATACATATTCTCCACAGTTCCAAAACAAATAGTGACAAATATTAAATTATATATGTTAAATATGATTACAATATTTTAATTTGTATAAAATTAAATATGCTATATCAGATTATTTTATTTAGTCTTTTTTAAAAAAATAATATAACCAAATAATATTTCAAAAAAAAGTTACAAAAAGTAAATTATTTTTATACCCATACATATTTTAATACAAAATACTTGTGTATAAATTATAGTAAAAAATATATATACAAAGATCATACACTGATAAAAGATGAACAGCAATATAAACGATCTTTGAATTTATTTCAATTTTTACAACCAACAAAACTATCTGCCAGGTGTGGTAAAGACATTATACATAATTTATTAAAAAGAGTCACATTCAACTCTTGATATAGTAGACCACCTATCGACTATAAACATGTAAATATTCGTAATTATTTTCATGATACGATATTGAAAAAATAAAAGTAAACAAATTCAATAATATATATTCTTCGGACGGAACATTCTTACGTACAACTTTCATCAATCTGTCAATGTGTCTTCTATATAAACTAATCATTAATAATTATTGTCGTTCACGTCAGTCAGGAAAAACATCATGTAAATTATATTCAGAACACATGTACTTCGCCGAATTCAATCGTATTTGTAATCTTAATGATTTTTTATCGGAATTATTAAATATTAAATTTTTTTTATAAATAAATATTACTGTTTAATATTTATATATAAAATCACAAAATGTCTTCCAGAGTGTTATTCGTCTTTAAAGTTCAAGCTTCCTTTTTATTTTTTAAACAAATATTTTAATTTTTTGAAATATATGAGTTATTAAACAAAATATTTTTTCAATATATCAATATACAATATTTTGAAATTTTATTAATAAATTCCTTAAATACTTTTTAAAATTTATTATTTTTGCAAGTCAATTATGTTTTAAAGTATCATAACCATTATTCTAATTTCACTTATTTCTTTGTTACAGGTTTCACTGGGACTCAATGCGAAATAGACATAGATGAATGTGCAGACTCCCCGTGCATGAACGGTGGAATCTGTCACGATTTCATCAACTCGTTCAATTGTACTTGTGCTATAGGATTTACGGGGAAACGATGTCAGACAAATATAGACGATTGTGCTGGAAATCCGTGTCGAAATGGAGGTGTTTGTCACGATAGTATTGCAGCATATACTTGTCAATGTCCACCAGGATTCACAGGTATGTATTCATCCATCTTTTTAATATTATATAAGTTAATAAATAATATGGTAATAATTATAACAATGTTATGGGATGTGTCTGTATTTTTAAAAAATAAGGACTATAATACGATTATAAAAAATAGGATTATAATAATTATTTCATTACGATTTAACATAGTGATTCTAAGCCCTTCCCTCCCCCCAACGATTATTACTATTGTACTTTACGGATCCTATATTCCGCGTGAGGGGACAAATGATTGTAATGGAAAACTTGTGTAAAAAAGAATTATAAACATTCTCATATTTTGAAATTATTTGAAATATTTGAATACGTAAATATTTTTTACCAAGAACTTATTCCCAAGATGTCTTTAGATCCCTTTCATATAAATAAACCATCATCCCAATACCACAATATGTTTTAAAAATATTCAATAATTATTTATAATTCATTTTTTGTTTATAATCTGATGTGTATTTCGATGACAATGCCATCATCATCATAGCGTTGTGTTATAAAATGTGGCCATCAAAAAGTACATCAACTTGTAAACAAAAAGTGAATAATAAATAATTATTGAACACTTTTACGATATCTTGTAGTGTTGGAGTGATAATTCATTTGCGTGAAAGTGAATTCTCCACAGTTTGAAACCAATCTTTAGATAATTGAATCACTTAAGTAAATTGATTAAATTAGTTTTAATTGTCAGCATGTAAATTATTATTTTAACTGATTAGTAATTGTTATAATAAAGATATATTGCATTATTAAATCAATTTTATACAGTAATTATAACAAAATTTCCCAATAAAAATTTTTACAATTGATCTATTTATATTATTATTTAATTTTAAACTATATAATCGTTACAACGAACATTTATATTACATTAAATTTTTACAAATTTTATTTCATTAAAATTCCTATTGTAACGGTGAAAGTACTTATAAATTTTATTATTTTGAATTGAATAAACCCATCAATTATATATATTAATATATATATATATATATATATATATATATATATATATATATATATATATTTGTTTGTAATATATACAGTATTATGATTATTATATGTATATGTTTATAAACTAGAGAAAGTTACATTGAAGTCAATTCATAGCTGTGCTTTCAAGTCGTGAGAAATGTCTTGATTTTATTGTCGATTGAAATATGATTAAAAAACATTAATTTAATTAATGCAATTAATATTATTATAATAATATGTTTTATTTTTATCTATATTATGTTATATTCCAATTATTTTTTACCTAACGAGTGTGTGTGTGTGTACATATATTACATACATATTCATACAAAATCATGTATACAAAAATATATACACACATATAAATTATTAACTTTTAAAGATAGAAAATTAATAGACATTTATGAATTGAAATAAAATAAGAAAAACAGATCTTTAATTTTAAAACATTGTATGTTTTTGTGTATGTTTGCATATACACACACACCTAGTTTACATAAATACATTTATACATATACACATGCATGCACTTGTAAGAATTAGAAAATATTTCTTTTCAGAATTATTGAAAAAATAAAAAATATATATTAATGTCTCATTTACAGGCCTATCATGTGAAACAAATATCAATGATTGTCAGTCATCTCCTTGTGTCCACGGTGAATGTATAGATGGTGAAAATTCATTTACTTGTAATTGTCATCCTGGATATACTGGTTATTTATGTCAAACTCAAATAAACGAATGCGAATCGGACCCTTGTCAGTTTGATGGCATATGCCAAGACTTAGTTGATGGATATCAGTGCCGTTGTAAACCAGGAACCTCTGGACCAAACTGTGAAGTAAACGTTGATGAATGCAATAGCAATCCATGCCGCAATGGAGCGACATGTATTGATGGGATTAATAGGTATTAATTTTTTTTAAAAAGATTTTGAACAAATTCAATTTTAATAAATGAAACAAAAAAAGTACACACTATCAATTTAAGATTTAACATTATTTTTTTTTTTAATAAATGAGTCTTATGAGATTTTAATTTATTATAATAGATGTAATGAAATTTTATTATGCTATCTATATATATTTGTTGGCTCATTTAATATATTTATACTAATGATCGATTTTATCTATTTGAAATCAATAATAAGCTGTTCTTTATTTACATGCTAACACTCAGCAATTATTTGTTTCCAAATAATATAAAGTAAGTCTGATAATTTTTTTCTCTTTTGCTGGTTTTTTGTATATATTTATATTATAATATCAGCTGGTATCAACCTGCTATTAGATGAAAGCCTTATTAAATATCATTATATATTTATATTTGTGTGTGTGAGTACCTGTATTTAGTAAAATATTGTATTTTTTTATATAATTTAAATGTTTTTTATTCATTTTATATTTGTGCTTTTTCTATACATGGAAATTGATCATAATGTAAATTAGTAATCATTTTTATTTCGCATAACTAATCCAAAAATTATTTATAGATATACCTGTGAGTGTATACCTGGCTTTACTGGACTACATTGCGAAACTGATATTGATGAATGTGCATCAAACCCATGTGCAAACGGAGGAGTATGCATGGATCTTGTCAACGACTACCGTTGTGAATGTCCAAGAGGTTATTATGACGCACGCTGCCTTAGTGATGTTAACGAATGTGCTTCCAATCCTTGTATGAATGGTGGAACTTGTGAAGATGGAGTAAATCAATTTATTTGTCATTGTATTAGAGGATATGGAGGTAAAACATATATTTATTTTTATTATTAATTACCATTTTTTTTATTACTGTTACTATTTTATTGTATACATTGCATTTTGTTCATTATAATTAATATTATTTATAGGAAAACGCTGTGAAATTAACATTGATGAATGTATTTCAAATCCATGTCAACATGGAGGAATTTGTCGTGATCATCTGAACTCATACAGTTGTGAATGTCTTACTGGGTATACAGGTATTAATTGTGAAACAAACATTGATGATTGTGTTAAAAATCCTTGTAAAAATGGTGGCTCTTGTATTGATCTCGTCAATGATTATAAGTGTGTTTGTGAATTACCATATACTGGAAGAGATTGTCAAGAAAAACTTGATCCGTGTTCACCAAATCGGTAAGAAATTATATATATATATATATATGTAAATATTAATATACAATAACATTGATTAATTACAAAAAAAATTTATATACAGATGCAGACATAATGCTCGGTGTACACCTAGTTACAATTATTTAGATTTTGCATGTTCCTGTGGAATTGGTTACACTGGACGCCACTGTGAATTGGATGTGGATGAGTGTGTTGTTTCAGCACCATGTCGTAATGGTGCTACTTGTAGGAATACAAATGGCTCTTATCAATGCATTTGTGCAAGAGGTTATGAAGGAAAAGACTGTACTATTAATACAGATGACTGTGCTTCATGTAAATATAATTTGTATTATATATTACATAAATTTGTAATTATTGTTTCATTTGGTTTTGTACTAGAATGAGAATTTATTTTTATTTTAGATCCTTGTCAGAATGGTGGTACATGTCTCGATGATATTGGGGATTATACGTGTCTTTGCGTTGATGGATTTAAAGGGAAACACTGTGAAGTAGACATAGATGAATGTGAACCTAGACCTTGTCACAATGGAGCAACGTGTAATCAGTATGTTAATTCGTATACTTGTACGTGTATGGTAGGATTTTCTGGTATAAATTGTCAAACAAACGATGATGATTGCACAGACAGTAGTTGTATGAATGGTGGAAAATGTATAGATGGTATAAATAATTATACCTGTACTTGTTTACCTGGGTAAGTAAATAATAATATATGTTTTGATTTTTTATTTCTGCATATATTTATTTAATTTATCTTTTTAACTGTATATTTATTTAATAATTATGTTTATTTTTAACAGTTATACTGGTTCAAATTGTCAATCTCGTATAAACGAATGTGACAGTGCACCTTGTTTAAATGGAGCTACATGTCAAGATCATATTACATACTACACTTGTCATTGTCCTTATGGGTATACTGGAAAAGATTGTGGAGAATATGTTGATTGGTGTGCAACAAATCCTTGCTACAATGATGCCACTTGTCATCAGACAGAAAATCAGTACAAGTGTTATTGTGCACCTGGCTGGACTGGCAAAGTTTGTGATGTAGAAATGGTCAGTTGCAAAGATGCTGCTCTTAGGAAAGGAGTGAAAATAACGGAACTATGTAATAATGGAACTTGTGAAGATATAGGAAATTCTCACAGATGTCATTGCGTTGAAGGATATATGGGATCTTATTGTCAAGATGAGATAAATGAGTGTGAGTCTGCACCATGTCAGAATGGAGCTACATGCAGGTATGTATTAGTTGATGATTACAGTTCATTTAAAAATACATAATGTAATTTCTTATTTTTCAATTATATACAAGATGTGTCTTAATTCAAATTATTTTAATATTTGATTGTATTTAATGTTTTATTTTACACCCATATTTTGATTATTATTTACAGAGATTTGATTGGTGGTTATTCATGTCAATGTACAAAAGGATTCCAAGGTCAAAATTGTGAATTAAATGTTGATGATTGTCAACCAAATCCTTGTCAGAATGGAGGTACTTGTCACGATCTTATCAACAACTTCAGCTGTTCTTGTCCGCCTGGTACAATAGGAATTATATGTGAAATCAACATAGATGATTGTGTAAAAGATGCATGTCATAATAATGGAACGTGTACAGATAAAGTCGGCGGTTTTGAATGTAAATGTCCTCCGGGATTTGTCGGGCCACGTTGTGAAGGAGATATCAATGAATGTTTATCAAATCCATGTTCAAAACCTGGTACACTTGACTGTGTTCAGTTGGTTAATAACTATTACTGTAATTGTAAAGCTGGTTTCATGGGTCGTGATTGCGAAGTTAAAGTCAATTTCTGTGATAGTTCACCTTGTCAAAATGGCGGTGTTTGTACGACAGTCCAAGCAGGTCATCAGTGTGCATGCACTGATGGTTTTTATGGAAATAATTGTGAATTCAGTGGCTATAATTGTGATTCAAATCCCTGTTTGAACGGAGGCACATGTCGTAATTCAGAAGGAGGTAGAGGTTATCATTGTGAATGTCCGATAGGAACAACCGGTACCAACTGTGAAATTGATGCTTTTGATGAATGCAGTAGTAACCCATGTAGACATCCGGGAGCTTCTTGTCAAGATAGATTAGGTGACTATATTTGTTATTGTCCGCAATCACGGTCTGGAAAGAATTGTGAAATATATGACCCGTCATCACCGCCAGGATGGAGGCAGTCAAACAAAGGTGTTTATAAAAATACTCCTTCTGATAGTGAATTACAATATCAACGTGATCAGTGTATTAAGAAAGGATGTATAGCAAAACGAGGAGATATGCATTGTGATGAAGAGTGCAATACTTATGCTTGTGAATTTGATGGAAATGATTGTTCATTGGGAATTAATCCATGGAGAAATTGTACTGCACCAATACGTTGCTGGGATGTTTTTAGTGATGGATATTGTAATGAAGTCTGCAATAATCCACAGTGCTTATTTGATGGAAGAGATTGTGAAAAATCTTTACAACCTTGTAACCCGATTTATAATGCTTACTGTCAGAAACATTATGCAAATGGACACTGTGATTATGGTTGTAACAATGCTGAATGTAACTGGGATGGTTTGGATTGTGAAAATGAACCGCCTGAATTAGCGGAAGGTGCTATTTTAATAGTAATTCTTATGGATATGAAATCTTTCAAAGAAAATCTAGTAGCTTTTCTGAGAGATCTAGGACATCAGTTAAGAACTACAGTTCGTGTAAAACAAGATCAAAATGGTAACGACATGATATATCCCTGGCGAGCATCACTAGGTAATGATTTGAGAAATTCATATGCTGGTCAAAGACATAAAATTGCAATTATGGAACAGAGCGGTGTAAAAGTTTTCCTTGAAATAGATAATAGAAAATGTGTTTATATGCCTGGTGCTGATTGTTTCCCATCAGCAACAGAAGCAGCAGAATTTTTGGCAGCTCAAGCTGCAAGGCACACTCTTTCACCGGCATTTCCAATATTCCAAGTTCAAGGAGTTACGAGCTCAAGTCAACCAGATGTAACAGAAACTTCAACAAATGCAAAATACGTAATGATCGGAGTAATTCTTGTTCTTTTGGCCAGTCTATTAATTGGTGTTTTGGTAGCTACACAGAGAAAACGTGCTTCTGGTGTAACATGGTTCCCAGAAGGATTTTTACGAACAAATTCTGGAACTAGAAGAAGGTCAAGAAGACGTGGGCCCGATGGACAAGAAATGCGTAATTTTAATAAAAATCCTTCAATAGCTTGTATGGATGTTGATATCAATAGTCATGGACATGGAATGAATCATGGTCAACAATGGTCAGATGATGAGACTGATATTCCTCAGCCAAAGAGAATGAGAGTAGAAACAGGGTATTCAAGTGACCATACTGCAATAACAGATTATGAAGAACCTGAGCCAAGAGTTTGGACTCAACAGCATTTAGAAGCAGCTGATATCAGAGCTCCACCTTCTATGTTAACACCACCAATTGTAAGTGTAAATAAATATTACTGTATTTTAATATTTTTCAGAGACTTATTTATAGTTTGAATATTTAAAGATAATTCTAAATAAATAACTGTGTATTTTAGCATGACAATATGGGAGATATTGACGCTCGAGGCCCTTGTGGAATGACACCATTGATGGTCGCAGCTGTTCGTGGAGGAGGAGTTGATACAGGTGAAGAGGATGAAGAAGATAGTGCTGCTGCAGTTATCAGTGATTTAGGTTTGTATTGTTATTAAAAATTAATTTTATATTCAATGAGCATAATTTATACAAATAACAAATTCATTTTTCATTTTCAATTACAGTTGCACAAGGAGCAGAACTTAATGCCACTATGGATAAAACTGGTGAAACACCACTTCATCTAGCTGCACGGTATGCTCGAGCTGATGTGGCTAAACGTTTATTAGATGCTGGAGCTGATGCTAATAGTCAAGATAACACAGGCCGTACACCTCTACATGCAGCTGTAGCTGCTGATGCAATGGGTGTATTCCAAATCCTCTTGAGAAATAGAGTAACAAATTTAAATGCTCGTATGCATGAAGGAACAACTCCATTGATTCTTGCTGCAAGACTTGCTATAGAAGGAATGGTTGAAAATCTGATAAATGCTGATGCTGATATTAATGCTGCTGATAATTCTGGAAAAACTGCTCTTCATTGGGCTGCTGCTGTTAATAATGTTGATGCAGTAAATATCTTATTATTACATGGAGCAAACAGAGATGCGCAAGATGATAAGGTATAATAATTTTGTTATAGATTTCTTTGAATAAAATAATATCTTAGAAGTAAATTATAATTTTTTAACTTTTATTTCTAGTAAATTTACTTGTATATATATATATATTTATTTAATTTTTTGATTTCTATTTCTACAGGATGAAACACCGCTGTTTCTCGCTGCAAGAGAAGGATCGTATGAAGCGTGTAAAGCTCTTTTGGATGCATTCGCAAATCGAGAAATAACTGATCATATGGATCGTCTAGCACAGGATGTTGCAAGTGAACGTTTACATCATGATATAGTCAGACTACTTGCTGAACACGTACCGAGAAGTCCACAGATGGTGACAGTACTACCTAGCGGTCAGTTTGTTAGTTCACCTGGGGCAAATCATCAATTAATAACACATCCTACAGTGATTGGACCAGCACCAAAACAAAGTAAATCAAAAAAGAAACCACGAGCTGCTGTGGCTACTCCAACAGATTCAACGAGTCCGGAAGTTGAAGGAGCGAGCGTTACCGTTCGCCGTAAACCGAGTATAAAGAAACTTCCCAAGAAAACCGGCCCAAATTTATTACAAACAGAAGTTCCACAAAGTGTTGAATCAATGACATCTAGTATGAGTCCTGTTGAATCTCCAATGACTAATCTCCAAGATCAGCCAAGTCCGTACGATTCGAATTTGTATTCTAATGCAATGCAGATGCATGGATTAGACAATATATTAACTGGTACGAACCAGCCTCCGAGTTATGAAGATTGCATCAAAAATCCTCAAATACAAAACTTACAACAAAATGTCAGTCTTGACACTTATGCATATGAATTAAGAAATTTCCCACATGAACAGTTGATGATTCATCAGAGACAAATGCAGCAGCCAAATACTTTAAGCCCACCATATTCAAACCAATCACCTCCTCATTCAGTGCAGTCGAACATGTCTATGTCGCCGCAGACGTATATCGGGTCTCCTTCACCAGCAAAATCGAGGCCGAGTTTACCAACAAGTCCAACACACATTGCAGCAATGCGTGCAGCAACACATCAGAAGCACGGAGGTGTGCCGCAAGCACAGAATTTACCGATGGGTTTTGATTTTGCTCAAGCGAGCGTTGACCTTCCACTAGCGTATGCATCTGCAGGAAATCAACAGACGGCACAACAGAATTCCGGAATGCAACTCGGCATTACGACGCAACAGTATCAACAGAATTATCAATATCTTACGCCTCCATCACAACATTCAGTGACCGATGCAACACCTCAACATATGATGCAAGCACCGGATAATTTTCCTACACCGAGTCCGGAAAGTCCCGGCCATTGGTCATCTAGTTCACCACATTCGTGCAACTCTGACTGGTCGGAAAACATCACCAGCCCTCCGGTCGCGTACATCGCTGGAGGACATCAAAGCAATAAAGGTGCAGAAGCGATATATCTCTAAATAAACATGAACATTTAAGGTTATGTTAAATTATATTCAGCGTTATGGAAGTAAATATTTATAAATATGTGTGTATGTATATGTTGACTTTTGAAGTTATAATAACTTATACAGCATCGAAATAGTATATATTTTTATATAAACGTGGACTTTTCTAATTACAGCCGACTTATTATTAATTTAATTTAAAATTGCACTAAAGAAGTAATCAATTAAATTCGATATGTAATGAAATACACAATTTTCAACATTTCCGAGTCCATGTAAATCAGTGACGCTGAAATTATTACTATTTAAAGTAAGCGAGAACTTTTTTTAAGGTCACATTAACATATACTCTTGTTAAATCACTATTAAATAAATAAAAGTACACTGTATTAATAAACTTAAACCTTGTAGACAGTGATCTATAATTTGTAAATTAAAAAAGGATTATATATCGTTATTTATATACTATAAATATCAAAACGAATTTAAGTTTATTTATAATGATTCTTTAGGTCATTGTTACCTATTCATTTATGCAATTATCATGAGTTTATTAATTCAGGAGTATATATTATTAAAGTTAATTAAAATAATCGTGTTAAAATATTTTCGAGTATATGTTTTGTATCTTACGCGAATGTCATAATAGAAAAGTCTTGTGAAAAGTGCGCGTATGTGTTTGGACGCCTCATGAAATAAGAAATGTAATGTTTCCGAATGTCAACGCCTTAGCTTGCCCGAACGGATGGATCGATCCGACGAGGGACTGTTTTTAACGTTCTCGTATATATGTGTAGCATATTGAAGAAACTTGATCTCTCATGCATTGTTTCTGCCAGTGAATACATTTTAATATATTATTTCTTGTTATCAAGTAATAATTTAATCGGTAGGGTAAATAACCTGTATTTCTTATCGTATAAAGTTCTTTCATTAATGTGCCTTGACAGAATCATTACATTATTTTAGTAATATTAAGATGTAACAGTTTTCAATGATAGTACGAGGTTTTTTACATTGGAAATTTTTTTAATAAGTATAAAACTTGTACATAGAAATACATTACATTATCATTAGGTTAAAAAAAACATAGTATAAGAAATTAGCTTCTAAGGTTTTTAGATTTGTAATTATTTTTCAATGGAGATTGAAAATTTACATATAAAATATTTTATTTTACGATATAAGAGACTTGTTATTTATGAAACATTATAAATATTCATATTTAAATATATGATTAATGTGTGTGTGTATTTATGCATAATGTACATATATACATATGTGTGTGTATATATATTTATATATATATATATATATATATATATATATATATATATATATATATATATATATATATATGTACATACATATACATACATACATGTACAAATACAAATTAATATATTTCATGAATTACTATTAAAAATAATTATTTTTGACCTTTTTTTATTCATGTCAAAAAAAAAGCAAGTCTTGAATAACGTGAAGTAATATTGATATAAATATATTTTATCAAGGCAGTAACGGCGGATAAAAAGACACAAATATTGTATAGAAAATGTATTTCAGAAAACTAGTAATTATTTTTCCAGAATCTATATTTAATGTACCTATTAAAATTATTTTTATATTAAAAAAAGATTCAAGTGTCCTTTCCAAATGTAAAATTGTAACTTTTATATTCCAATTAGTTTAGTAAGATCTTGTTAGGCTCTGTGATGAAATAAATATATCATAATATTCTCTATTTTCCTTTTTTTGTAACTATTTGTATTAATGTAAATGTAATAATTAATGGTTTTCAGGTATTTTTCCTTCTATTAAAAAGTAACTGTCTTCTATTAGTTAATATCTTTATATTGTCAGGATTACTAATTTTTTCCATTTACAATGTACGCTCTGATATCTTTCAGTCGTAACAATTTTCAGTATTTGTTATACATATATATATAGTTACGTATCATGACGAGGTATTTCGGAACAAGGAATTAATTTTAAATAAATAACAAATCAGTGTACTTTCGATACTTTTTAATATTCTTTTTCATTTCTGAATCTGTTTTTAATTTCTGAATTATCTTGTGTGAGTGTAAATGAAAAACAAATTTTTACCAAAATACTTTGTCATGATTTTTTTATATATAAATTTTTGTATTATTTTTATTGTTAGAATTTTGTCAGCTGTTTTGTCTATGAACCATACAAAATATAATTGTGCATGATTTATACACTTTAATTTGATTATACTTATACGATTTTATAGACAAAATAAATGTATTATATTAAATTTCTGATTTATAAGTGTTTTATTTTTAATGTTCTTAAATCACAAATTAATTTACCTTAATTATTATATATAGGTCGGAGAATTAAAAAGAAAATATTGATATCTATTTATAAAAAGGAATTAATGTAGAATAAGTAAGAATTTTTTGGAAAATAAATTGTAAGTTTACTGTTCAAGTTTGTATTTGGAATATTCGTCGACGAAGTCAATACGAGAGTCGTTTGATAAGTATGGTAAAAAAGTAAGAAAAACTAAATTAAAAAAATAATTTAATTAATTAAATTAAACAATAAATAAATTTACCATACTTATCAAACGATCCTTGTAGTGCCTTTTCGCTGACCGCTCTAGTAAGAACGATAATGTTATGAAATCCTATTAGAATAATTATGACATACAGTTATTATTTCTAAAATCCTGGAGATTTTATGAAGTGCACACATACGTACATACTCGTGTTTATAAAAATGTGAATTCAATATATATGTTCCTAACAATTACTTCTCTTAATTATGACAATAAGTAACAATTGTACAATGAAAATATTATTTCAAACAACTTTTATTAAAATTTATTTTTAATAAAAAATTTAATACATAACTTAGTTCACCAGAACCGTACTAATTAATTTTAAAAATGTTTTTAATTACAATTGGTTTAATGGCTCTGGGTATACGGTGATTCATATTGATCATGAAGTTCATGTACTTATCGAACAGAATTGAAAAAAATCATTTTTCAGTGGCAATAACGATAAATTATGAATTCATCGTTAATGGGGCAAGTTTTTTTTTCTTTGCAGTTTAGATGTTATAAGTCCTCTATGTTTTCATGCCTAGTTCATTGACGTACCCGGGGGCATATAAGCCCCGATGTCCATCATTCATCATCTTATAATTGTTTCTAGGTCTTTTCATAATTTTCAAGGTACATCGATTCACTCTGGGAAAAATTCAAAAAACCCAGATGTTTTAAAATTTTTCCCAGAGCGAATCGAATAATGGCCCATCAAATTAATAGGAGCAAATTCTCAATTTAAGTATATCGACAGCAAGTCACGTACTTATTGTATAAACATTGCCATTGTGAACAATGCAATCATTTTATGAGGAATTAAAAACAGGACTATTAAACCGACATCATACATAATTAATAGTAAATAAATATAAATATATATATATATATATATATATATATATATATATATATATATATATATATATATATATTTATTTATGTACACATACACATATTACTGACAAACTAGAGAGAAATATCATCTTTTGGTAACATTGTAAATAGAAGGAAATGGACATGTATACCAACGTTTTAGTTCCTTTGAAGTTGTTGGCAATTGACATGGTCTCAGTTGTCGGAGACCCAGAAATTTAATCAGTTAATATATTAATCATCAGTGTAGGGATCGTATTTAAATATGGTGCAAAAGAAGGTAAACTAGTCTGTCTTCTGCCTTTTATGATCAATTTAAGAAATCTACCATGTATTTTAACATCAGATGTAAAAAAAATGTGATCATTGTGCGGTGTTGATTAAGTTGATAATTTTAATTTTTTTACTTTACGTAGTATGGTTTTTTTGAAAATATTCTACGAAACTATGTCCAAAATTATCGATTTATTATTAATAATTATTTAGTTACTATATTTAGTATTGATTGAATAAAATGTTATGGTGAGGTTATAAACATGTGAGAAAGCATGTAAGTTATGTTTAGTGAGACATATTTTTAATCATTTCGAGATATTCTATGTGCTATAACAATAAATAAGTAAAAAAAATATATACATTTAAAGTGATACATTTTTCTTTATATTAAATATGTAATTCAATATCTAAATATATAATTTTCACTGTATTATTAAATTAAAATTTCATATTAGTTTGTTATAAATGTTTAATACATTAAACAAATCTGTTATATCTAGATTATGAAAATAATTTATTTCAAAAACTTTTTAGCCGAAGAAGAAGGGAGGTAAGAAAGTAGCAGCAGCTCCACTTGCTGTTAAAAAAGTTGAAGTTAAGAAAGTTACAAATCCGTTATTTGAGAAGACTCCTCGTAATTTTGGAATTGGTTAGTATGTGTATGATGTGTTCAAGTAATGTATATTATTTATTTAAAATTATTTAAATTTCTAGGTCAGGATATTCAACCTGCCAGAGATCTTTCACGGTTTGTTAAATGGCCAAAATATATTCGTATTCAACGACAAAAAGCTGTTTTGCAGAAGAGGTTAAAAGTACCACCACCAATCAACCAGTTTACACAAACTATTGATAAACAATCAGGTTTGTTTTTTTATTAGATTTGTTAAAATGTCTTTCATAGTTTTTTTTATATATTTACATATTTTTAAATTTTAATTTTTGTAGTATTTTAAACATAAGTGCTGTTAATGATTGATTTCTTTTATTGTATCATTGATGATTATTATGATCTCAAATAATTTGTTAAACATTAATTTTGACTTATAATTTTCATTTAACAAAATTAACAGCACAGTATTAAATTATGGAATTTGTATTTATATTTTTGAAATATATTTGCTAAATGTCATGATGATTGCTTAGTATTTGCTATCTGATAGTGTTATGCGGAAAAACTTGCTACCACTTAAAACTACTGAGGCATTTAGCTCACTTCAAGTTAAAGCACAAATATTTAATATGTGCAAAATTGGTAATGTTTTATTAATTTTTTTAGCTACACAATTATTTAAACTTTTGGAAAAATATCGTCCAGAGTCTGCATTACAAAAGAAAAACCGATTAAAAGCGCGAGCTGAATCAAAAATTGCTAAAAAAGATCATCCTCCACCTAAAAGACCTAATACTATTCGTGCAGGCGCTAATACGGTTACAAAACTAATTGAACAGAAAAAAGCTCAGCTAGTTGTGATTGCCCATGATGTTGATCCTCTTGAGGTAATTAATTTAAACATTATTTCTTAGTGTTATTTGTATTTTGTTATAGTGTTTTATTTAAAATTATATTTACTATGATGCATTAGAATTTCTTCACCTGAGTAAAACTTTTGTTTGTTTTATTTAAAATGATGTCGATTGACACTGAGTATATGATCAATACTTATATTTTGGTGTGTGGTTTTACCAAAAAAATAAATAAGTTAATTTTTTCAGATTGTACTTTTCCTTCCTGCACTTTGCCGCAAAATGGGTGTTCCATATTGTATTGTGAAAGGAAAAGCACGTCTAGGATTACTTGTAAGACGTAAAACTTGTTCTACTCTTGCTTTAACACAGGTAATTATTTATATTGCTATAATGTTTGTAAATATTAAAAATAAGTAAAAATTCCTTAATTTTATACTTATTTCTTTATTATTTTTAATGTCAGTAGTCAATATATGGCATTCAGTTCAAAATCAACTGTTTAATGATGTAAAATTATTAATGATCTTGAAGTATAATTGAAGAATTCAAAACGAGCTTTTTAAATCTGAAAACAGTTGTATAAAGTGAATAAATATTTATGATAATTTCTTGGACCATTTATAAAATGAAATTGATTTGTTTATTAGGTCGAGTCTGGTGATAGAGCAAATTTCAATAAATTGATAGAAGCTATCAAAACTAACTTTAATGACCGTGCTGATGAAATCAGGCGTCACTGGGGCGGTGGTCTACTTGGCTCAAAATCAGCTGCCCGTATTGCAAAATTAGAAAAGGCAAAAGCGCGAGAGTTAGCTCAAAAACAGGGTTAAATTGTGTTGACTTGTGCGCCTGCCTTTACAGTAAAGTATTTTGTAATTACTTTTTTTGTATAGACAGGAGTAAATAAAAAATAAAAAACCTATTATCTTTTCTTTATTTCTTTTAATATTCAGTTAATTGCCTTATAAAAAATTATTACTGTATGTTTATAAAATATACCCATTTTATAGTATTTGTAATTAGTTTATTTAATGTAATTTAGTTATAAGTTACCTGTAATTTGTTTCTTTTGAGTATTTCATTTTGGTTTGGTTATATCTTAAGCAAATTAATCAAATTTTTAAATCTTTTTTTTTGATAATACTATCAGAATTATACATGAATTAAAATTATTTCTTTATAAATAAATAATGCTTTTAAAGTTAATTATTTAATGGAAGAACATAAGAATTGTTAATAGTAACCATTGATTTCATTTTTGCCAGTTGGTATTTGAATCTGTTGAAAATCTTAGTACATTTTATATAACCATTATATAAACTTCATTATAGTGAAATGTTAAAGAAACAGTTAAATTAGTTTAGTGTCAAGAAAATAAAATGTTCATTATGTGTTTTTAAATTAATGTATTTTTAATAGAATGAATTTCATCAAGAGTTATTTATTTCCATATAGGTAAGAGTCTTTTAAATTTGAATTTTTAAACATTTCAGTATTTAGCATATATGTTTGATTGAAGTTTTATTTTCATTTGTACTCTTATTTGTCAATATGATAATATGTAATGTTGCATTATTTTAAAAAAGGCAACAGTGTTAACCATACTGCAAACGAGATTTGCACTGTTTATGGGAGTAGTTTTGTAAGTGTTCAAATAGTTCATATGTGGTTTAGGAGGTTTGGAGTTGGTAATTTCAAACTAGAAAATGAAATACACAGCAGCCATCTGTTCACTACAGATACGGACCTCATCAAGGTCAAGGTTGATGAAAATCCGCGATTTGAAGAGATTAGTTACTAGGTATGAGACGTGGATCTTCTATGAGAATATTAACCATAAACACTGATATAAAAAGCCTTTAACAGTAGTATGACCCGATCTTTACCTGAAAAAAGTTTTAATGTCTATTTGGTAGGATTGGAAGGGTGTCAATATGTCATTATAAACTCCTTCCACAAGACAAAACCTTTAATTCAATGCAATACTGTTCCCAACTGGACAAATTGAAGGAAACAATTAGAAAAAAAATAGCCAGAATTAACGAACAGACGAGGTATTATTTTCCAGCATGATAAGCTAGGCCCCATGTGACTTTAGCTATTAGAAACAAATTGTTAACATTTGACTGGAATGTTTTACTTCATCCTCCGTCCTCTCTGGATATTGCTCCATGTGATTAATATCTATTTCTTTCATTAAAAATTCTCTTCACAATAAAAGGTTTAGTTCAATAAATGACATAAAATGCACTTGGAACAGTATTTTGTTAGCAAACCACAAAATTTTTGGAAAGATGGTATTATGTGGCTTCCAGAAAGATGGAAGAAAATAAGAATAGAATGGATCATATATAATTTAGTAATATAACATAAAATATTGTACATGTATTACTAGTAAAACAAAATGAACTTTTGGTACAATCTAATATAATATAGATACAATCAAACTATTTATTACTGCATAAATGGCTTTCATAAATTTTTCCATTTCAAACAATACATTATTATCATTTTTCAATAAAATTGCTTGTAATCTTATGCTATTCTTTATTAATCTTTTTTGTCACTTTTATTGCATACATTTCAGTCAATAATTTTTGCTCACTCATTGTTTTTTTCTTATAGTACATTCTACGCATTTACACTGTAGATTCATTACTTTTGTGATTATATCTTTGGATTGTATTTTCTTTTAGATTCCATTCTGTAATTTTCCTTTTTTCTTTTTTTTATATAATATTTTCACACTTCCTAGTTATTCGATTTATTAATTATTATATTTTAATGTTTATTATATTTATTAATCATTATATTTGTTTTACTATCATATATACAAAATAATAGAGTATATTCAGTAAATATTTTTTTTCAATTAGAGTAAATATTGAGTAGTTTCATTTTGATACATTCCATTTAAATTATATTCTTCTGTTATATATATATATATATATATATATATATATATATATATATATATATATATATATATATATATGTGTGTGTGTGTGTGTGTGTGTGTGTGTGGCTTGGAGCTCCACTAGCCCTATGACTTGAGACTATCTCTCCCTCTTCCCACAGTGGCACAGAAATGCTGTAATCTAAATTAAATTTAAGTTAATGCTGAGATTGTATTATACAATAGTTTTCATTAAAATCATTTAGTATTTACAATTATCTAAAAATTAATGACAGTATTTATCAGAATAACGCTATCATCGGCATTGCGGATGTTATTTATACCATCACTATTATCAATTATTTCGGTCGATGATTGTTTGAGGGTTTTACGAAAAATAATTTTTTAATAAAAATTAAAGACAAGCAGCAAGATGATACATTTCCGTTTTACATCATTTCGTATTCTTGTTTTTAGAGAATGTGTATTATGCTGTTGTATATGAAATGGTGGATTTTGGGGTGCAGTAAAATAAGCTGCGATTTCATAATAAAAAGCATTATATTTGATATTACGGTTAAACTATCATTGAAGGATTATGAAATTATTTCTAATCTAGGTTTCAATGATAGCGGACATTTAAAAAGATGAAAAATGGAAATCAGTCTAGAATATATACGAGTACTCAAGAAATATCAAGAGAGCATTTCAAGTTGACATAGTAAATGAATAAATCGAAAAGGACTGGTTTCAAATGTTTCGACCAGAGAATATGAAGCTTGAAAGGATCCCCAAAACTAGTCATTGACAACGACTAAGTTATATATTAGTGGAATTTAATCTTAAAGGGATCTTGTGGAGAAAGTAGACGTGTACTACTGGACAGTTTCTCGTCACTTTCAACCACTTGAATAAGTTCAGAAGCTAGATAAGTCAGTTCTTTATGAGTCCATTGCAAGAAACATCACATACTGACGGGAAGTTTGCAATTGATCCTCGCCCGGAACAGAAGCGAGCTGTTTTGAGTAAAGTAGTGGTTTGTAGACAAAGTGGAAAGAACTTATAGATAAGATGGATTCAAAAAACTCCCAAGATTGGTTATTCAGTAAAAAATAAAAAAGAACCTGATTTGTAAGGAGACGGTGTTTTAAATAGAATAGTAACATGTGATGAAAAATGGATTCTATACGATAATCGTCGATTTACACAATGGCTGAATGATGACTTCGAAAAATATGTCAAAACTAAGCCTTTATCTAAAGAAGTAATGGTGTTTATTTGGTGGTATACAGCTGGCGTTATTTAATATTCGTTCATGAAACTCGGTAAAGCAATTAATACTGAGAAATACTGTTTTCAGTTAAAAGAAATGCCTCAGCCTCTTTCCACCAGATTAACATTTTTTAAAATATTTAAATAATTTTCTGACGCAAAAAAAATTAACAATGAAACAGTAGTTAAAAACGTTTTCAAAGAATTTATTAACTATGAAAATTCGGATTTCTATAAAACATGCTTGAATGTACTTGTATTTCGTTGAGAGAAATGTGTTGGTCTGATGATATTTATTTTAATTAATAAAAAAATATTTTTTAAAAAGTACAGATGTTTAAAATTTTACTAGAAAATTCGCCATTTCATGTGCAAAACCTAATAAATTATTACTTGTACGCAAATCGTTCGATGTTAATTCTGATGTTTCATTTATCAATTTGATAGTTATTTAATATGTCTATAAGCTTATCATGTTGTACTCAAGTCGATGATTTTTTATAATCTTAATTTAAAACGTTTTTATTGATAAAGTTCTGCTTTTTCTTCCATTGAATTTTAGGTATTGCCTGTTGTTTTTTGACGCCAGTTTCTCTCATAACTCCATTTCGATTGAAGATGATTTACAACTTTTTACTCATCTCTCAGTTGGTTTTACAAGTTTTCTTTCTCATGCCTACTTTTGATTCATTACTGATTAATGAAGTTAACGAATTTTTTGTTTGGAAATTTAATCAGTTTAGTAATGAATAAATTAATCTATCTTGTCGATTTTTATAAACATTTTAAAATATATTTCATATGACAAATTGTTTCCATTAATGTACATTAATTTTAATACTAATGAATTTTCATCCCTCAACACCACAATATGTTATAAAGTATTCAATAATTATTTATTGTTCACTTTGTTGTGTATAACAATAATGGTCTAATGCGCATTTCAACAGCAATGCCATTATTATCAGAGTCTTTTTTGAGGGTGATAATTTATTTGTGTTAAAATGAATTTATCACAGTTTTAAAATGAATAGTACATTTATAGTGAATTTTATAAATGTTTTCTTTTCGTTTTTTATTCATTAAATCGTTTAGTAAATATACTACTTTCACAGATATTCTTCTATATGTATTTTACAAAACATTTTTGTAGATATTAAAGAATAAGTCGGAAAATCTGCGGTGCGGACCTGTTTATACGTACTAAGCACTTGCTATGTAAAATTGAATTGGGGGTTGAAATGGTCAGTAGTTGCGCGAGTGTTGCCCAGATGTCAGACATACTGACAGCACAACTTTCTACTAGGTTAAAATGTCTAGTGGTTGTGTTTGTACTTATCAGCCGACATTAAAATAGAAAAAAGTCCTATTGCCAAGGGACGAAAACGATTCAAGTCAATAGACAACGTGTCGCTAGATGTACATGTGCTCAATTTATTAATTGAAAGACATGACAGTGCGTCGTTTTTATTAATTACTTCGCGTTTGTAACGCAACGTACTGACGTTGTAACATAAACGTGTGCACATTGGTGTATGTGTGTCCATATACACGAGCCACTCTCATCTGTATTATTTTTTTTTTCGTTCGAATTATCGAATTATTTGTCTTCGTTTCACAGCGAAGCGATAATTTCGTAAAGGTGAGTCATATTTATATTGGTCGAGTTCGTTATTTATAAACGCTCAATGCTCATACTGTTTGTCAATTCATATATGCACGCCAGAATGAAACAGAACGAACATGCAGCATTTCTTGCCGACGACGATGACAGTTCTGATATAATTCGAAAAGTTTAATCGATATTTAAATGGCTACACTTTTACATATGTATATACATATTTTAAATTGATTTTCATTTATACATAAGTAAGTTTGGTCACTAATATAAGTGTATTTGTACAAAACAAAATGAAACTAATACAAAAAATATTATTTTTTATATTTTATTGATAATATTATTTAAAAATTATTCATCACACGCACCACTTATAAAAGTATAAAGGTTGCTGATTTCATTAAATTTTCATTTAAAGTTTCAATATTTTGACATGGTTGTGTGTAAGCGTTCTCTTCTAAGATATTCCACAGGTGGTGGTTTAAAGGACTGTCTGAGTTTTCTGAAAATCAATCTTCAACAATGATGAATTCTGGTAAATTGACCTCTAATCAAACTTATGTCAATTTCGTCCTGTGTACCGGAGTTTAATTTCATTGCAAAATCTGATTCTTTTCTATTAACATGGTATCAGTTAGAGGCTTTATTATTTTCTCTAAAATGTCATTTTGATAATTAACTGTCTTAGTTTTTAATATTAACTGTCTTAATTTAATACCCTGCTCACGAAAATATAGTTAAGTGACGTCGACATATACCACTTTTCACTAAACTATCACCGAACCAGGGTAAGGGCTTTTTTTGTCTTCAGGATTTTTTCAACGATTTTCCCGTTAGTCGTGAACGTACACTTTGTCATTTTGCCAATCGAGTTTTCCTTCTACAATATTTTTTTTTCTACTTTAAAAAAGATTTGTCAGTACTTAGCGTTCGCATACCTTAAACATTCATGTTAGTAACTTTTATTTTCTCATGACTCTTATATAACATAAAACTATTATGAAATACTGATCCATCTTATGGTAGACTTCAAATCTGATGTCTTCTTTAATAATACAGGACATTGTTGTAGACGGAATTTTCATCTTCCAGACCACGATTTTTTGTTTACAAGGTGGATTTCTATAAATTTTCTTCACTGAAGAAAATTTAAGATTATGATGGGAAGAAGTTATGAATAATAATAAAAAATATATTTTGAATTAAAATTAAAATGTCATTTTTTTGTTTCATTTCAAAACTTTCTCCAAAAAAACCCTCACTCTTTATGGGATAACTTAATGCTATTCATTCTGTCATTTTTTACTTGCTATTTTTTGTCTCAGTACATTTGAAAACTGATGAAGTCAATGATTTTTTTGTCATATAGCTAGTGGTCTTTTTTGAATCTATTTAATTTTAATTTTTGGTTACTATTACGAAATTTAAAAGTACAATTTTTTCATAGTCGATTCTAAAATAGTTTATTATTAATAATTTTATTATAATTTTTATCGTTACAAGTTTTTCCAACAAGATTTTCCAAAAAACTGTAATAATTCTACGGAGTGTATAATTTACCAGATTCTTTTTAATTATATGTATTAAAATTATTTAATTTTACTAGGAATTCTAAAAATTGCATTATTTATAGTGATAATATATTTTTATGACGTAAATAAAAATTAATTATAATCAACTAATTTTTTTATTTGCAATTTGGTCATTCTTTGAAATGAAGGGAGTGACTAAACTTTTGATTAAAAATGTGCTCATGTACATGTGTATACATGCGTGTATTGAGTGCACTTGCATTAATCAAATGGCATTGTAGCGAATAATCTTTGAAAGTCGTTAAACGAATTTCGTACGTAAGTAGGTCGACCTCTGGATATCGATTTGTATTATTTTTATAAAATGACTCATAGGAAAAGTCAATATTAATATTTCATTATGTACCTACATTCTATTTTGTTAGACAGCCTGGTGTCACAAAGTTGAGTAATCACCTGCACATACTGATTTTTTTCCTATAAAATTATCTAATATTTGCGAATTGACATATGTGTCTATTTGTTTACATGTGTTGATATATATATATATATATATATATATATATATATATATATATGTGTGTGTGTGTGTGTGTGTGTGTGTATATTTATATAACTACACTACATAAAAAAATATTGTACTTGGAAAGTGTATTTTTTACACATAAATGTGATTTAAAACAGGAATAATGTAAATATCTATAAAAATATATGAAATCAAATGTAAATATTAGATTTTTGTAACTTCTACATTAACACACACACACAAATATATATATATATATATATATATATATATATATATATATATATATATACATAATTCATCAGAAAAGACTAGACGAAGGTGGAAAATTTTGGGAGAGGCCTTCATCCAACAGTAAATTGAAAAGAACTGTTGATGATATGTATGTATGTATGTATGTACAGATATTTTTTATGTAAGGGCACCATTTTGTTTTTGAATAATTTTTGAGCAAAACGAGTGGAGGTAAATTTTTGTATAAGAATGATTTATTTAAGTATTTATAATTATGTATGGACTATGATATCGAACAGATGGTCGCCTCTCGCGGTACAAATCCAAGCTTTTTCAATAACATTTTCCAATATATTTAAACACATTTCCGGAGTAGTGTTTCAAAACAATCATTAAATTCTGACTCTAAGTAACTCTTAAATATTGAAAGAGAGATTGTAATCATAAGTTAAACAAATATTACGTACAGTGGATGTAAATACCATGAAAGGGCATGAACTTGCATTCGAAATAGAAAAAAACATTTTCAATATTTGTTGTAAAATGAAAAAATTGTATAATTTCTTTCTCTTTTGTGTAATTTGTATCTTTCGTAAAGTAAAATAAAATACACAATTTTACATATTATCAATAATAGAGTTTTGAATCAGTAATTGAAAATTATTATCAATAAAAGAGTTTTTTTTTAAATACCTGTGTATTTCCATTATCATAGCATCTAGGCTGAATAGAAATTTGTAGAAAAAATATACGAATTTTATTCTTATTTATAAACCAAATACATTCATTATTAACAAAGATAAAATATTACACATTCACTTTTATATCATTGTATATAAAAATGTAATGATTTTTTTTATTCAACTGAAACGAAATCTGCATCTTGTTAAACAAATATCATTATACATATTATCATTATTAACCCATATTAATCCACTACTGGACAAAAGCCTCACTGAATGCTTCCATTCACTGGTATTTGGTCATATTCACCACGCTGATTGGTGAAGATTTTTTATTCGGAGTTTACTCCCTTATCTTTTCGACAGTTATTTTTTTACAAGATGAGGTTGTCGACCTTCATGCTCAACCCACTGATGCAAACCACTGTGTTACCCAGTCGGTATTAAACCACTATATGAAATAAAATATCAAATTTGCTCGAAGCGATGAAAATCTTTACCTTACATCATTTCATAAAAATATCAGTATTTTCTTCTTTCGCCATCGACAGCACTGGAAAGTTCCGATGCCATATAATATTTTCTATTAAAATTTATGTTAAAATCAATCGGATGACATCAGCGACACATTAAAACGATCGTATGATATTTTCAAGTGTATTGATTTGACTTTAAAATAATTTTCAAATGCGTTTTTTTCGCCGTTCGCAAAAGACTCGTATTCAGTAATATTTATTTATGGAACATTTATTGTTATCCAGTACGTCAGTCATTGAAATATTCATGTCGTTTTTACATTAGATTATTAGAAGCGGTGCGGCGGTTAGCGTAACGTTGTATTTTTAAGTTCTGATTTTTTCAAGGGCTTAACAGTGTCTTTTAACGATTTAGTCAGTGCAATTTTAAATCTTTTTAAAAATGTCAATTATTTTAAAATATTCAAATTTGGACATTTCAAGTAATGAATCTAATATTTTAAAAGTTTGGTTTCTATTTGGACAAACCTCATACATTTTATAAATTTTTGTCGAATTGTAATAAAACAATATTGTTTGTGATATTTATTGAAAATTTATCAATTATTTGAGTATTTTATAAGGTGACCCAAATAGTGTAAATGTATGTCTAAACTTTTCAGCCTCATTTATGTCACCTCTATTCAGATTCAATTGTATTCAACTATTTTTTTTTTATTTTCAGATGCCTTATGTGGGATGTGATTTTCGCTATACATAAAAAATATTTTTGGAAAATTAATGGAAAATATTAAATAATTAGTTTTTTTTAAAAAAAATCGTGTTAGTGAACAAACATGTATTTGGTGAATAATATCTCTGGTTCGTTTGTTCCAATCAGTCAGATTATAGATATAACGTTGCGTTCTAAAATAAAATCGTTTCGAATTCCTTTTCGATAATGTATGGTAAAAAACAAAACGACTGTGCGCGTCCCGATTATTCAATGTTCGTCCATTTTTCGTATATTTGACGCACACTCACGCAATCGTGACATGAGCGCCTCGCCTCGTCTTAATCTACAATTGTTACTGTCTGAGCCATCTTGTAGTACGAGCGCCACGTCACGATTCCAGTTCGAGTTCCAGCAGAGACAACAGAAAAATGTATTCGGAAATTTTACCAGGTAAGTGAATCGTAGATTTTAAATATTTTTTTCATTTTTATTTAGATTGATTTGACACAAGGCCATTGATTTATTACCAGAGTTTATTAGACACGATTTCTTTTTTAAAATTTTAGATTAATTATTAGGTAAATTGTGCGTGATAATCTAACCACCAGTGATTTGTCAAACTCACTAATCCAATGTTTCACAGATTTCAATAATATTAGGTTTGTGATGGATGGTTGTATTATTTTTGTATAACATTTTCATGTTTCTTTTGCCTAAAAAAAAAACAATTTAATATTTACTAATTTATTTGATGGTGGAGACAGTTTTTTCCACTTAAATTTGATGTTAATGTTATTTATTATATAATATAGCCTTTTTGGAGAAAAAAAGCCATAAATTAATTATATCGGTCGCAAATTTATCCTTGACATAATTCTAAAATAACTCTGACGAGATAAAAAAAACGTGGGAAAATCATTAAAGCTATATAAAAAGATAACGAAGTGAATTCAATGCTGGATAAAAGAACTACAGAAAAAATTCAAATGTCGCAGTGAAACGTTTTGTTTAATCATGCAAAAGACACGAATACTTAATGAAATATCGTATTACATGGAATGTACTTGTGAATTCGAAACGCACGCTCGTTGTTGTAGCGATGCGAATAAAATAACTAAATTATTTCTCGCTCCACTTACAACAATGTTTGCGATTCTCAAACACAAAAATTAGATGCAGTGCTTGTTTAAGAAAATTAGCGTTTCAATTGTGGCGTGATGAATAGTGCGATGTTTGTTGTATGTATGTATGTATGTACGTATTGTGTATGGCGAACGGTTCATTCTCACGTCATTTGATGACGGAAACTGGTCAAGTGATGACGATGATGGATGATGATTAAATTAGAAAATGATTTTCGGAATGTTTGCGTTTCGAACGAATTTCATTACGGCGAACGGTCGGATGTTTGCATTTGGTTTATGAGTGTACGTTTCGAGTACGAAAGATTTTAAACATGATTTGATGTGTGACAATTATGCAACTGACTAAAAGTGATTCGAGCAATTGTACTGTTTTATTTATGTACGTACGTAGATTGACATGGGAGAAGAGATTCGAATCTAGGATGAAAGGAGTGGTTCGAAGTGGTTTTGTTTACATATACAACATCATTTGTCATTTTTAATCAAATATATGTTTTTTTTTTTTGAAATATTTTTTCATAAATCATTATATTTACAAAGTTTGTCTAATTATAATGAAACTAAATACAATAATTAACAAGTTTTATTTGATATTTAAAATAATTTTAAGCTTTTATATATGATAGCTCAAATAAAGCTAAAGAGTTAAAATATATATTTGTTTATTATCATTCAGTATCATTTGGGCCACCTTATAAAACCCTTATTTCTTGCTAACAGTTTTTATTATAAAAATCACAACCAACTTTGCTACACCCCGAAATCTATTAGCTTGTACACATGAAATATCAGATTACTGACGATTTATTTTTGCACAAGTCCAAGAGGATTTTTACAGGTTTGTTCCTGTTTTGTAATTTTTTACCATACAAGCGGTTGTTAGTTTTCACTTAGTATGTATTTCAACAAGTACTTTCTTTGTTAACGCTTGAAAATATGTTGTCTATGGAATAAAAATGAACTCTTTTCTTGGGCACAGTGCAGTCGAAGCAAAAAAATGCAAATAAAAGGAACTGTTAATCAATGAATAATACGAAGATAGTACTAGTAATGTGAGCCTTGAAAATGATTTACGTGGAAGATCCACAACCGCCCTAAATAACGACAAATTGAAAAAATTATCGAAAATAATTCTGAGACTACAATATAAGAACTTGTACATCTAGGTGTTTCACCCATGACAGTTTTTCATTATTTAACTCCAATAGAAAAGATAAAAAAACTAGACAAATAGATGCTACATAAATTAATGGTAGGTCAGAAATAACGGTGTTTGGAAATTTGTTCATCATTGGTTGTTTGGAACAATAATGGTCAATTTTTGGATCGTATCATCACATAGGATACGGTCTGGACAGTGGTTAAACTCCCATAGGTACCAAACATTTCCAGAAGTTATCGTTACACCCACATAAAGTTATGGTGACTGTGTGATGGTCTCCAAAAGGAATCACACTATTTATTTTTACTACAAGGACAATCCATCACTGCTACATCTTACTGTCAAGAAATTGAAATTATGCATGAAAAATTAAGATCTCAATAAGCTAAACTAATCAATAGATATGGACCAGAATTCCGACCGCATACCTCTTTAATCACTTTGCAGAAATTAACAGAACTAGGTTATGAAATTTTACAGCATCCTCCATAATCACCTGATTATCACTAATTGATTTTCATCTTTTCAATCATCTTGATCTCTTTTTTTCGAAATAAAACATTTATAAATCAAGAGACCATAGTTGATGCATTGACACATTTTATTTCTTCTAAAGATGTGGAGTTTTATAAGAGATGGAGGGATGTATAGTTTAGTGTCATTTTGGCAAAGAACCCTTAATGTGAATGGTGCTTATTTCGATTAAATAAAGTATTTTTTCTCTATAAATCGTTTCATTTCATTATTGAGATTCGAAAATTTTCGAACTACCCAATAAACACAATTTAAATTAACTTCATAAAGAAGTAATTTGAAATTGTTATATTTTTACGCAATCATCATAAATAAAAACGTACTAGGTAGAAAAATTACCAAACGACAATATTATACTACTAATTAATGAATGTATATTCAACTTCTATTATAATAATATATGATAATATATTTTGAATGGAACCAAATTACACATACGAAATATACATAACTGAATCGAAACCATTTAAGAAGAAACGAGCGGCACTTTGAAATTATCACGTCATCGTGTTTAAACGTTTATGAATTGATAGGACGCACGTATATATTATTTCTCACTGTCTCAGTACCTCTGTTAAGTGATTGAATAGAGTTATAAAGACTTCTGGCAAGGGTCACGCAGCACCTAATGAATGACCTTTTTATTCAATCATCCACTTAGGTTATTAATAGTTCACTTACAAGATTGTCAATTCTATTCTAGGCCTTTGAATGGTACATTTTTTTTTCATATCGAATCGGGCTTCTTTATTGACTTATTTATTTGTGGAGATAAGACATTATTGTTGGTTTAGATGATACAATGGTTGGTTGGATTATTGTGAATAGCTGGTTTCTTTTCATGCAATATAAAATATTAATTCTTATTTGTGCTTCCGGCGTGATAAGAAAATTTCATTTACGAACTTTTATCAACAATTACCAAAGTACAATTTTATGAAATATATATATATATATATATATATATATATATATATATATATATATATATATATATGTATGTATGTATGTACATTAATCATTTAATACACATAGTTATATGTACATATGTATTCAGCCACACCGCTTCGCGTACTATGTCAATGATGTCACACCTCAGACGAAGATTTTAATTCGAAAGATAAGTAGAGACGTGATGAGCATTTGTGCGACTGTTGACGACCGTTTGATTTATGTCAGTAAATTATATTTAAGTGTCATTTCAATTGAGACTGTGACCCGAGGTGACATCTCACTGCGATGTAATCGAATAAACCGCCTGTCAACAAAATATTATAGTCGTGCGCATAGCGCATTACAAGGTTCACTGCATTCGCGTGTTCAGGTTTTTCTATTTTATTTTCATGTCTTTAAATAGTTTTTGAAATATTTACAGACGACGATTATTTGTAATTAGTTTTTCTTTATTCTTGTCAAACAAATTGGCTTGTCGTTACGTTGCAACATAAAAGACAATATATATATTTGGTCTATAGAAGAGTTCTGCCCGTTTTTTAAGTAAAAGAGAATGATAATTATTTTTATTCTTTATTGATATTTAATTAACAATATAATATAATATATTAACAACTTCTCCTATAAAATAACTCGTTGTTAGAAGCTAAAAACTCATTCAGTGTTTTTTTCTTTAATTTTGTCCATTTTTTTAAAAAAATATAGATCCGAAAATAAATGGTAATTGAGGAACATATGCAAAATAAAGATATCACATATTTCTATACACCGTTGTAAGATAACGAAACCATTCATTAACAAAAAAAATAAAATAAAAACCACAATAACCACAATGAGTGTGCAATGTATGTATGTATGTATGTAAATTATCAGCAATATAGAACAGCTGTGTGGACTTTCTGTGGTTAAGATTATATGTGAATATATCTAAATGAGTTTCGCAGAAGAAATAAATCGTTTATATATGCACAAGAGGAAGAGTTTAGACTTGAAAATAATCTGTTTATTAACCGAAAATGTAGATAAACTGGATATTAAACTCATTCAAACGTTTAATTTTATTTGTAAATTATTCAATTACATGCAATTCTTAGAAATGCAATCCAATGAATTAATCATAATGAACGTTTATGATTGTGTATATATATATATATACATATGTGTGTGTGTTTTATTTCACAAAAAAGGAAACAAGAAAAACTTAGAGAATTACTGACCAATTAATCTACTTCTGATGAAATATAAAATTTTCATTAAAATTATTTCAAGATGTCTATAAAGTCAACTGGATTTCACACAGTCGCAAGAACAAGCAAGATTTCGAAGTGAATTTGCTACAATGGATCATATTCAAGTAGTAGATGTTATTACTCGATGTAACGAATATCAAATACTACTTTGTCTTAGATTTAGGAATTATGAAAAAATCTTAAACTCAGACAAAATGGTTGATTCTGATATATATATATATATATATATATATATATATATATATATATATACATACATACACACACATATGTGTGTGTTTTATTTCACAAAAAAAAGGAAACTCTACTGTCAACAATTAAGGCGATTGAAGCGATCGATTTAGTAAAAGTGTAGACCATACACATCTTTGAAGACTTGGCAAAAATTGAGAGAGCTTGGTTGGGAATTTTTTATGCATCCACCGAATAGTTCTGATCTTATACTGTCAAACTATTATTTGTTTCAGTCATTGCAGAACTCCCTTAATGGAGTAAACTTGATTTTAATAGAGACCTGCAAAAATCACCTGTCTCAGTTTTTTGGTCAGAAACCCCAGAAGTTCTACATCGATGGAATAATGGCTCTACCCAAAAAATGGCCAAAGATCATAAATTAAAATGGCACATATTTGGTTTAATAAAAAAATTATAAACAATTTAAAAAATATATTTCAGTTTGTAAAAGGACTTTTTCCATAACCCAATATATACATATATGTATATGCAATTTAACAAATTAAATAAAACAACCCTAAACTAGCAAAAGTAATCGATCATTTATAAATCAGCCAATAATTTCTACCCATAAAATTTGCTTACGCGTAATGCCATTATTTTATTTATTGCAATTGTCAATTTCATTCCGACAGATTGTAGATATATTTCAATCGTGTTAACTGTCTAACACAAACTCTCTCTTTTTTACAACATTAATTGAATAAATGTTATTTTTAGTCGATTACTTCATCGCGAAGATCAGCTGTGCATACGCACACGAAGACAATTTCGCGAATATGTTCTCCGTGGTTTCGCCTGCCTTATAATCTTGTATTTAATTATTGTAATCGCATCAATTGTACTCATCTGTCACTAAATTGACAACAATAAAGAATCGAATTAATTCTGAGAAACGATACTCGTGCAAACAATGAACTGTGGGTATGATTTTTTTCGAACAAAGGTATTGTTTCAACAGTACTGATTTCGTTCTTATTAAAAAATAAATTAAAACCACAAGTGCATATCAAACTATATATATTTTTTATTATTAAACATTATATAAAAAAATTAACGAATAATATTTTCAATATAAAAAATAATTATTAATTCCAAAACCCTAATCATTATTTTGTATTAAACGAATATACGTTTTGAAATATCTTCATTTTCGGTATTCGAGGTTAAGGTATTTTCTATTTATTGTAAATACATGACGTAAATATGTGTCAGATAAATGGCCCCCATGCAGTTGATCGATAGTGTTTAATACGTAAAATAAGTCAAGGCTATTTTGAATTAAATTATGAGTTCACCTCATTACTATTAATCAGTGAATATTTTATTAAAAAAAAAACTACTGCAGAAAAACATCTATGATATGAAATCATTCAGTAAATTATTGATTGCCAGTTTTATTTTAAATTATTGAACACACAATTTTTAAAATAATACGTTTTTATTTTTCAATCAGTTACAGCGTTTAATAAAATATTTGTTATTTGTCAATTTAGTTATTAATAATTTCTTTTCGCGGGATTTATTATTTGGTCAAAATATATTTTTTTGTTACTGTTTGAAATTTAAATTTAAATAATAAAAATGTTTGAAATTGTTTTCGATGAAATCCAGTTGTTATGGATGATTTACAAAAAATGTAAAAATTTATATAAATATAACAGTACCACAATGCTCAAGCCACTTACTTTTGATGGAGTTTGTTAGTGCTGATGAGGCTGATGATCCACCACAGAGATTTGAAAATCGCCCTCTTTCGTTCAAACAGGAACAGTCAACGATTGACTACCAATTTTCGAATCTTGAGGTCAGTAGATATCCTTGCCGATTTTTACAAATTTGTGATTTTTATTTCACGTCGAGATGAATAAAGAAAACGAGCAATTAAATTTTAAATCATGTATATTCTAAACTAACGAAACATCAATATTCAATTTTATTTTTAAATCATTACAGCATATTCAAACAAATTAACTACAATATTTGTATTTTCTCGGTATGTCTTTTAAGTTACTTAATTACATACTTTATTAGCTGGTGGTAGTTTCGAATTCTAGTAATTATCTGTAATTCATTCTTAATGATATTTTAATATATCTAAAAATGATTTCAACATGACGCCACTGTCATATTGAGTATCTCGATGCGTCAATGGATAAATAGCACGTGTTACGCACGTGCGCTCAGCTGCGTATGACTGAAAAAGCGGTGATGTAATCAGGAAATGCGAATTAAACAGGTATAATTAGTCTCATGAGTTGTTTGTTTAATATCTGTATGTATACATAATGTCATCCTTGTATATTGGAGACCTTACGTTGGTCAGAGGGCAAACAATTACACTACAAATAAGGAATTAGGCACGGAAACTTGATACGAAACAGTCCAAGAAATTATAGATAGATAGATACAGTAGATAGATGTAATGAAAATCAAATACAACAATAGATTACATTCGAGTAGTAAAAGAAGTTATTACTCAATCAAATACTAGTCAGTCTTGAATTTATAAATTATGAAAAAGCTTTCGATTCAGTCAATGTCAGCGATATTAAATGCATTGAAAAAATCAATAAATTGAAACAGTATACAGCTGGGTCTGTTTTTGTGCGGAGTATTTTAATGCGATTTTCAAGTTATGCGATTCATATTTCTTCTTAGTATCTTTTTATATGATTTTTTTTAAGAATTCCTTTAAGCGGTTATTTAATTCGACGAAAAGCTCTTCAGTTTTATGAACAAATGAAGAAATCAGAGCCATTTACTTCTGCTTGTCAAACTGATAAGAAATTTTCAACTAGCAAAGGATGGTTAACCGGATTTTTATATAGGAATGCACTGCATAATGTGAAGATTACAGGTGCGATTGCATCGGCAGATGAAGAAGCTGCCAAATTTTTTTAAACAGTGTTACGTTAAACGCAGTTTTTAATTTATATTGGATAAACTAGAAAATGAGTCAATAACAGTAACTGACGCTTGGAAAAAAATTTCTATCTTTGACTATAAATCATGTTGCATTTGCTATTACTCAAATAAAACAACACACTTTAAATGCCTATTGGAAAAAGGCTTGGCCTACATGTCTTGAAAACAGTGCAGCTATTCACTTTCTTTTTTATTTTCTAATTTTTATTCTAAACAGTGCAGATATTATTGCGATGATAATTAAAATATGTATGAAAAATTCTAAAATAAATTACACATATGTACATATTGCTTTAAATAAAATTAAATAGTTAATTAAAAAATAAAGTAAAAAGCTTTGTTTTGTATCAATTTTTTGCAGATATTTGAATTTTTTTTTAAACATTTTTTATTTCCTGATTTTTATGTGAATTTTAGAGTAATTTCACTTTGTAGCTTTGGTTTTATGCGGTTTTTGAAAATTACAGAACGTAACCTTAATTTTTCAATGTAAGTTAAGTCTTTTTTTGTACGATTTTTTTTAATGTGGTTTTCTGCGGAACGTATCTACCGTATAAAAACAGACTCAGGTGTATATTAAACTCATTAGAAATATTTATAAAAATGTTTCATCTTCAGTAAAATGAGGTTCTGAAGAATTGGAAAATTTAAATTGAGAGGAGTAAGAAAAGGTGATTCGATGGATGGTATTAATCAGTCGATTGATATGAGTTGATATGATAATGATATATATATATATATATATATATATATATATATATATATGTTGAATAATTGAATTTCATTATTCATATCAGTATAAATTAAATATGTATTATTTATATCATGTTTCATACGCAAAACATGAAATACAAAGATATAAATCTAACATTCCTTACGCGCCACCCACTGTAAAAAAATCTTATATCGTTCATTGGCACTAGGAATGACGCGTTCCTCAACAGTCCGTGTTTGTCTTTCGTCGTACGCCACTCCGAAATTCATAAGTTATTTGATTATTACTATTATCATATGGCAATTACGCATCGACTAGACATATTCAAACAGTAATTTCAGACAATACTTCATCACATATGGATGAATCGTTCCTGTCATCAACCCTTAAGATTCAATAGGGATTAGTCATGCGGTTGAGTCAAACTCGTATCTTTGTGACATGTAAATGTGTCATCCCGTATCAGTATTTCAATTACTTTGTCTTGTCATGAGTTGTGAACTTCAAGTAAATAGTAATTTGTGTGTCACGGAAACATAACGTAAAAAATGTTGATAATATTATTTTTGTATAAACACAATCGAATTATTTTTATTTATTTAATAAAGATTACTTTCTGGATAATGTTTTTTAAATATTAATTATTTAATTTAAAAATCAAATCGTCACATTTTTCTCTACTCGTTTGGGACTGTGGTTTTTACATTCATAAATAACACATCAATATTACAAGATTTTATTAAAAAATCAAATAAAATTCAAAAATAAATCAACTAAAATTACTATTAATTTTAAAATGATAGCAGCAAAAAGTGTAAGCTCAGTAAGGGAAATTATCAAAAAATTTTCATGAATGAAATAAATCAAAAAAAGCGATTAGAATTCACTAAATTATTAACTATTAGATTAAAAATATTAGAAATACAGATTTGTAGATTAAAGCAAATTCAATATTTTTGTGAATAATGGTTGCATAAATGTGTGGTAAAGATCTAATAAAGAAGTGTTCTTTCTTGTCTCCTTTTTTTCTTAGTCTCTATTACATACTCATTTTTATCTACCTATTATCTTCTAATCTCGTTATGTGCTTTTTTCAATAATTTTACTTGTTCTATTATATGTGCACATATTTATGTCCCTATGCACATTGATAAGAAAAAAAAACCTTGGGATGTTGGAATGAATGATTCATTTGTGTTTTACTAATGAACATAGTTATCTTAACCCAAAAATATGATATTGTACATAAATAGAATCGTATACAAACATTTTGAATTCATTAACCACACTAGAAATTATTTTTGAAGATTTTAGTGTTCGTAGAGAATCTATTTCCATGATATTGATTGACGTCATTAATAGTTGAAGTGTATTCTTTATGTATCGGAAATTGTGAATGTTTCATTTTCAACATCCACTTGATTTACATAGATAAATCAAGTAAAATATTAGAAGTTACGATGATTCGTAATTTTATTTTAGGATATGTGATTAGCAGCAGTATAGTCAGTACTGATAATTGCATGTGTGGTTAGCAGGAGTTTCAGTATCAATAAATCATTTTTTCGTTGAAGGAAAAAAGTATACTCTTGTTGATTGTTTTACCATGTGATTTTTAGTTTTACATATTTTATCTATATTGATTTGTGTACATTTTCTAATTATAGATATTTGATTCAGGATTAAAAAAGTGTAGAATAAAATATTATATATATATATATGTGTGTGTGTGTGTGTGTGTGTTTATTCATTTTGCTAAAAAAAAGCTATAATAATTTTCTCACAATTAAGACACGTTTATTGTGGCGTTAAAACAAAGCAACTGTAAAATGTTTACAAACCATATCGAATAACACATATAAAGTAACTGTTTCAGAAAATTTATGCTAATTAGAAAATTGCTCATTTAATTGTTCGTAATAAAATGATCTGTAAATGAAACCGTGCTGTTTTACGACAAATAGCGTAACCGAAGACAATTTACAGCTCGAGTATAAAAGGTAGATGCATTTTTTGTTGAAGTGCAAATTATGTTTGTTCCTTTTATTTCATACGATGTATATGTTTATGTGAATATATACAGAGTACTCAATAAATACTCGTATATATATATATATATACATAGATATTGGAAAAAAATAAAGCTTTTTCAATTGGAAAAATTTTTTTTTTGATTTTTTGTCAAAAATTCAAATATTAGGATAAATGTCCGATTTCTAACACTTCATTTTTGCACAAATCTAAGAGGATTTTTTATAATTTTATTCCTGTTTTGTCATTGTTTACTTCATCCGTAGAGATATAAGTATTCATTGGGTATTTTAACAAGTACTTTCATATAACTCTCGAAAATATATTGTCTGTGAAGCAAGAGCGAACTCTTTTTTTAATACAAATTTAAATCTGAGCATAGTACAGCCTCTTTAATCACTATACAGAAATTAAAAAAGTTGGGTTATGAAATTTTACAGCATCCTCCATATTCATTGTCACCAGTTGATTTTTATCTTTTCAAACATTTTAATCTCTTTTTTCGAAATAAAACATTTATAAATTAAAAGACCATAGTTGTCGGATTTACAAATTTTATTTCTTTTAAATATGTGGAATTTTCTAAAAGAGGGATATATAATTTAATATCACGTTGACAAAAAAAAACCTTTAATGTAATTGGTGCATATTTCGATTAAATAAAATATGTTTTCCTTACAATATTGTATTTTTATTTTGTCATTCCAATTTGGATATTTCATGTAGTATAACCTAATAATTTTGTTAGTTATGAGAATATTTTATGTAGACATTATATATATATATATATATATATATATATATATATATATATATATAAATAAATTTATTACTAATTTACCATACTATATAATTCTTCAAACGTAATTGTATATAAAATTTTTATGACAACGTCATTGCTTAGAAATAATTGTGAATGTAACACCATCAGGTGTTAAAACAGAGCAACACCCACGTACTTAAATATATCCTGCAGGTGTTTAACAGATTCTCTTGTATTATAATAGAATGGTGTTTCGATTTCGTCTGTGTAATAATAATAATAAAAAATTAACACTTTAAAATGCACCTGAAGCTTTATGTGAACCTACACAAATTAGGTGTTATGTTTCGTGCATCAATAAAATACAAATCAGCATATTAGAGATTCACAAAAGAGTCATATTTATTGAATATAATCCATTCATGTTAAATAAAAATAAAATTTACACATTTTAAGTTTTATTTCTCATAAAAGTAGAATTAATGTTAACAAATACGATTTTTATAAGAAAAAACTTTGTAATAAATTATAATTTTAACTGCACACTGAAATAAAATATGAATATAAATTTATGTATATGTTAATAATTCATAAAAAATTACAGGTCTTTAAAGTTTTATTAAAAAATCCGTGCAATCTAATATTTCATTTTTAAATCATAAAATAATTTACTGTGTTTTTGTATAAGAATATCACTATTATTTCTATTTTATATTTTGATTAAAAAAATATTATCTGAGTGTTAATACAAGAATAAAAATAAATTTATCTACAACATTCATCATTCTTAACATTTTACAGTTATTAAAATAACATCTACGGCAGTGATTCGTAAATAACCTTAATAAATGTCAATAAATGATACAATTATACGTATGGTTGTGAAATATTATGAGTAATCGACATATTTAATTCGAAATAAGATTACTCATTGCACTAAACACGAAATAATCATCCTCTCAAACATTTTACTTAATATTTACGGAAAAAACAGCCTTCGACCAGGCAAATCCAGATGTACAATCAAGCTCTGTTGTGTATTCATGTATGTTTGCACTTGAAACGTTTTCTCATAAAAGTATATGAAGGAAATGAGCATGAAAATAACTATGTCAAGTGTTTCCTACGAACGTAATTTGAATTACGTTTGAAATGTCTGCATCGACACGTTACACGTTATGTTGACATGAGTAACCGAAAAACGAGACGTGCACGTATCTTGGTTCTTGGAAAATAAAAGAACCTGCACACTATTGTTATTGTTTACAAAAAATCATTTGTATTCAATGCTCATTCATTAAGAATGAGCAGTTCCGGTTTTTGTTGGGTGCATATTGGCAAGAGAATACCACGTGCACGCCATATATACATACATATATATACATATATATATATATATATATATATATATATATATATATATATATATATATATATAGAGAGAGAGAGAGAGAGAGAGAGAGAGTAGTAACTTTGTATCTACATCATAGAAAAATACATTAAAATTTCATTTTAACAGTCGAATTATTAATCTAGTTATTAGTAAAGTGAAATATTTTGTGAAATATTATAAATAATTACTCCACTAAATCTTTTAATATTTCACCAAGTATAAAAAATATAATAATATTTTTGTACTGGTACAACTACAATTAAGAAAATAATTTTTATATTGAATATTTTATGGGGTAACAATTTACCTATTCTTTGGGATTGTCTAAAGGAGTCTTAAGGATAGTAAAGAATGATAAATGACAGTAAATAAGTAAAAGTATGTCTAAACCTTTCAGTCTCATTGGAACAACCCTCTCTCTCTCTCTATATATATATATAAATATATATATATATATATATATATATAGAGAGAGAGAGAGAGAGAGAGAGAGAGAGTAGTAACTTTGTATCTACATCATAGAAAAATACATTGAAATTTCATTTTAATAGTCAAATTATTAATCTAGTTATTAGTAAAGTATTGGGATTTGTGAAATATTGTTTCTTATGTATTTTTTTAATAATAAATCGATTGATACAGATTTCAAGTTAGTATGGCCACTAATATTTGAGAAAATAGGGAAATTATTGAATTATAATATTATAGGATTGCAACGAAATGGAGACATTTATCAGTAGACAATGCTAAAAAATAGTCGAAAGTTATGATAGGAGATGTCATTTAATTATTAGTACTGATCTGTTTTTGAATTCAAACCTTGCACATACTTTCTGTATGAATAATTGAAATTGAGGAATGTGTATCAATCAATTGGTTTGTATTAAGGGGTTATACGCAGTTAGAAATTTCAAAAAATCGATTTTTTTTTGCATTTTCGGAATGCACATATATTTGAGTATATTCTCTGAAAATTTGAAGTAAATCTGATAAATATTTTCGGACATACACCTGAATTTGTAAAAATTTTTTAACTATGTGTAAACTACTTCCGAAACTTCAAACGCGTTTATCTCAAAACGGTGTTTTCATAGTCGGTGATTTCGATATCTCAGAAATGGCTTAACCGATCGGTCTCAAATTTTCACACAATCTTCTCAAATATATTCCTCAGGTATTGAACGAAGGAATAAGGTTTACAAAAATTATTACTATTTTTTTTAAACAATTTGGAGCAAAAATTTTAGTAAAAAACGAAAAATTTTTTTCAAGTAGACGCCATTTTGTCAAAAATAAATTTTTTTATTATTCCTTCGTTCAATACCTGCATTAATCTATCCTTTAAAAGAATTGACCATATTTTTTGATTTCAAATAATCCAAACCGCCGATATGGAGATCACCGCCAAGCGCCTTTTTTTGGAGGTCGTTCGGGACATCGTCTGCAGGAGCGGTGCACTTCAATATTTTTTTATGATCGACATGTTATTTTATTCTTGAAAGTAGGATCTATTCAAATAACCATAATTTGTAATTGCAAAATAAATACTGTTTCTAAAAAAAATTCCTAAAAAAACGTCGTTTTTGCGCCTCGCAAGTGCGTATAACCCCTTAATAAAAAGTAATTTATTTATATCTAACAATCTTATTTTCTCAAATATTAGTGGTCGCACTGGCTTGAAAGCTGTATTAATCCATTTGTAATAAAAAATACATAAGAAATAATACTTCATAGGCCCCAGTACTTTATTGGTAACTAGTTCGACGATTAGAATGAAATTTCAATGTATTATATAGTGTCATCCAAATGCAACACCTAGATTTGTATTTAATTAAAAAGAAACAATACACATGTTTCTTTTTAATAAAACACAAATCTAGGCGTGACATTTGGATGATCCTCTATACATATGTATATACATACATATAATCCATATATTGTAAAAAAATAGTTTCAAGTATGAATACTGAAACATGTAATTTATTATTTTAACAATTTTACACATTGTGGAATTAAATATTCATTAATTCAGTAATCATTTTCCAACATCTGTGTTAATCAATCAAATCATATACATATATACTCGTATATATATATATATATATATATATATATATATATATATATATATATATATAATATCTGTACATTAAAAATATAAATAATATCGAAAACTTTATTCTAATTAATTGATACATTAACGATCGATAAAATTATCTGATGAAAATATTTGAATAATATTATTGAAAAAATGTTCTTGTAGTAAATAAATCACGCGTTATCTTGTATCAATAATTTTAATAGCGAACATTTATATTTATCCTTATTATCATTCAAAATTATACCGTCGAATACAGAGTAGACAATTAATTAAATTGGTTATGTCGCCGTTGGATAAATATTAATTAGTAAACTCGAATCAGTTCGATCGAATTGCGCGAATTTTTTTTATTTTAATGAAAAATATTGATGTTGCATTTAAATGCGTAGTTGTTTTATATATTTAGATTATTATTCGTATTGTTATCTAACATATTCCATTTTTTGTATTTAAAATTTTTATTAATTTCGTGTTTATAATTCGATATTTTTTTTATTTATTTTTAAATACAAACGAGTAACATTTAAAAAAATAAATTAGTACATGCGATTGAAAAAATCTACGTTAATCAGATAAACAAAGAATATTTTTTATTTAGTATTAGTTCCTCGGGGGTAGGTACTCTAATACTCCCTGTTCTTCAGGGTACAGTTGTCGAAAATAGTTGGAACCGAGATGTGAAAAAGTTTGTTAGAAAGAATTGGAAAAAGAATGTATTTGATTAGCTAAAGTAGAAAATTTTAGAAGAGGCCTACATCTAGCAGTAGACAGAGAGAGGATGATGATATATGATTGTATACATGAATTTTCTACGTGTGTTTACTTATTTAAAGGTGTGCATTGTTACCTTTATTAAACTTGTACTATTTCCGGATTAATTTTAATTTTTTTTATTTTCTCTTTTCATTGTTGTTTGTGAATTATAATCATATATATATATATATATATATATATATATATATATATATAATACATAATGTATATAATTATAAAAGAAATACTAACGACTCGCGTGTAATTTATACACCTGTAAGGTTTATCTAGGTTCTCACGTTCTACGTAGGTGAACTTGATTATTCAGAATGTTGACCCTTTCTATTTTTAGGTATGATATAGTTAACTACTTAACAATATACTACTATTATATATATATATATATATATATATATATATATATATATATATATATATATTTATGATGAACTATTGTAATTCCTTTTTATAGTAGATTTAAATTGATATAAAATTGATAAATGATGATTAATTTAAAAAATTTAAAGTAAAAATATTTCTGATGATGCTATTTGTGTTATCTTGTATCATAAAAATAAACGTTTTTAATATTTTTGCAATAACTACTTTATTATATTATTTCTTGTATAATATTTATTATGTATTTTTAAACATATGTATATATACATTGTCTGCTTAAGGGGTTATACGCACTTGCGAGGCGCAAAAACGACGTTTTTTTAGGAATTTTTTTTAGAAACAGTATTTATTTTGCAATTACAAATTATGGTTATTTGAATAGATCCTACTTTCAAGAATAAAATAACATGTCGATCATAAAAAAATATTGAAGTGCACCGCTCCTGCAGACGATGTCCCGAACGACCTCCAAAAAAAGGCGCTTGGCGGTGATCTCCATATCGGCGGTTTGGATTATTTGAAATCAAAAAATATGGTCAATTCTAATAAAGGATAGATTAATGCAGGTATTGAACGAAGGAATAATAAAAATTTTCATTTTTGACAAAAAGGCGTCTACTTGAAAAAAATTTTTCGTTTTTTACTAAAATTTTCGCTCCAAATTGTTTAAAAAAAATAGTAATAATTTTTGTAAACCTTATTCCTTCGTTCAATACCTGAGGAATATATTTGAGAAGATTGTGTGAAAATTTGAGACCGATCGGTTCAGCCATTTCTGAGATATCGAGAAAATTTTTTACAAATTCAGGTGTATGTCCGAAAATATTTATCGGATTTACTTCAAA